>MU383921.1:0-179869 GCA_022495065.1 Xylaria telfairii
CTGTGACCATGTCGGCGATTTTACTGCCTACAGGCCACACCCACTGCCCACAGGCCACACCCACTGCCTACAGGCCGTACGGGCCAGCGCCCCCCCCCCCCCCCCCTAAAATACTGCAATTGCAACTGCACCTTCAACCACCACTTACACCTACTACTTGCAACTGCTATTTCTACAAGCACAATGGCCTTATAATAATTAATTGCAGTACTTACTTTTTACGCGTAATAACTTCCGTAGTATGACTGTAATACTCTGTACCTGTAATCGTAAACCCGTAGTTCGAATCCAGCTGTAACCGTAGACCGTAACCTCGTAACCGTAAACCGTAACCTCGTAGCCGTAGACCTTGTAACCGTAGAAAAAAAAAAAAGTACAATCGGGTAAATGAATATTTCTTTTGCGGGTTGTACTAGTGTTCGGAGACTATTTTGAAATCTGGAGATCGTTTTTAAAATAGAGACCGCTTTAGTGTGGAGACCGTCTCGACGCTAAGAGCGTTAAAAGAATATCATACGGCGAAGACCATTTTCAAAATCCGTGACCGTCTCGGTGATCATCTCCAATACCCCCCCTCTGGCGCTAGTGTATATACCTAGTACATGTACCTAGGTAGGTACCTCGGTATTCTCCCTTAGTACAAAATAAATGCAAATAACCACTAGTACTTACTTAAGTATATGCCACATAAGTAAAAACAACATTATTCATGATATACTAACGTAATATTAATAATATAATTATATATAAACTACACCTTTAAAAAAATATATGTTTAAATGTTTTTATATTTATTTAAATATTTAACAAAATAAAGTTTTAATATTTAATAATAAAATCTTTTAAATATAATATAATTATTTATTAAACTTAATTTTTTATAAAATTTATATATTTTTATATAATTATTTTATTTTAAATTAAGTTTTAATATATATTATTTATATTTTAAATTTATATTATTATTATAATTAAATTAAACTTGTTTTATTTTATTTAAATTTATTTTTTTTATTATGTTTATTTTTATTTTATTTAATTAATTAAACATGTTTTTTTTAAATAATAAAAGATTAATTAAACATTAAATGTTTTAATTATTTTAGCTTTTGCTTTAAGCGTTAAAGCTTAGTTAAAAGTTATAGCTTTACTTTATAGCTTTTTTCATTATATCCTTTAAATCTTTAAAGGCGGGTGCTAGGGGTAGTGTATTTTCTTTTGCTAAGACAATATATAGTAGGCTATGGCAACTTAGTAATAGCTTACAGATGTTTTGCCAAGAATTTGGTAATAGGCGATAAACTCTTTAAGAGGACTGACAAGGTTATAAGGTTATTACTTATACTATACTGGACCTGCATGAGGCGAGGTAACCTTGTGTAAGCATACTGCTTAAGTGCTCCAATTACAACTTGTTTTAATTTAGACATGATTGATTTAGCTAAACTATTAGCTAAACACCGATCAACTTCTAACATCTCACAAACATTCAAGGGTATTGTGCATATAGCAGGTATGTATGACTGGGTACTTATCAGAACCAAATTCTTTAGGCAAGCACTGTGCAGAGGCTTGTTTTTACGCGAAGGGTTACAAAACACTTTTGCGGGTCCACCTGGTGATACTTTGTTATGCGGTTTTAAGTAAACCCATTTTCCGGAAGGCCACATCTTGGTTTATTTATCACCAGAATATAGTAGTAAACTTCTCTTAACTAAGATAGAATGGTACATATTCTGGGACATCTCTCTCTGCATTCTTACATTTTCAGGGTCGAACGTGTCCTGGTGAGGTTACCAACACAACATCTTGCTGTGCCGTGATAACGCATATCTACAGTGAGAGTAATGTCGATCAAATCCTTCATTTTGCTACTCATGCGCTTAGTTTAATATCTATAGGCCTTCATGGCTAACTCAGCTGGCGCTACCAGTATTACATGCATACAGAATTGTGATTCCGCCACGTCTCGACACTGTTAGGACGGAGTTGATGGATCGTCAGATGTCATCTAGTCCTGGCTACACGGTTTTAGAGTCAGAGTCATGAAGTGGCAATACATGGAAAGGCTTAGGTTATACTGTGAGAAGGGTAGAAAATATAAATATGTGTCGAATATCCCGTCCTTTCAGACTTGTTCTTATCTTGAACCACCACCATTAACACTCTGTAAAGGACCTTACTAGCCCTCACGCATCTTTACCAACATCAACTTCAACTAAGTTTCCTCACGAAAACTTGAACTTACCTCAAAATGTTCTTCTCGAAAGTTTCCCTTCTCGCTTTCGCTGCTATCAGCGGCGTCCTCGCGGCCCCTGAGCTAGCCAAGCGCGGGCCTGAAACACTCCATTTCGCAGACTGCGCGACGTACACTGCCGTTGACTACTACGCGGACGACGACAACAGCATCAGATTCCCAGGCAATGACAACACCTGCGTCCCCAACGGCTTCGGCGAGGGTGCCGGGTCCCGCAGCTGCACGTTCCCAACCAATGTGCGCCTCACCTGGACCTTCTCTTCCAATGCCAGAAACGCCGGCCGCGACGTTGTTGTTGGCAGCGCCAACAATGGTTTCAAAACTTTCACCTGCAAGAGAGCCGGGAATCGTGTGCTGTACACCGATGGAAACGGCCACCAGTGCAAGGACATTTACTACTGCCGTGTTGTAAGTGATCTTAGCTTCCCTAGGCCCCCTTTTTGTTCCCGTTTAGTTTGCAATGCTTCTCTGTTTCGGTCAAGACTAGGGTTGAAATCATAGTTTCATTAATAGTTCCGGGCTAATTGCACAGCAGTGATTTCGCTTCCTGAATCTCTTGGTCCTTACATCGCTGTATACTCTCGTACAGAGAAAGAGGTCCTGTGGATTTTATAATATGGTCTAGGTTGTCACCGCTCGAGGTTTCCTAAGAAAGATTGCTTGGATGTTTAGTATAGTCTTAACGATCTTACACATCATAGATTTATACAAAATATTTAAGCATATTAAAAAAACTCCGAGAAGAAATCCCCTCGATCTACCAGCAGTATTCGTAGACCAAAAATATCGAGACGCAGACGAGTCTCATAGATATATGGTTCCGTGTAGGACGAGACTAGCGCATACAATGCATTCAGCGTGTGCAAATGCACTAGGTTATATAACACCTTGATATCACTCTCTGCCTCATGTTAAGCAAGTCCGGAGAATATATCCGGAGGTAAGCAATTGCAAGTAACTCCGGATAGCTGTAAGTACCTAACATAGGTCGGACCGTATCTTTCTCCGTTATCTCCACTATAACATCCCGGCTTCTTATGTCCGCCTCCTAAGCTATCTTGATACAGTTGGTGTGCCGGGAACAGAAATGGCACCCTTCGCGCCTCATGGCTTGCTGAAGGGTTGAGAAGCGGCATTCGTACCATATATAGCCATCGAATAAACTTTTGAAAGAGGATATAAAATACAAGTCCAAGAAAGGGGAGCGCCACTGCCAAGACATAGCTGGGTAGATGAGTAAGTATAGTTCCATCTTATAATATTGAATTGGCTTCAAGTTGGTCGTGGTCATGTTCATCAAGGAGTGAACACTATTGAATAAGCTTCATGCCCTGTGATATGACGGGATCATCGTTTACACGGGTTATAGAGCGGAGCGGAAGAGACAGGCGATAAAAGACCTTCTTCTAATAATCGCCGCCGCAAACCCGGCACCAATTAGAGGGGTAGACTGAGCATTAGGTGTAATAAAATGGCTTTCGTGTGTTTAGCATCAACCTATTGCGTAGCAGACGGTCGGGGGCGGGAAGTAATCTTTTCTTGGCTTACAGATCGCATACTTCCCACATACGCTGATAGGGTGCTGGGCACTCATAGGCGCCATTTACCTGCTGAAATTGCATAGTGGCGTAAACTCGGGGTTTCACTCTAAAGAGTAATTACCATTCTGCTCTTCTGAGAACTCGCAGTATAATGGTTCTCTTTACTGCCCTCAAACGTTAAACTTCATATCCCGGGAACTGTGTGACAAGGGCTTACGTAATAAGGGCTTGGAACAGTGTTCTATTCAACTAATAATTCTCTTTGGGTCTAAAGGGTCCATGCCTTCCAAATCCAGTCCTTAATGCAACCTCGACCTACGCCTTATATTTATAGACAGCCGGAAGGCTGGCGCCTCAGGCATCTATCCGATACCCCTCCTTTGGCTGTCTCAGATCCAGTCCGCGATACGAGGCTTCTATGACTCTTACTAGTCCCGTGATACTCGCCGACCAATAGTTGCGGCTCCTTGAGGCTGCGTGTCTTGCCGGGAGGCTGTATGTCTGGGCGGAAGGCTGGCAGGCGTAGGCACCTGGCTTGGTCCGTGTGACAAACTGTCTATTCTCGTTGTTGGATCCTTCACCTAAACAACATCTTCATGACATCGGCCGAGAATTGGGCTATCCCCAAAGGGTCCACCGTCCTGGTGACGGGGGTGAGCGGGTTCATCGGATCTCACATTGCCGACCAATTTCTTCATCACGGCTTCCGGGTCCGAGGTACCTCTCGAGAGCCGAAGAAGCACGTCTGGTTGTCGAACTTGTTCAATAAGAAATATAGCCTGGGCAGTTTCGAGTTATGCCAGGTTTCAGACATGGCTGTCCCCGGTGCTTTTAACATGGTTGTTAAAGGTAATTACTATAAATTTCTTGTCCGTATGGAGGACAACCACTTCGTGCTTTACAAATCCGTTTTGACTTGGTATGGCAGGTGTATCTGCCGTAGTGCACACGGCGTCTATCATGACATTTGACAGTGATCCGAACAAGGTTATTCCGGGAGTCATTGCATTTGCGCTGAACGCCCTGAAGGCAACGTACTCGGAGTCGAGTGCCAAGCGTTTCGTCTTCTGCTCGTCCGCGACAGCAGCCGTACAATCCGTTCTCGGAAGACCCAGTATCGTGGTCACCGAAGAAACTTGGAATGAGGTCGCCATCAAGGACGCATGGGCAGGTACTGCATTGGACATTGACCCTAGCCACGTTGTGTATTCGGCCAGTAAAGTATTGGCTGAAAAGGCCATTTGGAAGTATTACAATGAAAACGCCCACATTCGCCCGGACATTGTTGTCAATACAGGTCAGCAACTGTGCTTCAACTAAAGTTTTGTGTGCAAAGTACTCAGTATCTTCTAGTACTTCCGAATATGACGCTTGGCACGTCCATCGATGCGATCAATCACGGATTCCCGAGCACCTCCGGCATGGTTGCGCTATTATACCGCGGAGAGATTTCACCATATCATATGAGTGTCCCACGACGTAGGTTTTGATGATTACGAGATACAGGAGAGCTATGAAACAGCTGACAATCTCGAACAGAGTACTTCGTAGATGTTCAAGATGTAGGCAGACTGCACGTCGCGGCGGCCATTCTACCGAATGTGCAACGCCAACGCATTTTTGCCTTTGCCGAACGCTATAGCTGGGACTCGATCTTGGACATCTTCCGGAAACTAGAACCAAACAAGACTTTCGTGGGGAACTTTTCTGGGGGAGAGGATCCCAATGTGATCGGCCCCCAGGGCAAGGCAGAGCAGCTGCTACGTGATCTAGGACGGGCAGGATGGACACACTTAGAGGAATCAATCCGCAACATAGTTCGAGATTTGCAGATACTTGAGAGAGGTATCATGAACGCCTAAAGTGTTTCTAAGAATGTAGAGGAGCATGGTGGATTAAACTCATACTGAAATAGTACGAGTGATCTGGTACTAAGGGACGTTACAACTCACATATACCATATATACGTATATTATGGGGTATAAGGGGCTATAGCAGGAATAAAAAGGGGGTTTCTAGTTTATAACATTAGTACTGTAATTTAGCAGCAGGGCGTTATTTTTATTTTATTTTCTTGGTAAGAATGCTATTGCGTTCTCTCTAATCAATTCATTCCCCAAATAATTAAGTAATTCCTTCTGTTGAATGGATGCGTAAATCCAGAATACCTCCGTTCATCGGGCGTTCGTACTTACCAACCACGCGGCCTGATTCAATACAAAAATTGCCTCAATATTATCAAGCTACCTCAGCCGTCCGAACGCTAATTACCACATTTGGTGTATCTTCTTGGGTGTCTGCCTTCTTATCAATCTCAGACTCATATAACTCCTGTGCAGTTCTAGTCTTGACGCCTCCAAACTTGCGCAACAACACGCCCGACGCGAAAAGCTGATCGATCTCCTCGAGTGTCCGGCCCTTCATCTCGGGGATCACGAAGAACGTCGCAACAACCATGGCAAAGTTAAAGCTGCCGTAGATGAAACCGACTTTGCCTCCGAGGTTGGCGTACTTGGCGTTAATGAGGTACGGCGTTGTGAAGCTAACGACAAAAGTCGTCAACACAGAAAAGACGCTGGCGAGAAGGTTTGTCTTTTCTTTGAGACGCAGAGTTGCAGCTTCAGAGACAACGACGTAGGAGCTAGAACGAATTAGACAGTTGTCAACCGCTACATTGAAAGTAAGAGCGGGAGCGTCAATAAGCCAACTCACATGGGAGCCCACGACAAGTTATAAAAAACGCTGAAAAGCTGGAGCGACGCGACTAGGAGATTTGAGGTGGTCGGAGTGAAATCCTCGGTTTTCATCGTGCCTAGACCGCCGAGAACAAAGAGCCAAACGCCCATAAAGAAGCCCCCAAACATAAGTAGAGGTCGACGGCCAACCTGGTCGACATATCCCCACGTCAAAAAACAAGCGACAAGGGAGACTAGGTTCCCAATAACGTTGTACAAGAAGGCCTTCTGTCCAAATCCTTGGGATTGATAGAAGATGACGCCGTATTGGCTGGGAAAAGCCTGGCCAGTGATTTGCTGACCGAACATGGCAACTACGGCAATGATTGTGCGAACCTAGGACATTTTGGGGTGATATGAGAAGCTATCATAAGTGTTGGATTAACATTATGCAAGGTGTGACCTACCCTGTTGGTTTTGTCAAAGACCTCCACCCATGTCCCCTTATCCTCGTGAGCATAAGCATATTTCAATGACTCAATCTCTAAATGTATACCCTCATTGCTAGAGTATTTTCTCAATTTGCGCAGGCTGTTGAACGCTTCATCGTCTCGTTGGCGGTCGAGCAGCCAGCGAGGGGATTCTGGAACAAATGTGAGCAAGAGAAGGAGGATTCCTGGTGAGACTAGCTGTAGCCCAATAGGAATTCTCCAACCGGCGGTGCCCGGAATGCCTTTCGTGCCGTAGGTGACGAGCGATGAGACTACTTGTCCGAACACGATCATCAGCTGAATGGTTGAGGCGAACATGCCGCGAAGCTCTCTGGGGGTGGTTTCGGCTTGATAGATCGGGACAAGCACGATCGCTATGCCTGTCTGTCCGTAGGTGATGATACGACCTAGAGTGAACTGGACTCGGGAGGTGACTGAAGTTGTCTGCAACGTGACACCGCTATTTCCAGTTGCCAACCAATTAGATCAGATGATAGATACACCCATAGAGGCTTTTCCGGGCAATACTTACACTATAGAAACGACGCAGAGGAGATAAAATGCAGCTTTACGGCCGAATCTCTCGGCGATCCAACCAGTCGCAATACAACCCTAACAATACCGGTGTTCAAACTCTGCGTCTTGTCTTGAACCTCCAGTAGTATAAAACTCACCAGAGCTTTCCCCAGGAATGGTGTAGCCGTCATGACCGACGATAGCCACCCGGGTAGAGCGCAAACCCCATCCTCGTCACATTCGCCGAATTTTCGGGTGAAAGAAGGAAGACCCTGCACACCACCAAACGTTCCGACCTTTGGGACAATGACCATGAGTAAATCTCCCCTACATGAGGACATACACGGAGTTTTTAAGCGGATGATCGTACATCATAACCGTAGTTGAAAGCGCAGAACCCCGAGAAGACGAGCAGAAAGGCGAGGAATCCGTTGAATTGCTTCAGGCGCTGACGCAACGACACATCAGCGACACTTGGGTCCTGGGGCGCGCCGCCCGACATTTTATTGTGATGTCGATGGCTAGTTATTCGCCTACAAGCTGGTACCTGGAGGCGAAGCCGAAGCTGAGAGAAGCACAGGAAGCGCTAGCTTCAAGAGTCTTTGCGCGACGGCGGCTTCTTGAGGAGGCTTGTCAAGCTTGGAGAAGTTCATTGTCTGGGTACAACAACTTTGGGCACGTATTACATTACATCATAGCTTTGTTCTCAAGCCCGTCAGCATCGCATAGACAGGTGTCCAGTATCCCCGCAGCAGCGAAAACAGGGGTAGCAGCGTAATTGACACCACCATCAGAGATAGTTATGTTTTAGCAGTAATCATCGGTGATGCTGAGTGTGTGTAGCAGATTGGGCAAACCACATCTGGAATTCTAAATGATTGATTCCCTTCACAATCCGATAATCAGGATACTGGATTGCTGCAACAGTCACCTAAAAGAAGGAATACCTAGCCGGTATGAATAATCTTTAAAGAGGGCGTATTAATCTGGTCTGTATTGGCGCCATAGAACGCCTAAGATGCATATCCGACGTAGCTAGGTAGTATCTGATTCGCGGCGACCCCGCGATCAAGAGTGGGCGACATCTCCACAACGCGCGGTGCTCTCATCACGTTGGTAGGTGTAAGAACCAGGTGGTCATCGTCTCGATTATGGAATTTTAGGATGTTTTGTTTGCTCCCAGAAATTAGAGTCGGATCCCATTTAAGGTCGAAATGCAAGCCAGCATAGTAAAACAAGCCGTCATGGCAGAGACACGCCCTAACTTCCTCGTCATTGTGGCAGACGATCTTGGATTCAGTGACTGTGGCTGTTTCGGTTCTGAGATCTCAACGCCTAACATCGATGCACTTGCCAAGGAGGCAAATGCCTTGCGCTTCACCAACTACCATGTGGCCGCCGCCTGCTCGCCGACGAGGGCTATGCTGATGACTGGTAAGTAACCTGCATAAGGTTTCGCCCCTAATCACGAGGTCATATAGGAAGGAAATTTCGTATACGATGGGACAATCTTAAAACACGCGAAACCATATTAACAAAGCAAAACCCAACAGGTACCGACCACCACATCGCGGGCCTAGGCCAGCTCCAAGAAATCACTCGCGCCTCACCCGCCCACTACGGCAAACCAGGCCACGAAGGATACCTAAACGAGCGCGTGGTAGCCCTCCCAGAACTTTTATCTGACGGCGGCTACTTCACCTGTATGGCCGGCAAATGGCACCTCGGCCTGAAACCCGAGCACTGGCCGAGCCAGCGCGGGTTCCAAAAGTCCTTTGCGCTTCTGCCGGGCTGCGCAAACCACTACGCCTACGAGCCAGAGTACCAGGATCCGCACACAGAGCCGGGGAAATTCTTCGAGACGGCGACTAGGGCACTTCATGTCGAAGACAATCGTATCATCCCCAAGTTGCCGGATGATTTTTATAGTAGTGATACTTATGCAGACACTATGATAAACTACCTCAACGGTCGCACGGAAGAAGAGAAAGGGAAGCCTTTCTTTGCGTATTTGCCTTTTAGTGCTCCGCATTGGCCGTTACAGGCACCGAAAGAGGTCTGTGAGAAATATCGGGGGTGGTATGAGGATGGTCCGGAAGCTTTGCGGCAGAAACGTAAGTCTCTCATCTTCCCTAGCCCTACGGTACCCGTCTTTGCTTGAACATGCAAGCTGATGCGGCGCCGGCATAGGCATCGCCAAGCTCAAAGAAATCGGCATGGTAGAACCTCACGTCAAGGCCCACGACGTAGTCTTCGTCGACGGGAAACCCGAGAACTGGGACAACCTCGACGAAGAGACTCGCAAATCATCCAGCCGCGCGATGGAGGTCTACGCAGCTATGGTGGACCGTATGGATTGGAACATAGGCCGTGTGCTCGAACATCTCAAGAAGACCGGCGAATATGACAACACATTCATCCTCTTCATGAGTGATAATGGTGCCGAGGGCGCTAGCTTTGAAGCCGAGGCTATCGTCGGCACGAGTATCATGGAACATGTCCACAAGTACTATGACAATAGCCTCGACAACATCGGTCGCGGGAATAGCTTCGTCTGGTACGGATGCCGGTGGGCGCAAGCCGCCACGGCTCCCTCACGTCTATACAAGATGCATTCCACTGAAGGCGGATGTCGCGTACCACTCGTGGTGCGACCACCCATTGCCAAGGACGGCAGCAACAGTACCACCAGCCCCAAAGGCGGGGTGATAACTCACGCCTTCTGCACCGTAATGGACATCGTGCCCACTGTGCTCGACCTAGCTAATCTCCAACACCCTGCCACATACCAAGGTCGCGCAATCGCACCCCTACGCGGCCGCAGCTGGACGGGCTTCCTATCCTCAATCACCAACGGGAACGAGGACGGCAAAGAGATATTGGATATCCACTCGTCAACCTACGCCGTCGGCTTTGAGATCCGGGGCTCCGGCGCGGTGCGTCGGGGCAACTGGAAGATCACGTTCGTGCCGGCACCCAAGGGGCCTCACAGGTGGGAATTGTTCGACATGAAGGCCGATCCGGGGGAGGTGAATGATCTGTCGGAGCAGTTTCCGGAAGTTATGAAGGAATTGTTGGCCCTTTGGGACAAGTATAAGACCGAGGTTGGCTCGGTGGGTGTCGCGAATGAGTGGCCAGAGTTCCACCAAGGTGATCCGTCGACAACGCTCGGTGACGAAATGGAGGATCCTTATTCTTGGATTAAATATATTGGCAGACCGGAGATTACTCCTGACAGGATTAAGCCTTTGCTTCCCGTTGTGAAATGAAGAAAAGGAAGAGTGCAGAAATATTCCAAGTTTGAAAACCACTAATTGTCATTTCATATGGATCATAACCGGAAGAGGGGCCCCCAATTTCGGATGCCAGTACCTCCAGTCCTAGAGGATTCCATCCGAACACTTCAACGTTTGTATGCCAATAAAGGCAAACAGATCTACGGACTCAGGCAAGGCCTCCAGAGCAGAACTACAAGTCACCAAATCCTCGTCCCATATTTAAACAGATCAAAACAACCCTGGTCAGCTTAAGTAACAACCTATAACATTCAACGTTACAAGAAAACAGTGAAGTAGCTTAAAAATATACTACATTATTTAAATAATTAATGCCAGACTACGTTATTAATATCTCCGATTTCGTTCTTCCCTTTCTTCCCTTTCGTTGAGAACGTGCGACGCCGCCAAAATAATAGCTTCCCTCTCTCTAGATGTTAGCGGCGTGGTTCTATCGCCCATGTAGACGTCGATACGGTGGGTGGCCGCTCGCGGCCTTGATCTCGGCGATGTGGGGGTTGAGTCGAGAAGGTGATGGTGCCCGAGGTGGTGCCCGTAAGAATGGCGAGAATGGCGATGCTCATCTGGACTATGAGAACTATGATGAGAATGGCGATGGCTCCCAGAAGTATCAGGGGCTGGGCGAGATGAGCGAGGATCGTGAGAGTCGCGAAAACCGTGCGAGTCACGAAAATGACGATCATTAGAGTATCGATCGCGAGAATGACGATCGCTCCCAGGAGCAGGGTGCGAGTCACGCGAATGGCGATGGCTCCTAGAGCCCGAGCTTGAGCCGTAGTCGACCTCCCGAAACTGCGGAGCCCGCGACGTTCGAGGAGAAGCTTCCTGAGCCCTCGAAGAAGCCCTATCCCTAGTGTGGTGGTGGTGCCGTCGTCCACTACCTTCATCATTAGCAGCAGCCTGACAATCCGCACACTCAGCGGGCAAACCGCCCCTACCAACAATAGACTTTGAAATCACCCTATGCAAATTAACTCCATCGGCCAAGCGTTTGGGGATAATCTGATGACCACACCTATGGACGAACGAGAACCGGCACGAAGGACAATTCGCGTTAGCGCCCTGATTCGCACACCACAACATGGCACAGTCATAACCAAATGCATGACCACAGGGGAAGATACAAAAGGCCTCTACGGTTTCGTGGTTAGGCGGTGCGGAGATGGCGAGGGGTTTGTTACAAATGCCGCATTCGACATCGAATTTTGCAAATAGATCGCCGTTGCGCGAAAGGTACGGCTGCCAGTTTGGCGCGTAGTTATCGTTGATCGTCGTCATTTTTAGTGCAGCTACAACTTTCGAAACGGGAGAAGATACAATGAAGGAGATACAGAATACTATTATCTTGTACTGATGAGATTGGCTTGGGAAACGAAGGCGAAGGTGTCCTTAGTTAGAGCTGCTTGTCCTAGATTAAACGGAAGGAAGAGGAGAGCCGGCGCTGCTAAGTATTTGTATATACTAAATTCGTAGAAACCTATAAACTGTTCTAAGACATGATAAACACGGGGGTTATCCAAATGAAAGGGATGTTAAAACTAACTCGGTGTTCCAAACAAAGCCCCTGTGTCTCGTAAAACAAGTCCTTTCTTCTCAAGCGTTGGTCTTCCTTGGCGGGAGATTTTTGCATGTGCCAAAAGCTTCAACCTCTAGGCGATGCCATTAATTGCCATTCTTAGGTACCTCTGCAGACTATTGAAGCGATATATTCGAAGCTACTATTTATTCGAGTGACTATGGTAAGTTGTCATTATCTACCTAGGTAGTCTGGGAAAACTATTATGATGGATTGGCCACAATTGGAATCTCTACAATGCCCTTCTTCTGCCCATTAATGTATTAGAACTGACTCCAGCTTTGATCTATACTGCATGATAAAGCACACCCATATTTGCCCATTACAGCTTCAAAAGCATGTCATTTTATGTAATAATAATTCCAGTTCACTGGAATCGAAAAGTCAAGAAATGAATATGTCATTAGCCCTCTTATCATAGCCTTACTCTTTTTTGCTTACAGTAGGCTTGTCTTGATCACTACTGTGTCTACTCCCACGGAGCCAACCGAGTGATTGATGCCGTCGTAGGCCCGGAATACGCGTTTTGTGGACAGGTCCGTAATCGCTAGAAGCGTTCTCACGTACAGGTAGGGTGTCACCTGATAGCTTAGCTTCGATGTTTCCTGTAGATTTGGCCCGTTTGATAATTGCTCTGTCAGTGTTGTTATCGTCTTCTTCATGCAGCATCTGAGTTTGCACGCAATCCTCGTATGTGCATTGTTGCTCAGGAGCACTAGTGAGCTCTGGATCACATGACTTGGATCGGCCAGTAAACAGAGCGTGTGCAGGTGTCAGGAATTGTGCAGTTGGTAAAACTTGGGGATGATACTCGACGTCGGTCCAAACGGTACTTCCGTCTTCGATCTGGAATTTATGAACTTCCTCAGCAATGCGAGTTGCTAATGGACGCCTCGCACCGTCACTGCTAGATTTCTGTATGTCCCTTCCTCTTGATGTAGAGCGGCGCTTCATTGTGCCTATTTGTTCATCAAGAGCTTGTACTTCTCTATAACCTTCTGGAGTGGGAAGAAGTTCGAGCTCCGGATATTCCAAGAACTTTCGAGGCTCCATAGTATGCTGAGTTGAAATTCCAGGCTCCGAAGAGCGGCCAAGAGAACTTGTGTTTGTAATCATCTTATTCCACCCAAATTTCAATGCTTTGCTGACTTGGCTCGATAAAGTCCGCGATGTCGCAGTCAGCTCTTTCCCCTTTGGCGGCAATTTAACCCCTGTCTCGGTCTCCGAAAGATTTGAATTCATGACGACGGCAAAGTCCCTGCTATTCACCTTATCTTTCTCGCCAGCTAGCGCCGTTCTCTGCTCACGGGTATGCGAGGGCCACTTCGCCCATGACTCCGGCGGAGTACGCAATCTACGAGGTTGCCGTCTGAGGGCATTGACTCTTGATCCTGCTCGACTTTGTCGTTGCACATCTTCGGCCTGAAGCTGCTCCACCCATTCCTGAAGGACACCAGCATGTATGTCCATAGGACCATTAGTTTCGCCTTCATTCGGCATCGTCAGATCATTTGATGTTCTAGGGGGCGGAAAGGGCTTGTTATCTAGGCTTCTCTTTTCCTGGTCTATCGCATGCATCCCAATGACACTGTGGCGGTGACTACTTCTAGAGATAGCTCGCGGTCTGACACTGCTGATAGTTGGTTTGGACATTGATACTCTGATTATTTTTTCTTTCCATCGCCAATGACGGGGCTCTGCTTCTTGTCTAGTAGCGCGTTGCCATAGGCCTGTGACGCTCCGCTCCATATTGGACGGCAGAAACCGACCGGTATTCGAGTCAAAACCAGATGGCTGAAATACATCCAGCTTTGGAGGTTTTGCCAAATGGGATCTAATTTCTTCGTGACTCTTGTTCGGTTCTGTGTGCGAGCTTGAAGCAGCTCTCTTTGGCATCACCAGGTGCAACTTTGAAAGAATTGAACTTTTCCCGCTGTTTGAGCCCTGAGGATCTTCAAACTCCTCCCGGAATTTGCTACGCACTGGAGCCATAGGAGGTGGGCGCGTAGGAGTGGGGCCAAATCGTTTCTTAATCGACTTCAGCTCTTCTTCTCGCTGCCTAAAACTCCCTGTTTCTGAAGCATTGGTAGATAATGCTTCGGCCGTAGGGAATTTTGAAAGCTCCAGCTTGGGCTTGGCGTGATCTAACGATGGTGTTTTGTTTAGAGCCGTCCTATATGAGCTAATATCCGAATTATCGCTAGCCGTTATGCGGTACGGACTGACGGGCCCTTACATTATTACTAGTGTTAGCAAAGCTCATCTAAACGTTGATTGAGGCTTCGCTTACCATATATTGGGGAAAGCGGTTGTATTGATCTTCGGGTTCCTACAATGTCCGCTGGGCTGGGGCGTGAGTCCCTGGGAGTAGCTAGTCGACTATTGGGTCGCGTAGTATATCGAGAGGAGGTATAACGCGAGGATATCTCTTGGGTTTGATCCCCTGTAATCGAGTCTTCCAGAGGAAGTGTATTTTCCATCTGATGCAAGACCCTGTGTAGAGCAATAGATTCGTTGTTGAGTGAATCGAGTGAAGGATTTTCTTGGTCCATAATGTGTTTCGATATTTCTGGCCAAGCTCCTGGAGCATCGTCTTGTAACATTGAACTAGAATCAGCAGTCTGATCCGTATACCTCGACAGGTCTACAGATTTTGTGAGCTTCTGCAAGTCCTCAGCCTTCCCCCGAACGGCAGGTTCGTGGGGCCGTTCAAGTGCCATTGCACTATTCGAGCGGCTTGAAAGAATTGAAGCGCAATGTAAGTCCTGACTCCGCAACCACACATCTAATGGTGAATACCGACCGTCACTAGTCTCAGTTGAATGGCTAGATATATCATTCTCTTTGTGGTTTCTCTCAGGATATGCCACATGTTCGAACTGCATCGTCTGGCTGGTGTCAATCGTCTCGTCTTGCATCGCTGGGCTGCTGGAGTTAGTAGTGGTGTCTGTTTCGTGCGGCTGGCTTGCGTCATCTCCCTGCTTAATGGATAAGTTACCAGGCTCTGGCGAGATTTGTCTAGTCTCTACTAATGGTTCGATATAGCTTTCAATGTGAATCGCACTGTAAGATAAGCGCCATGAAGCAGTAGAGGGTGATTCACGACCGCTTCCCCCCAAAAGGTGAACGGGAGTAAGATGAGGAGGTGATGGCGGCCGCATAGCAGCCTCTATTTCGTTAAGGGATTGGTTGCATCCGTGATATGAATTGTCAATTGATCTCTTGGCCGATTCGGAGCAACTAGTTCGCTGTGGGCTTAGTTCTTGTGGTCCGCGGATGACTGAAGTTGGTAATGTCGAGGTTCCTGGCGGTGTGCCGACGTCTTTCCTGATTTCCTTGTCGTCGAGATTGGAAACAGAGAACTCAATTGTATCTCTGGGCCCGCCTCCAGATAGCTCGGGTTCTCTGCAGTTGTTGATGCTAGGCCGCCTAGGAGGGGCTACCCTAAGATCTTCCTCTTCTTCTTCGCTCTTCAATTCCTCTTGAATCCGCTTGTGCATCAAACGCTTGAGCTCTGCACGCCGGGCAAGCTCCTCATCGCTTGTACCAATAGACGGCCGGGATCCAGACTTGGTGTCGACTCGGTGAGATAAGCGTCGGATCAACTTTGTCCTCAGGGATCCCAAGGCGCCTATGTTTGGTCCTCGTGTGTCTCTTTCTAGGCCATCTTCGTCGGAATCATCTACCTCGACGGCTTCGGGATCAACCATGTTGTGATACGCGGGATTCATGAGTTGTGATGGGCCTCTCGAGGCTAAAATGGAAGAGAGATACATGTCAGTCTCAGACCGTGACAGTGTCTTGGACAGCCTGGCACGAGGTGGCTGGACGGGCAGTTCGATGGCCTCTGTCTGTGTTTCTTTCCGGGCAAGCTGGCGGGTGCGGCAGCAGCAGAGAATAGACATCCTTGAAGAGGACTAGCGAAGACGAGAGAAGGGGTTGTAGCATTGGCCGGCCGGTTGTGTGAGGGGCTGGGCAATGGCTGAGACGTGGAACATTGAAAGGTTGGTGACGGAGAGTCTGGGTCGTACAGAGCATAGGTATCCTCCACTACCAACATTTTAAGATACATGGGGTAATGTATGTGGGTAGTTACTTCGCCGCTACAGACCCCGTTGCCACTGCCCGAGACGGTTCGGAAGGACCTTGCGTAATGACCTGCGTGGGCACACCTACCTTCTCAACCAAGGCTATAAGGAAAGAGCACATGCATCACAACATGAACAGATAGCTGCGTTCAGGTACCTATTATGCCTACTCGGTTCCACCCAGTGTAGCCGCGCTACACTACCTACATGTACTACCCAGCAGGCACCTTGCATGTAACTCGGGGACTGCGTGTGAACTGAGGCTGTATATAGGGGCTACCTATGGCTTTCTCGGATTGTTTACTGCTTTATGTAGGTAAGTTTGCAGCGGTATACAAGCAGGCAAGGTTTCTTTGCGGGCCACCCCCATCGCTTCCAGAGTACATTTCCGAAGTATATCATCTAAGAGAGATAGATGGGTTGTGCGTCATATAGACTATCTCTTTCAAAGCTGGTTATATTTGGGCTTCGGGAGCATTCTCTCTGAGTGCATGCATTTAGAATATTGCTCCCAACAATCATCGCCCGGATAGGAACATATTGGAATCATGTCCTTAGTTCGAAATCAGCTACAACCCTATTCATAATGACGTCCTCTTCATTCTTCTATAGCTAGGTATACCGAACTTCATCTCCTCATAGCCAGCCCGCCGAGGGTTCAATCTGGCCTCGACCTCAATCTTCGCCGTTGTATTATTTAATCAACCCTATGGGCGCACTCTCAGGTGACAAAAGAACAACCGCGGTGAGCGGATTTCCGCTGTTGGACCGTGTCACCCGTCGCCCTGTGCTCACCTGTCGTATAATTTGAACAGATATTTTAGGAATTTGATATCTCTTATTCCTTTAAGTTTAGGTGTACCATCATCGTCCTTCAATAGCAGTTTCATCTCTTTCCGTGACTTCTTATAATATTCATGAAGGGATGTTGATCTACGCCTATCTTTTCCATTCCCTAAATGATTTCGTTACATGCGTCTGTGCTCTTCTTAAGTTCCCCTTGCCGTTCGTAACACCTTGTTAATTAGTTCATCATCGATGCTATCCTATCCGGATTAAAATCATCACATGGACTTTTGGCCATAAACCGCTTTAACCAGTAACTTCTCAGCTTCTTCGTAGCGTCCTTGTTGAAGTGACATAGTAGCGAGGGTTTGCTTCCCGAAAAGAACCCTGATGTGGGTGCCCTGAATACTCTGCGCTGACCAAGAGCTACACCAGTAGGTTGGGGATCTCGGAGGTTGTTACGTCATCAAGTTATTTAGTTGTCTAAACTAGTAGTAAATATCTTAATAAGTAAAGTAATAAGGGTGAATAGTTGTATATATTCTTATATATATAAATCTGTAATAAAGTAGTTTACTTACGGCAGGCCTTTCATAGGGTATACTCACGAAGCAGTAGAAGACTCTAAATGCCTAAGCTCACTTTCAAGGCAGAGATGGAAACATAGATCGGGTAATCTCCTGGCTCGAGTCGGCGTTGTGAAGGCGCGAGATGAATCTAGCCAAATAGACCTACTCGACCACACTTACGACTATTCATTTCCCGAATTCGCCGAGATCGAATGAAAAGGTTGAGTATATGTGGCATCCAAAAAGTCATTCTCACGTTTCAATAGGCAAGCCATAGTGTGACGGGGTAAAATGAAAATGCTGGCTACGTCACGAAGCCTAGTATGTGGACCCTAGTGAAGCCAGTGCTCCTTAAGGATAGCTTGAAACACCTTATAGCAGAGTGTCTAGACCTGCTAGTTGACCTAAGAATACGTAATTCTTAGCTAACTAAGCTAAAGCAGAGTTCGTAATGGGTAGTAAGTCCATGGTAAGGTGAAGCGCTTTTTACCCCTGAACTATCCTGCCAGGCAGATAAATGAATACGGGCAGCAACTGAGCCAGCAATCTTAGCTTGATTAGAGGTCAGTCTACGCTTTATAACCCTTATTCTATTATATTGCACCTCTCGCGCGCGTCCTTGTTGTTGAGCTCATCCGACCACTTCAAAAAAGCTTCGCGACAGGTATACGTGCTTGAAATCGAAACTCATAAAACTAACACCTGCCGCTTCAAACGCTTGACGGACCATTTCTACATCTACTGCAAGATCGGTCCGATCCCATGCTTGGCACCGAACGACTTTCAACTTTGGAAATGCAAAAGCACACTTGCGTGCCATGTCTAGTAGGTATTGCGGCAATCTCAACGTCGTACCAATGAGGTTCAGCTCTTCCAATGCCCGAGGGAAAACATCCGCGAAATGCAGCGGTTCGGAATCGTATTCGTCGTCGTCAACGTCGTCTTTACCTGTCAAAAAGACTGTATGAAGGGTAATACTCTTCAATAGGGTCATATGAGCCAAAGATCCGATAGTGTCGGTGTTCAAGTCCTCGTACTGAAACCAGAATGATTCAGTCACGTCGATCACAAGTCGTTGCAGGGACTTGCCATGGCGCCGCAGCGTGTTTCCGATTTCCGGCACATCTACGTTTGCATCTGTCTGGCACGCAGTGCCCCAGTGCCACTCCAAGACCTCCAGGGCTTCGAAAGTACTGAGAAGAAGTTCAAAGGCTTCGGCCTCCATACCAGATTCCTCGAGACGAAGCAAGCGCACCTTTGAGCTCCGGACTGGCCATGTTTCACCAGCAGGAACGTAGCAATAACCCAATGCATGTACCTCGACAGTATGCAGATTAGGGAGCATCAAAAGAGGCGCAATGTCCTCCATGCCGAAGCCATTTTCTGTATCCCAATGTTGCGCGCGAATGACTTGGAGCTCTCGCAGGAATGGCGACGTTGTTGGGGAGCCTTGACTTGAATTCTGGCGAGCAAACATCATGATCCAATGACTCAGCCAGGGGTCATCACAAGACGAGATAGTAAGATTCAGACAAGTCAGTCGCGGCAGCAGATAGAGCATGAGTGCAAGAGCCGAATCGTGTCGTCTTTCAGAGATCGCGGTCTTCCAGTCTTCGTTTCCAGGTTGATGGCATTCAGCGGCCTCCAGCACCCTCTCGAGCAGATCCGGATCAGGAGGATCATGTCCCCCCAAATCATACGAGTCCTCGAAACAATTGTCTGAACAGATCGTAGTGACTGACGCTGCTAAATCTGGACGATCCAGTAGTGATCGGATGTAACCCAACATGTGCTTGGGTTGGTCGCACATGGGACTCGAGAATTCGGACCAGCCATCGAAGAGCAACGGCTGGGCAATCGCACGCCAGTAAGAATTCACGAGACAAGCTGCGTATAGACAAGAACGAGATTGCTGGGCGTGTTTGAGTATGATAGCGAGAAGCTCAGGCGGAATGTCATTTATAGATCTCCCCATTGGTGATGTTCGAACCTCATCTACTAGTTCGTGTTCGCTTGCTTTTGCTTGTAATGTCAGTTCTTTAGGGAAACCGTCCATTATGAGGTGCATATGAGTGAACACCGATGAAATGTGTTGGGGATGTAATCTAACAGCTAAGGCCAAACGGCGGTGAAAGGCGGCAGGGTTACCACGCCGCCAAAATAGGCAGCAAAACATTCGATTTTGCATCACTATCATCCAATCAAGCTCCCAAGTTCGACCTTGGCAACCTTCGACGAATTCACTTTAGACGCTTACTTAGGGAAGGCACTTTTACTGAGAACAGTGAGAATTGGAAATCCAGAAAACTGCCTCCTAGCCTCAGAGCTACTACACAGACCCAAGTTTCCGTCTTCCCATATTATGGAGTCTGTCTTCAATCGTTATTTCCCTGAAGCCACTGCCTTACAGTTTCGAGCTTTGCAGAAGGTAGGCTAACATTGACGAGAAAATTATGCGTTGAAGCTGATAAAATATACGATCCGCCGTCTGGTTCAATGGTTCTGCGCGATGAAGACCGATGACCTCAATTCTCAAAATAGACCTGACTGGCAGGAGAGGATCAAGTATTAATTAGATTGGACTTACGATGTCCCCTGATGATGACGTTCACATTAAACTAACAAGTAGATAGGTAGTTGGTAACCTTCTTATAGGACTCTAATCCAGGATATATTATATTGAACTAACTATCCCACGAGCTCGGCTTGCAAGTACTTAGAAACACATTCAGATTGCAGTGGTGTCGGCAATAAGGCCTACCTTGTCCCCCTATTCTGCTAGGTGCGAAGTCTGCAGCTTCTATGGGACGAATGGCATCGCTTCTCGTTACCCAGCTCGCTTCCCCTTGCTCTATTTACTTTCATACCTATTTAAGACGATCAAATAATACGCGGATAAAGTGAGAACTGAAACTTCTCACGGAAATACACTCATATAACTACAGTATACTACATAATATGTAGGTCCTGGCCTCGGGTGTATCGGATCCAAGGCCCCAGCTATTTGGTACATGTCACACCTACCTATCTTGCGTTGCTATGAATATAATTCAATTGCCACTATTGGTACTGAGGCGCTCCCTTTATATGCTTCGCAGTACGAGGCCTTATACATAAGAACACGAGCGGAAATACGGCCGAACCATAAGAGACCTACACGGAATACTATGGTATATGAACGTCAGTGCTAGAAGTAGCTGGTGACTAGTCTCACATTTTACGTGGCATATAACAGTTAACCTTGACTATACGGCTTCTGCGTCATGGTTACACTTATATGTAACTCTTATACTCGTTACCAATACTTGATGATCTTAAGCTTAAGTGTGTGTAGCTCAGGCCTAATGACCGAAGCAACGAGGCGCGTTCAAATCTTAGCACGTAACCTCCTCTTATGATCTTATTTCGTATTTAGTCAATACATTTGGATGTCTTCTAAATAAGTAGTATTCTATGCCCATCTTGTCAGGATCTCTGTGGTTGGGGGTATATAATGACTCTATTGTTGCGCAAGGGTTCCAATCTATGAGGCTACGCAACATCTGTCTATATATACACATGTCCTTTGTTCTCGATCAAGGATCGTGACACATCTACAAGTCGGGGGGTGGTTGGTTCTATATTCTAGTGTCTGAGGTTTCGGTTTGTTACGTGTGCTAGCGCATCTAGATACCCACGCGTGTTACGAGATTAGGCGCATTAGTCAGGTTTAACAAAGGCCTAGACCAGTGAGGTAAACTGGATGAAGTACTGTGAACTGTGATCTACTTAGTACACGAGTATAATGAGTATCAAGATGGCCGGTAGCACGGATTGAAGCATACCTTACGCCTCAATTGGCTAATTTTATTACAGCGGATGTTCCCCTAGATGGGAAGGGATTCTTCTTACTTAATATTAACGTGTGAATTGCTATAATCGAGGTGTTCATTTCTCTCTTAAATGGAAAAACTCCGAGGCGTTCGTTGAATAGACCAACAAGACAGGGGGGAGAACAAAAATATATATACAGATTACGAAGAATTACGACCGCTCTTCCTTTACATAGGTACCTATGTACGTAAGATAGTTACATACTACATACACATACATGTATGGATCTGGGCAAGTTTGTACTGGCGGTGAGTATACTTAGTGTCAGCACTACCGCTGCCATTGCCATCTATGGAAACGGCTCGGCAATAAAAAACTCGTTCTAAAATGTTACTACGCTTAACACGTTATCATGGCAACGGATACCTACCATACAATGATTACCTCAGGTCCTACCTAGGAAATTCGATAAAAAGGACTGGTGATAGCCCTAATGCACGATCTGTCATGTAGCATTTAGGTTAGTGACGGGGATTAGAGCGCCGGTTCCTAGCCGATACGATGGAGGCAGGCTGGTTAATTGATAACGGAGGCACAGCTTCGCGATAACCTTAAGAAGTACCTAATCTAGGTGGGGCAAATAGATACATGTGCCACGGCAGGCAATCGAGTGCACAAGGTGACGAGTGTACATGTAGGCAGTAGATGGAACGTAATCACGCATATTCGTGCACTGATGGCTTCATCCTGAAGTCCATGTGTGGTTGATACAGTAAGTCGGTCGAAACAAATGGACCAGGCAAGAGGCAGGCCACCGCCTTAGTGCCTTTCCACGCTACCTACCTCCCAATGATCCCTCGATTCTGAGCACCTAGGCCTAGGTAGGTAGAGAGAGTAGCATTCAGTGATGCCCGACCCTGAAGTGTGGTTTGAGAGGATGCCACGAGCCTCACCAAAGAAAGACAATGAGGGGGAAAACATGGACTGTAGGTACATAAGCGTAGAAGCTAAAGGCAGAGTGTGTTGCATTGATACCTAGGATTAGTAGCGTCAGGTAGGTAGTTACTGCAACAGTGGCAGGTAGTGATGGGCTGCACATGGAGTTAGGAGCGAATCATCGCCGGCTAGCTCGGTGGTCTTCTTGCTGATTGCTTGGGCCTAGTTCCTTCTGCCCGCTTTCGGAGTCGACCCTCATGCGCCTATCGAGTGCGCTAGTGGAAAATATTTGCTGACTGTAGAAGGCCCTGCCCCCTGAACGGTCCTGAGTCCTGCCTTGAGTAGGTACTTACCTAGGTACTTACGCCCCTCCAACCCCTCGGTGGGGTGGCACAATCCCCACCATCAGTTGGCGCAATTGGTTCCTTGAGCTCCGAAAACCCCTCCTTTCTTCCATCCATCGCTTAGTCTCCGGTCAGCTCGATTTCTTCTTATTGTTGCCTTCCCCTCCAGACATCTTTTCTCTTCTTCTCCTCCTGTTTCTCTCTTCCATATTCTCACAAGCATCTATTATTCCTCTTGATTGTTGCTTTCTTGGTTAGCAACAGTCTTCCCTATTTCTCTGCCGATTGATTAGAGAATTGGAAGTGAAAGCGTGTTTCTCTCGTAAGCCTTGGCCCCCTCGATGTAAACAGGCTGCATCCCTCATTTGTCACTAACCTTCTCTTTGCATACAGAAAACTCTTCCACAGGCAGATATTCCGGGCCAGCACCAAGATGGTTCAATCCGCCGTTCTTGGGTTTCCCCGTATGGGTGTAAACCGTGACCTGAAGAAGGCGACAGAGGCCTGTGAGTACCCAAGTTCCCCCATGACGCTGCTCTGACAATGACTGACTCGCACGTCCAGACTGGGCCGGCAATATTTCTCAGGCCGATCTCCTGGCTGAGGCCAAGCGTCTCCGTCTCGCGCACTGGAAGATCCAGAAGGACGCCGGTGTCGATGTCATCCCCAGCAACGACTTTGCTCTTTATGACCAGGTCCTTGCCCATATCCAAGACTTCGGTGTAAGCACTTGCGAATCCAAACCTTATCCCTGTTAAACTTGCTGACATGCCACTGCTTACAGGCTGTCCCTGAGCGCTATTCCAGCGCTGGCCTTAACACTGTTGATGAATACTTTGCCATGGGCCGTGGCCACCAGAAGGGTGGAGTTGATGTTCCCAGCTTGGAAATGGTGAAGTGGTTTGACTCCAACTACCACTACGTCAAGCCTACCCTGCAAGACAACCAGACTTTCACTCTCACTTCCAGTCCCAAGGCTGTGAATGAATTTGTCGAGGCCAAGGAGGCTGGCGTTGTTACCCGACCGGTCCTTGTTGGTCCCGTCTCTTTCCTGCACCTCGGCAAAGCCGACCGTGGCCAGAGTGTCGACCCTATTGACCTCCTTGATAAGCTGCTACCCGTCTACGAGCAGCTTTTGACCCAGCTCAAGCAAGCTGGTGCTGAGACCGTCCAAATTGACGAGCCTGTTCTCGTTTTCGATCTCCCTGCCAAGGCTAAGGCTGCCTTCAAGCCTACCTACGAGAAGTTTGCAAGCCTAGGTGACAAGATCCCCAAGCTTGTCTTCACCACCTACTTTGGTGACATCGTCCACAACCTTGAGGCCCTCCCTAAGGATATTTATGCCGTACACATTGACCTGGTTCGCAACCCGGAGCAGCTCGACACTGTTGTCGCCGCTCTTGGCCCCAAGACCATTCTCTCAGCTGGTGTCGTCGACGGTCGCAACATCTGGAAGACCAACTTCAAGCGTGCCATTGAGACTGTTGAGTCTGCCATCCAGAAACTCGGCAAGGACCGTGTTATTGTCGCCACATCAAGCTCTCTCCTCCACACACCCCATACCCTTGCCAGTGAGAAGAAGCTGGACGCTGAGATTGCTGATTGGTTCTCTTTCGCCTCTGAGAAGGCCGTCGAAGTTGCCATCATTGCCAAGGCCGTCACTGAAGGCCCAGCCTCCGTCCAGGCTGCGCTAGAGGCTAATGCCAAGTCTATGAATGCTCGCGCCACATCCAAACGTACCAACAACCCCGAGGTTAAGGACAGACAAGCCAAGATCCAACCATCCGACTACAACCGCAAATCTGAATTCCCCAGCAGAATCTCACAACAGCAAGCGAAGCTTAAGCTTCCTCTGTTCCCTACTACTACCATTGGATCCTTCCCCCAGACTAAGGAGATCCGTGTCCAGCGAAGCAAGTTCATCACCAAAAAAGAGATCACCGAGGCGCAATATGACAAGTTCATTGAGCAGGAGATTGACATGAACGTCAAGATTCAGGACGAGCTTGACTTGGATGTTTACGTCCACGGTGAACCAGAGCGCAACGACATGGTCCAATACTTTGGTGAGCGCCTTGACGGTTATGCTTTCACCACCCATGCCTGGGTCCAGAGTTACGGTTCCCGTTGCGTCCGACCCCCCATCATTGTCGGTGACATTTCTCGTCCTGCCCCCATGACTGTTAAGGAGTCCAAGTACGCCGTATCGGTATCCAAGAAGCCCATGAAGGGCATGTTGACTGGTCCTGTCACTTGCTTGCGGTGGTCTTTCCCCCGTGATGATGTCCACCAATCGGTTCAAGCCGAGCAACTCGCTCTGGCTCTCCGTGATGAGGTCGTTGACCTTGAGAAGGCCGGTATCGATGTCATCCAGGTCGATGAGCCCGCTCTTCGTGAGGGTCTTCCCCTACGAGCTGGCAAGGAGCGTGTAGCGTACCTTGACTGGGCCGTAAAGGCCTTCAGGCTCTCGACTGTCGGTGTCGAGGATTCAACTCAGATCCACTCCCACTTCTGTTACTCTGAGTTCCAGGATTTCTTCCACGCTATCGCCGCTCTTGACGCCGATGTGCTGTCTATTGAGAACAGCAAGTCTGACTCCAAGTTGCTCGGCGTTTTCGTGGACGAGGCCTACCCCCGTCATATCGGCCCTGGAGTCTATGATATCCACTCGCCCCGTGTACCCAGCGAGCAGGAGATCAAGGACCGCATTGAGGAGATGCTTCAGTACCTCAAGCCGGAGCAGCTCTGGATCAACCCCGACTGCGGTCTCAAGACTCGCCAGTGGAAGGAGACTAAGGAGGCGTTGGTCAACATGGTCAATGCTGCCAAGTTCTTCCGTGCCAAGTATGCCAAATAAACGGCAGCTTGGACCTAATACTGTTTTCCCTCTCTTTAATTTAGCATATCTGCCCCGGACCGGGCATTGGTCTTCGATTTCAACATCGGCGTTCTCTCTGGCATGGGTTTTCATGAAACTGTCATATACCAAAAAAGTTATACAGGCAAGCAGGCGGTTAGGAAACTGGAGCATTCAACACAGCATTTAAAGCGGCGGGAAAGGAAATATGATACCACGGTCCATCAACCGGACTGGGGAGAAAGGCGTTCACTGGAATTTGATTAGCATATTCCGGCGAGGTAACTTGTTGCCTCGTGTAGATGTAGTAGTAGTCACACAGGAGCTGACCGTGAGCCCTTCAACTGGGCACGAGTTAGAAAGAGAAATGATAATTAGCATGGGAGACGGTATTTGCCGTCTCTTGAATGCGAAGCAACGCGATATTCTCTGGTTCCCATGCTGAGAGAGTTAAAGCTTACCCAAGCCATCCCTGTCGGCTTGTACGTCAATTCGTTAAGGCCATTTAACTGAGGCTTTAACTTCGACGCTGTGAGAATAATACTTGGGTAATCAAGGAGGCAATCTTGAAATCGGACCACCGTTTCACCAATACTGCTCAGCACCGCCGAATAGGCTTTTCCCCCCGTAGGGGTAGAAAAGCTTGGCTTGGCTTCCGAAGTGAAAGGAATACCTACTATGGGAGGTACCAGGCTTCCCCAGGCGCTGGATTAACCAGGGACAGTTTCACGCAGCTTAATTAGGGATTCTTGTATACACTATGATCATCCCACCTTCCTTAGTAAACATGGACTGCACAATCATTCCACGCCAACGCTAAAGCCTGCTATGCTAGGCCGCGTCGCATAAGTACGCTTACTACTTAGATACAGCAGAAAATAAAAATCGAGAGCGTTCGGCAGAAATTATTCCGGAAGCGCATATCTGGGTGGGTGAGATGGCTACCGATGGAGTACAGTATTGCATTGCACAGCAGGACATGTAATATTTCATTCGCTACGGACTCCAGCTTTTGTAATATTGTGTCCTGCGTGCAGTAGCAGTAGGACAGATTTTGGGTCGATGAGCTGAATATTATTTGTTTTGTGATTGGCCCAACGAGAACAACAAAAAACGCATCTTGTGCTCCTTCGGTACAATAGTGGATAGTCTCGGAAAGAGATGTCTGGCTAAAGAAAAAGAAGTTGAGACAATACTTATCACGGGCCGCAGATGAGCTCAATATTGTGATACAATCTTAACGAGAGATTGGCGGTCCTGCTGCAATAGAACGTGGCATCGGGCAATTGATTACAAGGGCAGATGTGGCGCAGACGTTGTGTTCAAGACAGACAGACACGTCTTTTTTCCCCTTCTCGCCGGCACATTACACATTACCTTGCGAGCGGTGAGTTCTCTGGTGCGGCGTGGCCATGCCTTTAATCAAGTTTCTTTGAAGATCGGGGGGAGATACGAGAGGCTCCCTCCCGTTTCAGCGAATACCTTGGAATTGGTGTATCGTGATTGTAGATCAATGGTTTCGATTTTCATCAAGTTAATATTAGGAGAAGTGTATTATGCTTTACTGTAAATTCAGTTATTATTGTACTTAGGTGTTTTTTAGTGTACTTCCACTATGCTACTTATATATATGTATACATAACATCCATCCCCTTGCATGATGACAGGACTAGAAAATCTGACAAAGGATTCCGACACCAAGCAGTCGTGGCGGGATAGCGTAGATAGGAGGCGCCGTGTTCCGTACACAACTGGTCTAGGCCTCACCGAGTGGATAGTGCTCTGTGCCCCGTCGACAATTAAATAAACAAAGAAAAGAATCTGAAGTCATTGTGCGTCGTCTCGTCGGATTACACGTGGTTGCGACACAATCTGCGGGAGCAATCTCGCGAGATTGCCGTCATCTCTCTTATTGTATGGATGTATTATGTATATGTATATGTGTAATTGCGGAGGAGAAGGCGATGGAAGAATGCAGGCCAGGACGGGGATCCATCCAATTGATGACAGCATGGTACATGGGCAGTAGTATACCAGCAGCGTACCGGGTTCACAAAACCAGCCCTTGCTTCGGCGCATCGCTCCGTAGCTGGGTATATACACTATATATATATGTATGCTGCCTGCGTAGGTACTTACGTACTATTATACGACGACTACGCCGCAACTATAGTACTGTACTGTATAGTAAAGGTAGATAATGCGCTTTCGCCCAGGAAGACTTACATGGAATAGTATAGTACTCGGCAGTCTCTCTCCATGCTTCATCAACCGCCCACGGAGATTAGATAAAGTAATGCGAGGTACCGTAGGTAGTGTAAACAGAGATCACCTGTTCAGCCGTCACAGTTGGGACAACGGGTGATCGCCTAAACTAGCCCATACAGTATATTGATGTATGCAAGTGCTCGATGTGCTGAAGCTCCCAAATACCTGGTCGCTCTCTGCCGTGTGCGCAAATCGTTCTCACACGAGTTCCCGTGGCGGCACACGGAACGACGATGATCTTGGGCTTTTCTTGTGAGTGGCTAGATGCATACCTGAAGATAGACCTACCTGGACGCAAAAGAGGTCGGGCTGGTCGGGCTCTGCGCTCTCATTGGCCGCAGCCGTTGTTTCACGATGGTGTACCTGCATATGCTATCGGCAGGGGTGGCACCAGGAATGGCGGGCTGGGTAGAGCTGGTGCGTGGGTCTCAGGGGTAAGCGCCAACGCTGAACACCCACCACTGTCTCTCTCTTTTTCTCCTCCCCCTCTTCGCCCTGGTCGTCCAGGGCTCAGGGTCCTCGCTACGAGTTCAGACCTGGCCCCCTCCCAAGCCGCCGAATGGCTGAGGCCCAAGACCCAAGTGGATTCCAGCCTGTGGAGCCACCGCACCTGCCTCAACCCTGGAATAAGCCCGGAATAAGTGAGTGAGTGTGTGAGGAGTGAGGGATGGCATGGGTGGCGGGCTGTGGTGGTATCGCGTGAGGGTCGAGGAGGTCGGGGCTGGCTGGTGACTGGCTGGTGACCGGGCGGCCGACCTGGCTGTCTGTATTGAGTAAAAAGGGCGAACCTCCAGGTCGGGGATACCCTCTCTTTTCTCTTTCTCTCCTCACCTCTTGCGTGTTCTTTATTCTTTTGAGTCTATCTCGAGTCCCTCCTTTCACCCTTCGACGCTGTCCGTCCTTTACATTCATTCCTGCCTAGCCAGCCGTGTTCGCTTCTTCGCACATACCGTTCCCTTTTGACAACCCAGCAACTGTGTCTGCTCAGCTTCCGCGGAATCGACTTTCGCTTTTGAAAATTCGCATTGCATTTTGCAATCGTCCGCTCCTTTAGACGACATCCGAAGTACCATTCTCTGTCCGAGATCAGATTACTCGAGTAGGAACCGCAAATCCCTAGACTTTCAAGTTGTGAGAGATCAAGTGAAACCAAATACCCCAAACATCTCGCATCAAACCATCAAACTATCAAAATGAAGTCCACCACTGTTGCGTTTGGCCTGTTCGCCGGCCTTACCTCCGCATACAACCACCATGCCCGTCACATTCATGCGCCCTATCTCCGACGCAATGAGACCACTGCTGCGCCTTCCACTACTTTGACTGTGGCCATCACCAGCGTCCATACCATCACATCGTGTGCTCCCACTATCACGAACTGCCCAGCCAATGCCGGTAACTCGACTGGCCCAGTCACCATTACCGAGGTCATCGACCTGACAACTACTGTCTGCCCTGTCACCGAGGCCACTTCCATTTCTAGCTCTGTCATTGACGCTCACAGCAGCGGTCTCGTTACGGGAACTACGCACGTTATTACCACCACTGATAACAGCCCTGAGCAGACCCCGGCGCCCAGCTCTGGTGCCGGTGGTAGCCAGGTCGTCTATCCCACCGTTGGCACCGGTGACTCGACATTCACTATGACTCTCGGCCCTGAGGGTTCTCAGTCTATTACCGTTACGACCATCCACTCCACCTTCACTCAGCTAGTTACCATTACTGAGAGCCCCCTGCCTAGCTCCACCTCGGATTCCAGCGCTGGCAATGGTGGCAATGGAGGCTCTGGCTCTGGCAACGGCGGCGATGTTACCAGCTCGGAAGGCACCACGACTACTACGTTGACCACAACTTCCACCCGCACCGTTACTGTTCCTGGCTCCACCTCAACCTCGACTGTTATCGGGTCTGGTTCTGGCTCTGGCTCTGGCTCTGGCTCCGGCAACGGATCTGGCAACGGATCTGGCACTCCTTCTGTCTCTGACGCCGCCGAATGTGTTCCTGTGACTGTTACCGTCACAGAGTCTTCGCCTGCCAGCACTGTCTACGTCACCGTTGGTGGTAACTCTGGAAACTCGGGCAACTCTGGTAACTCTGGTAACTCCGGCAGCTCCGGTGGTTATCCTACCGGCGTCAAGGTTCCCACTGATGTCGGCTCTGAAGCCACCTCGACCTCCACTGCCGCCTCCCCCACCGGCACTGACGAGAGCGGTGACGGCAGCGACGATGAGTGCCCTCCTGATGAGACAGACAGCGATGTCACCGCCACCGCGACTGCCACCGTTATCCCCTACCCCACCGGCAGTGGCAACGGCACCCTGCCCACTGGCTACCCCGTTGGCACCGGCACTCCTACCCTCGGGCGTCGTCACGCTCTCTACTAAGTTAATGCCCTAGTGGAGTAGCAGCAACACCATCGCTTCGAGGAAGTACGTAGGAGAAAGACGAACAGGTTCGATTCGCTCTTGTATTATAGCCGGGCCAGCTGAAGCCAACGTAGCACATGACTGCATGACATAAAAGTTGTGACCACCGAATCACGTTTATGTTGCGTTCTTTAGATTCAGGTTGGGACCAGTCCTTGTTTGGATAGGGAGGACTGGACCGTTGGAAATTTTTTCGTGAGTTTTGGGACATTTTTTCACCAACGACGGCATATAGCACCTTCGATTCTTGTATGTACTGGATGACAACTTTGAATGAATATTCACTTCTATGGTGGTTACGAACTTTCTCTCGCCTGTGCTACTTGAAATCCCTTGTTAAGAGAGTCCTTGTGACCGTGTTGGGATAGTAATTTGGGACGGCAATTGTCGAGCTTAGAACGTAGGCGCTTTGTTTGCAACTTCCACAATAGGCCGAGGTCTATATATGAGCAGATGGCTTACACAAGGTATTGTCGAATCATAGTTAGCACGCAGGTCCAATTTGTGGTTAAACAGAAGTAAGTACGCAATAGAGACGCAATTGGCGCCAGCTTGTCTATCTAACATACTTTAATATTATCTAATCTATATATCCTCCGTCCCGTATATGTGGCTTTCAGAATTAGCCTTAGTCCCGATGATGTAGCATTCTAAACCCATTCCTTAACAGCTATCTATCTAGTGAACAGTAACCCAATTCCGACGAACATTCTTAAGATCCCGCGAACGACTCACTCACATCAACAGCAGAAACAATTGCGTACTTATAGGAGAGAGAAGTGGTGTAGCAACACATCGAGATGGAAGGTCCAATCTATCTATCTATCGATTTGCTTCGCTACTAGAACCTCGAGACCTTGTGCCTAATGATATTCCGACTGATATTCCGACTTGTGATGGGATCCTGAACTAGAATGGTGTCCCGACTTGTGGTGAGATCCCGCACTAGAATGATGGCCCGACTTGTGATGGGATCCCGCACTAGAATGGTGTGCCGACTTGTGATGGGATCCCGAACTAGAATGGTGTCCCGATGTGTGGTGAGATCCCGCACTAGAATGATGGCCCGACTTGTGGTGAGACCCTGAACTAGAATGGTGTGTTGAATGGTGATGCGATTTCTTAGACGACGACGAACGTCCGGGCTCGGAACCGTCTACGATCGTCTCCGCGTATCCCGTCGGGTACCGCGCCGTGTTGTACGATGCCACGCTGTCGCGGCCCGCGCGGTCGGCTGATTCTGAGTCCACTAGCGTTTTCTGGCCGGAGACCTCGGTCCCTGTATGGCGGGATGCAGAGCTGCCAGAGCTCAGTCGGCGGTGTCTTCCGCCGGCCTGGCTGACCGAGTCCCCCGGCCTAACCGTAGACGCGTTGGAGGGCACGTATATGGAGGGGTACGAACTGCTGCCTGCCGAGGGGGCGCTTGGCGGATACTGGGTCACCGGGGTGCCGTTGCTGTGGCTGGCCTGGGTGGATGTCGTGTGTCTGTCGCTGCTGGAACTGGCGTCCTGGTTGGGAGGGGTGTCTGCGATGGCGAGGGGTGTGGGATTGCCGGCGATGGCGGCGGGATTGCCGGCGATGATTCCGGGACTGGTGACGACGGCTCCGGGGTTGATAGTGGCATTGCCCGCTGCATCGAAATTCACGGAGCACCTGAATTGCTCCGTTGAGGAGCGTGTGGTGTGGCCGTTTCTGGTTTCTGTGACGCTCATGTAATCAATCGAAACGGTGGTCGGAGAGGAGCTCAGAATTGTAATGCTGTTTTGTCTGCTGCCATGTCTGCTGCTGTGTCTGCTACTGCTTCGTTTGCTGCTTCGTTTGCTGCTTCGTCTGCAGAGCATGATGGTTGCGATTTGTTGCCTTGTAGATGGGGCTGGGATTTATGAATCGTGGGTTACCAAGGATAGAGAGACGATGATGGGTGAGAAAAGGGGCTTTTCTCCGGTTAGGATAAGAGAGAAGTTGGCAGTCCGTTTGTAGGGTTATCGAGACTGTTAGAAGATGCTCGATAGGCCAGGCGAGGCCTAGGCCTGTTGCACTTGTTCACTTGGTTGATCGCGGTATATCGATTCTCTAAGATTGCGTAAGGTCGTGACTCGATTACTGCGAGTGTTTGTTGGAGGTCATAAGGAGAGGAGGGCCGGGTATGGCACGTAGATTGGATATAAAAGACCACGGCTTGCAAGCTCAAGGCTAAGGTGGATGGAATGGAGGCAGAAGGGAAAATGGATGGCTAAATATACTACGCCAGTTTCAAGGCTACCCTAGGAAGGGGCTATCTCTAACATGGACTGTTGTCATGTGCCAGGCCGGTTTGTGCTTCATCTAATAGATAGACATCGTTATACTCGAAGGCAATCTGGTTCTAGGTTGTCGGTCGCGACTTGTACGGGGAAACCCATGAATACGAAGGATAGCGAAGCAAGGGCTTCGAGTTGTCACCATTGACTACATCATGGGAACCGGGTAGTCGTTGGACGAACAGCTAGTTCGCATGAGTAGTGCTAAGGGGTTTCCCCCTATGAAAATTGTTACTATAGGTTCGCAGGGAGAAGGTTCGTGTACCTATACGTGTAAGTTTTCTTTATATCTGAAAACCGCACACCGCTTAACTAGGGTTAAGGATTCATCTCGGTGGTTTGTGTTTACTCGAAACAGTCTTTTGTGTTGTTGAAATCAAATACGCGTTGCGAATGGTTGGGGTGCTAATAGTCATATATTTCACCTACCCTAACACAACTCAATACAGTTTGCTTAGTCTCTGCTATCGTATGTGTACCGCTCTCTTCGCCATCTGTTTTCCTTCTTACTTCCTCTGGGCTTTTATTGTCTCTTTCCCAGCCAGCTGAGGTATTGTCACATAGGTGAGGTACTGTCAAAACCAGAAGAAGTAGTATCATATCCGTACGTATTCCCAGTCTCCGTTGTAGTACTATCAGACCCATGTGTGATATTGTCGAATCCAGCTGTAGTAGTAATATCAACCGTAGCAACGGTACTGCTAACCACGGGCATGACGGTGCTGTCAATCGAAGCCGTGGCATTGTCAATCCCAGCCATGGTAATTTGAAATTCTGGTGAGATACCGTAATACCCCGGGGTGGGATAGGAAGGCGCAGCTGAGGTATTGTCAAAACCGGAAGAGGCACCCAAAGGATCTCTTGGGGGGGTTTCAAAGGCAGTCCAGGCAGCGGACATTTCGTTAACGGCACGCTCGTGGAAATTGTGGTACAGGGCCCAGATCTGGTCGTAGAAGTTGTTATCAGGGCCAGCCAAGAAAGACGATTCTCTGATTCGGCGCAGCCCTTCCCTGTAATCGCGGACAAACGTGGCAAGGGTTGCTTGATCCACGGATAGCTCCATGGCCTTGCGTAGGTTATCGAAGTCCAGGATGATGCGGGTCACAGGGGCGTGGTTAGGGGGAACTTCATCCAGGCATAATTGACAGAACGGGCGCCCGATTTTGTGACGGGTATACCCCGCGAACGGGCAGTCACGCGGCGCCGTATGCTCACCAAGGGGGCATAGGGTCCACCTGTTTTCTATGTGTAGTAGCTCGTGGGAGCATCCATCGTAACCCCAATAGCTTAAGCGCCGAATACGTCTACGATCAGCAAGCGTACTGAAACAGCTTCACTAAGACTATAGAAATAGGGGAAGGAGGAAAGCGTAAATGGTGCAAGGGTAGCTAGCTTACTTGAAGTGACACATCTTGTATCTCCTGCTCGTAGAAAGGTTGGTAGTATCCAGGGGGAGGCGACGGAGTAAAAGACTGCTGATCACGCTGTCTAGCCTAGAATTCAAGATTGTTTTATAACCATCTAGGTACGTACGACCTTATCTTGATCTCATGTTCGCATGACGCTTTACATATACAGTACGATGAGACTTGCGGAGACCCAAGGCCAACACGACAGGGAGATACTCGACCCCGAAGCCGGCATAACACAGATAAGAGTTACTGCTAAAGGAGTACGTGGCGTCTTGGGAGTTATACAGACTGGGGCAGGTTATGGTGCGAGCTCAATGTCATTGGAACGAAGGGAGGAGGTGACAGCCACGTGATACGTGTGACTACCCATGATGCTATCAAGAGTCGGCCCAACTCCCTTTATATGATGGCGCATGATTGTTAGGACGTATCACACATGATATATTTGGCAGAAGCGAGAACAGGGATGGTACACCAACCGTGCAACCACACCCTATCACCCAGATGATGTTTCTAGGACCCAAGTTTTCAGCGACTAGTATTCAAAGCCTGACCAAACTTCGATGCTCAACCAAGGACTTGTGAGGTCATCGTACAACATGGTCCAACATGATACTCTCCAATTGCTTCTGGCCCAACTGTGGCTGTAACGTTGTTCGAAGCAACGCGTGACTTTTTGCGATCGCTGGTAGAACCCCATCGATCTGTTGGAGGTTACCGCGCATACTCTCCATATGATCATTGATCTGTCCCGCAAGGCTAAGCAATTCTTCGTCCTGGACACTAGCAAAGACTTGAGTGGTAGCCTTATCAGCTGGGAGCAAGTCGATGTCGTTCGTAACCGAGTCATAAGTCGTCGTGGGCACAAGAACATGCACTTTTCTCAGCCGATCTCTTCTTTCCCTCGCCTCAGCACGAGCATTGGTGCTGAGCCGGTCGAGTACTTTATAGTCCCGCTCAAGGTCCTTCTCGATACGCTCCTTTTCACGCTTAAGTAATTCCACGCTGTGTTGCAGGGGATCCAACTGTGATAGAAGTACCTCGACAGCTGATTGTGTCCGTTCAAAGTCTAGTTCATCTTCACGGCGAGGTAGGGTCGAAGCAGGCGGAAATGGGAGCCTTGCTGATCTCTTGCGAAGACCTTTCATGACTTTTTCGAGTATACTTTCGGCATGCGCGTACTGCTTTGGGACGACGTGGTGAAGTGTAGGTAGCGATATGGAGTGTAAGAGACTTGAGATATGACTGAGCGAGGAAGGATCCAGAGAAGACCATTTAGAATCAATGACGTCGTGAGCCACCTGCCGTGTCCGCTCTGTTATATGCCTATATGGCGGTGGTGAGGACTCGGAATCGGAAGATGAGCGGGCTGGTGATTGATCTTGTTCGACGGGAGACCGCCTGCGTCCCTTTGATTTCCGGTGAGTTGTACTAGACTGACGCTGTTCATTCTCTGCCTGGGGTTCCTCATCTACCGACTTTTTCTGACGTTGAGATGAGCCGCTTTGTAGCCCTGAGCCGGAGTTCCTATCACCGCCTTCGGACCTGGATGGGCGACCACGCTTCCGCTGTGGTATCGCGATGTTGGGCTCGGGTTCGCTTACAGATGGTTGGGCTTCCTGGGAAGAGCGAGGTCTTCTTTGCCTCTTCTGCGCTCGAGAAGAGGTGTCATGTTCATCTCCGGGTTCTACTTCTCCCTCAGGCGGCTCCTTATCCGCGGAATTATTTCGCTGTTTTCTCCTCTTGGTAGCTCGCTGGTTTGATGAGGAACTAATCTCTTCCCCTTGTACCGTAGAACTCCCTGCAACAGTCTGTGAGTCGTCTAATGAACGGCGACTCCGCTTACTTCTTCGGAGAAGGCTCGAGTTTCCCTCGTTTTCGTCCTCATCGTCGGTCTCTTCTGGCTCGGGCTCGGGCGGTCTGACTCGTTGACCCCTCGGTCTGCCTCGCTTAGCTGTCTCGGCTCCCCCTGACGGTACAGGCCGATCAGCCTGTTCAATAGCTCCATCTTGCATTTCAGTTATAGAAGGTTGACGACGCCGCCGCCGCCTGCTAGGTTCTGTTTTTGAGTGTTCTGGCTGTGGCTCCTGTGGGACATCGTCTTTGGCGCATCGACCACGTTTCCTCGGGCGTGAACCCTCATCTATAGCCCCATCTTCGGTCTCGACATCTAAGTTGGTTTGATTGTTCTCCATTGTTGTGGTGGAATTTGACGCGTCTTTGACCTCGTCGTCGCGCGACGCGTTGGTGCGACGGCCGCGCTTGCGTTTCTGGTTGGCGGCTGGAGGATCCTAGACGAGAAAAACACTTTTAGTATATGAGCTTGGCACTACGATATGGAGGCCCTGATGTAACTAACCATTAGAACCTTGCTTGTTATTGACCTATTGACAAGTCACAATTGCTGATCCCTCTCGAAATCCTAATTTACGCGTATGTCGAGGAGTCGTGTCCTCTCATTTCGAACTGTGGCTTATGTACATGTGATAATGACGTGAAGTCGCAGGTAAACATCAATTTCCTAGTACATAATCGCGTATTGAGCCACAGCTTGCATGGGGGCTGCACCGCCCAAGTACAGTATCTCTGTTGACTTGCAGGTTGTGAGTGGGGCGTCCATCCCTGTGGGTACCCGGGCGACCCAGAGTCCAGGTATCTCTAGCAACACTAGATAAGTTATTAGTGCTTGGCAGTACGATCCTTCGAAACATCTTCATGCTGCTGATTTTCTCCTCATCAAACGAAACGTTTTTGCAGCCTTCTTGCGTTAACTCGGACTTCGATTAGAGCACGCTGTATCCTAATTAATTTCGATTTCCGTTCCTTTCTAGACTCATCATTACAATTTGCACGCTCAAGTTCTTTCTGGTTCTTGGGTCTCTGATTTCGGAACTGAGATACCGTACGTAGGAGTTACATCATACCTGTTACCCCCAGTTCAAACTTATTTCAATAGACATTCACTCCGTGGCTTGCGCATTTATGTTCTAGCTCTAATAGCATCGCCGAATATAGTCCCATCTCAACTGTGGTATCCTCATCTCGACCACTGTTCGATATGCGTTTCAATTCCGCTTCCGCGCTCTTGGCCCTGCCGCTTCTGGCGGCTGCCGACACGCCTGATTACCAGGCGCAGTTCCAAGAGTATCTGGGCCAAGCTCAGGGTTATTTCGACAAGTTCGCATCCAAAGTTCCTTCTCCCAACAAATACGATCCTGTCGCGGCCGCTGCAGCTAAGGCTGGTGCAAACAAATTAGATGTCATCGGTCTGCATAATTGGAAAGATGTCCTATATGAGCCTGTCACGCCTGGAAGCACAACTCCGGAGGAGTGGTGGGTTTTGATGACTGGTGGAAATAAGACCTGCTTTGGTGAGATTCCCTGCCAGCTTCTGAATCGCTACAAGTTACTTTGGCTAATCGCGAGGATTCTAGGCCATTGCGGCAAAATTGAGGCTGCGTTCAACGAGACGGCCGGCAAGTTTGCGATCGAAACAGATTCTCCGCATATGGCGCTTTTGAACTGCGACGACCAACCAGTTTTGTGCAATGCATGGTCTGCGCCCGTCGGGTCTATTTGGATATTCGAGATGCTACCTGAGCCTTCTCCCATCAATATCTTCACCAAGAGGCTGAACTTGACGACCGTCACTTCGGATGATCTAGTCCAACTACACAAGGATGGCTACAAGACCGTGGCCAAGGAACATGACGGAGTATTCCATCCCTTTAACGGGGCCCTCGCGCAGAATGGCTTGTCTGTCCCTGCGGGTTACCTTCTATGGGCGTTCGGTTTACTCCCAAGCTGGGCCTTTATGATCTTCATCTCTCTCTTCAGCCGGAGAATGATGTAAGTGGTACCGAAGATGCAATCTCTTGAGACAAGATGATGCTAATAAACCGATTTAGGTCCAATCGCATGGAGGGCCAACAGGCGATGCACGGAGGCCCTCGGCCTGCCCCTACTGGCCAAGCTGCTCCACGCCGATAAATAGCAAAGCATACTGGTCATAGACTGTGGATCAATACAGGCCCTAGGCGGACATGGCGACATTGGATAGAGGCCATAATGATGCCTGGGGGGAAGATGGTGTGTCTTGTAGCCATTGAACAAGCCAATAATAGTTGTAATGAATTACCAACGTCCTTTTCTCACATCAAGTTTTTTGTTTGCATGTCTCTTGGATACTGTGAAGTCCGTCGATGACCTCGCCTGTTAGGTTGGGGTTGGACAATCGGCCATATCGTAGATCGCTCATATTGCCGGCAGCTTGTTTGATAGACTCGAGAAGGGTGGACTCCTCCTCTTCTAATTTTTGGAGGGCACTTTCAATGTCGGCAACCGCGTTGTCGAGATCGGGTATTATACTCTGCAGAGAGTGTTGCTTAGGCGCAATCGTGGTGGACGTAGACCCGAATAACTGGTGGCATTGTGGTCAGTTTGCACATCTAAAAGACACATGAATGGAGGGGTTGAGCCTACCGCCCTCTCGATCTCGATCTCGTCATCCTGCTCCTCATACTCGCTTTCCTTCTGTGTCCTTATGATGGTTCGGCGCAGCGCCTTGGCCTGTTTGACTTCGGCGTCAATACTAGCCGAGACCGTGTCAACAACGGCATTGCGCTGCTGTTGAAGATCCCGGTACAAGGCACGAACCTGTGGCGAGGATTGCTGCGACTTGGGGAACAGGGAGGTAAACTCCTGGAGGGATATGATGCTCGGCAAGCGAGAAGGTAAGAGGAGATAATTGCGCAGGATGGTGGCTTCTGTTGGCGCCATTGTCCGACTCTTGAGATCGCTGTATCGAGGGGTAGAAAACAGCGACCTACTGTAAGTTACCTACTCTTACAACAATCGACGTATGGGACAAGGTTCGCCTTCTAACTTTGAAGGTCTGGAAGGAATTGGAATGTATGGGGCGTATGCAGTCTGGTAGGTACATGTAGAACTGGAAGTACATATGCTTCCCTACGGGTACCTATCATCTACCTACCTAGCAGTAGATACACATTGTGTGATGGAGTATTTGCTGTACTGTGGAAGTAGTGTGCAGGTACACCGATGCGCTAAGGGATCCATTTCAATTGTTAATTAAGGGAAGCGCGTTCCGTCCCAAGGGACGCGTGCAAGTCCGTGCACTCAGGCCAACTACAATGGAGCTTTTGACCTTGGCATTCTATCCGCATCCTTTTCTACAGCTTGTTTGGCCAACCTTCTTCGCCTCGATAAGCCATCCTGCCAACGCATATCCTTGCGGGAATTCATTAATAGACAGGCAGATTCCTTGGCCACAAGGCACCCGATCTGTTTACTAGGCAATCGGTTCGTTAATCTCACGGCTTGCCTCCTTCACTCGATACACCGGTCCAAGTCCCAACCCAGCAAGGGGCGAACACAACCATGGCGCCAGCAAAGCAGGAGAAGGCCCCGCCCTACGGGAAGGAGGAAAAGGTGCTATGTTTTCATGGTGATCTCATGTATGAGGCCAAGATTATCGACGTGAGAGTCGAGCCCGGCAAGAAGGCCGACGATGCACAGTACCGCATCCACTACAAGGGCTGGAAATCAAGCTGGGACGACTGGGTCACTCACGATCGCATCCGCAAATTTACTGAGGACAATAAGCAGCTCGCAGCCCAGCTAGCGCAAGCTCGTACTAGAACTCCTGGTTCTAAGGGAGCGAAGAAAGGAGCGAAAGCTACCGGTTCCGAGATGAGTTCTGCACGGGGTAGTGAAGAGCGCGCCGCTGCCTCATCAAGTTTTGCCGGCAGAGGACCAAGACGTGGTCGGGACTACGAACTAGAGACTGTAAGTTTTCTTTTGAGTTTCTGTCGAGACTGGGTTTCCATCTTGAGTGCGGCCATGAGGTGAGGGAGCGTAGTCGGTTTGATCCGGACCCCAAAGAAGGGATCCCGCCGCAATCGTCATCCTATACAATTCACCAAATCGACTAAATACAACGCAAAGGGGCGTTTAAGATGCTACGTACCTAAGTACCAAATAACACTAGTTTATGCTTCTCTGTAATAGCATACAGATATGGTTAAACCTTCGGTCCTCATCTTATCTACGGCTCCCAATGAACCGTATATCAGCTGCTCAGGAAACTACCCTGCTCTTTGATTAATCATACTGTCTCTCGCCTTTGACAGCCTTGGAGCGGATTATGCGAAAAAACCTCTGTTGGGTTTTTGGGACGGTACTTGAGTAACCGGGCGCACTCCTCTACATGGCTTTGGCAAGCCTATGAGGCTGGTACTTAACCCTTTTTCATAACGACTTCTGTGCTATACCTTCCGCACGTCTTGGGCAAAGGTCAACACATGAGGCAAGGAGTGCCACTTACTTCAACCAACTCCTTCTCTTGCACAACCACACCTATAAATATTCTACGGAATAGTCTACCCAACTTCGTCCTATCATCTAGTACTCTTTGAGTCTTGCCATCAACCTCTCCAGCGAAATTTCAACTTTCATCGCCCTGCCTATCTTTCCAACAGTCTATTTCTAGCATATACAGATGCCGCCGCGGATTTGCTAGCACTAGCTGGTAGTTACCGGGGATCGTCTACGCCGATTAAATTACTTGCTATAAGTAGCTATCGGGTTCAAGACCTTGGTTGCGATATGGCTCCGCGAACACCACTGCCTACGCTAAAGTCCAGGCGCTTTCGTCCTACAACGAAACAACCGGTGCCCTTCGACCGTCAATTAAAGTCCACAATCCCTAGTGGTTCGGTTACTACTAGCGATCCTCGTCTCATAACCCAATCACTTTCGCCGCCCATTAAAGGCAAGTCGACCGCGCGCCGCAAAGCAGCCGTGTCCCGCAAACCAGTTACCCGCCGCGATGCCACAATCCGCAAACATATCCCACCCAAGAAGCTTGCGGAAAATGATCCCCTGATGATGATAATCGAGACTCTACGGGAAGAATCCCGCCCTTTCCTCAAAAACGAGATGCGGTGGGCCAACTCAGTAGCCGATTCGGACTTCATGCTCAAACTGCCTCGACCAGACCACAAATACGTAGATGAGAAAAAGCAAATTGTGCTACTTTACGACTCACGTTTCCCCACATCTCAGGGAAGAGTTGTGTCTCCCTTTTTGTCGGCGGGCGTTCCTTCTGAGAAGCCTTACGCTCCCTACCATCAGGCCGCTTCTCTATCTTCCCAGCCTTTGGCTTTGAGCTCCCCCGAGGACTCTGCTTGTCACGAAACTGCTAATAACGCATTACAGGAAGAGGCCTTCCACTCTAGACCATCCGTCAAGCTAATCATTCCCGATATCATCAAAGCACTATTGGTTGATGACTGGGAGAATGTCACCAAGAATATGCAACTAGTACCGCTACCGCATCCCAAGCCAGTCACAAAGATCCTGGCGGACTATTCTGAGTATGAGATGCCGAAACGCCCTGCGGGCTCATCTCATGCAGATATTCTTGAAGAGACTCTTGCCGGCATTAAAGAGTATTTTGATAAATCTCTAGGTCGTATTCTGTTGTACAAGTATGTGCTGCTGCTCGCTGCTGCTGGCTTGCTAAAAGTCTAACGGTATATAGGTTCGAGCGTCCACAGTATGCAGAAGTGCACAAGAAATGGGACTCGGCAGATCCCGAATTCCAAGGCAAGACAGCGAGCGACACCTACGGCGCTGAACATCTCTGTCGCCTAATTGGTATGTTTCCTTAGATGGCTCGCATTCGCTGTTTGAATCTATCTAACTCCATGCTCAGTATCTCTCCCTGAGCTTATTGCACAGACCAACATGGACCAACAATCCGTTAACCGTCTTCGCGAGGAACTCGCCAAGTTCTCTACCTGGTTGTCAAAGAATACTACCGAATACTTTGCCAGCAGCTACGAAACACCCGCACAAGACTACGTTGATAAAGCGAAGAACTGATTTGACCGTGCTCGGACTCGTATTGGTGTACTTTCGCAACCACGTTTGTTATGGGTATCATATAGCAGTACTCGCATTCACCAGGAGGCTTTCAGAATAGTTGTATTGCCGTTAGCCATGGTGCATCCATCAGGCAAACTAATGCGCCAGATATAACACAGTGTTGTATCAAACCTTTTCCCTAATCTCGGTTTATCACAACTACCCCTTGAATGGAATTATATACGCCTTAATGGCTCTAGGCATGTGGAAAGAGGATTACAAAACCAGGCAAAACCAAGCCAGCCCATCGTTTTGTTGCAATTCCTTCACTTTGTTGAGCAGACGGGCCTACATTGGTTCCCAGCAGAGAAGTGGAGGTTATTGGTAGCAAGTATGGACACCGATGCCCTTTGGCCTTACAACCGGGGAATGGATTGAGGGGGGATGTATGGGCAAGGTTGATCGGGATTAAAGAATAGTCACTCTCTGCATCACCAGCACACGGCGGGAATTAGGTGCTACACTTTTAGGTCCCCAAATAAAGAGATGAACAGTCCTTGCACACAGTTTTGTCACCAGGTGTCTGTGCTGTTATCCTGTAATCTTTTCCATGTCGTGACTACCTAGGTAATTAAGGCTTTCGGACTCTCAGTCTACCTTTCTGCCTTTTGCTGTACATAGATGGACATGATAGTGAACCAGCCTTCTATTTTCGGCCTATGGATACTAACTTACCTGTTACTTGGTGATCTCTTTCTTTGTCTTCAGCAATACTACAGAGATGGATTTGTTTGTTCTTAGTGCAAAGACAACTACGAAACAGCATCGGGCTGATGAGACCGGAACCGCCACATAACAAGAGTAAAAGAAGTCTTCGGGGAGGTGTCTTAACTTATATGTCATTGAACAGTGTATCAAACGTTACAATTCTCATGTACAAGCCCCAGGCACCAACCAGCCAGCCTGGGGCACATAATACAGCCCGCCGAGTCCCATTGTTCAGAGCCGGAGACTGATCTATCCATCTATAAGGCAACCCATCAACGACTCAGGGATGGGGCATGACGGAGCAGGTGACCAAGCGGCGATTCCCTCAACCCCTCATCAAAGTCTCCCTCAAGCCCCACCCTCCCACCTCATGACGGCGCTCTCGATCCAATAGCCCGGCTCGGGCTTGCGCTCGGCGCGCAGCTCCTTCGTAGTCAGGGGCTTCGCGACCTCCTGGACGGCGACGAGCTCTTTCACTTTCATGATCATGCCGGCCGAGTCGGGGGTCACGGGGTGGAAGACGGTCTGGCAGCGCTTGCGCAGGCCTAGCGCGGCCAGCACGCCGCGCGTCCGCTGCGGGAGCCCGATGGCGCTGCGGTGCAGGGTGATGCGGAAGTAGGACATGGTTTGTGGTGAATTTTCCCCGTGTTGGTTCGTTCTCAAGCCCGAAAGAGAGTTTGGTCTCGACGAGGAAAGGGGGGAAGTTCAGTCGCTTGCCGAGTGATGTGTAGGTTTTCGGCAATGTATTCGACATCCAACACTACAAAACCTTCCGCAGTGCTGTGGCTAAAGCACGTTTCTTCCTCGTACAATCGGTACAGACGAGCAACGCCGCGCGGTTCGGCGGATGCGTCGATAGAGATATCCTGATATCCGGCTCGGAAACAACGTTCTCCGGTACCAATCGCAAAGCCGGGTGCCGCTACTGCGGAAATCGGACCTGGCCCGTTCAATTGTCAAAGGCGTCGGCTATGTTGCGGCTCGAGTATTGTCTGGAGAATCGGGCGGCGTCAGTGACCGAGGAAATACGACGTAAGCAGAGCATGGAAACATATTCGGGCTGTAGAATTGATATAGCCCAAGACGGGGGACCCATACCTCTTTGGCGACTCTATGGTATCGTAGCGCCACGCCGTACTGTCTTCGAACGATACCGGTATGTCCCAATGTTTTCAACAGCCTTGAAGAGGTGATCGGCGTCCGGCGTCAGGCCACTCACTTTTAAGTGGGTCTACTTTCACCCCGGTGTTTTCCCGTGTAAACTAACCCGGGGAGTTGTCTCCTTGCGGGTATCCACTTCATGATACATTAGGTATTATTATAATGAAGGCAAGTTTAGGTTTTCAACGCCAGCTTCGACAAGCAGCACACCACACGTGCCTACTTTCCGAAAAGAAAATCGGACATTTTCTACAATAAGTCACATGCATTATCAAGTCAATATACAGGCTAGTGAATAAACCGGTCTATTAAATTTTCCGCTGGACCATCCTAGATCCCGGGCATTTCGACATGCTTCATCGTTTCGTACAACCCAGCCATCTTGGTGAGAGTCTATCATTACTCTGTTCTACTCCCTAGCCCGTCTCTTTAGGCTAAGGCGCTGAACATAGATGGCCGACATTGGTCATCTAAATTGTGTTGCGAAAATACTATCTAAATTTATTTCATCGAAACCTCCACTCGGCTCTCACCAGCAGGCCCTGTGGTGGCCAGGGTAGGGAGCAGGTAGGTGATATCATCCCAAGGATGTCTGTACAAGCTAGTGCGCAGCCTCTTCTGGTCGAGGTAGTGGGCAATCAGACCAATGCTTCGGCCCAGCACGAAAAGACCGTTTAGCACACCCATCTTCATGTAATCTTCGGCCTCCTCGAGGCTGAATGCGCCACAGCTGCGCATCAGATCAACGAAGCAGACGGCCACGCAGCCGTCCACGTTCAGAATAAGGTTGTCCTTCTTCGATGTTGTCACCGTCTCCACCGCCAGAGCGTAGTCTAGTAGCTTGTGGCTGGGGAAGTTAGCCAAGACGTACTCCTTGACCAGCTCTACACGCAAGTCGGGGTTGTTCCGCGATTTGATGCGGTGTCCAATACCAGGGATCAACTTGTTCTGCTTGCGCATTAGGTCAACGAAATCACGTGGGCTCAGGCCGTTGTCTGCAGCCTTGCTGAACTCCTCAGCAGCGCCATCGAGAGCACCACCAAATCGAGATCCGATGGTCAATAAACCGGCTACCAGCGAGCTGATCAAGTCCTTGCCAGCACGAGTTGTGATAATAGTGTTCATGGCACCAGATACGGCAGGACCGTGATCAGCAGTGAGCATGAGAACCATCTCCAAGAACTTGGTGGCATAGTCGGGAAGACGCCGTCTGAACCACAGAAGCGACATGACACCGCCGATGCCAATGTTCTCCCTGAATACATCGGAGATGGGCATGCCGGCGTATAGCAGTTCCTGGCCACGGTCATCAGAAATGGTGGAGATGAAGGCAGCAGGCTTTCGGATAAGGCCAAGCTCCTGGGCCCAGGAGTAGTCCATCGGGATCTTGGGCACAACGGGTTCGGGAGCAGGAATAATAGTCTTCTCGCTGACAAGCTTGTCATAAACGCTCTTTAGAACCTGGGGCATGTCTTCGAATGTCTCCGGGACGTGGATACCAGCCTCTTTCATCGTCTTGTTCTTCATAGCGGCCGTCTCAAGCTGAGAGTTGGCAAAGGAACCGGCGTGGCCAAACTGGACCTCGGTCTTGAACATGCTAGCGCAAGTACCAATAGCCCATGCAACAATAGGCTTGGTAATAACACCCTGCTTAACGGCGTCAATGACCTTGTACTCTTCAACGCCACCAACTTCACCCAGCAAAACAAGAATCTTGCACTCAGGGTCTTGCTGGAATCGCAACATGTGGTCAATAAATGTGGTGCCTGGGTATCTATCACCACCGATAGCAACACCCTCGTACACACCATCGGTGTTGTTGGCGATGATGTTGTTCAGTTCGTTAGACATGCCACCAGACTTGGAGACATAGGCGACTGATCCCTTACGGTACAGCTTGGAGGCAACAATGTTGTCCATCATGCCACCAGTGTTACCGATCTTGAAGCTACCAGGCTTAATACCACCGACGGTAGCGGGACCGATAATAGTAACGCCCTTCTTGCGCGCAACATGGGCAATTTCTCGCGCACGCTGCAGGTTCCGTCATTAAAACATGATCCACGCGATACCAAGGTGGTTTTACTTACACGCTCAGGGACACCTTCTGCGATGATAGCGATGGTTCTGATTTGGGGGTGTTGCATCAGCTCCATCGTGGAGCTGTAGACACTTCGCGAGGAAGCGAAGTTGACGACAACATCAACATCGGGGTGCTTAGCAATGGCCTTAGCCGTCTCTTGGTAAACCGGTAAGAGAGTCTCGCTAGTTCCCCAGTACATCTTGCTGACGAACTGGCCACCGAAGGTATAGATGATGCCAGCGACCGAAGGTGTTGACCGTTTGCAGATGAAATCGAAGTCCAGCATGCCCTGAACGGCGCGGTTCTGGAGACCGTACACGAAGCATCTCGTCTTGTTGTTGAAGAGGGCGTGTGCGGGAAGGGGGCTGAGGGGTCGGCTAGGGGCGGAAAACCGGGTGATCTTATCATTCGCAGAAAGCGAGGCGCCGCTGGCGCCGGTAGGGGTTGCTGAAGCCATCTCGGACGTGCTTCTTCCTAAGAACCGTGAATAATAGATGCTATAGAAACTACGAATTAGTTTCGGTATTATAACAGAGCAAAGATGTAGACGGTTTCGAGAATAACACAGTCGAGACCTCGCATCCCTCAACGTTCCGCAAGCTCAACCGGATTGGCAAGCTGTGAGAAGCGCTCGGCAGAACCAAGTAGCTTGGTCTTGCGTAAGGGAACAGGTCTCGAGCAATTGGAATTCGTCCAAGAGAAGAGGGGTGGGTGCTCATTGTTGGATCCGAGGGAATGGAAGTTGTGCCGCACGTCTCGACATACCGTCACCAAGATTGTGTTAATCTTTTCTTAAATTCCCTCTGTCACGCTGTCTCTGCAATTACCACACTGGTCCCAATTGAATGGATACGTAGTAAGAAGATGAAGGTCGGAAAGGAAGTCGAGGAATTGAGTTGGGATGGGGTGGGCGACGAAGAAGTTGGATAAGCCTAGGTAGAGGCGGAGAGCTCTGGCGATGACCGGGGGTATTTTTTCTTGCTCTTTCGGGGATCGAAAGACACTGTTGGCCTTTTTTGCTGAGTGATGCTTGGTGCTCACACTGACTGGTCAGTTAGGTACTCGGTACTGGGCATCTGGTTAGCGGTGTCCAAGTGCAATGGAGGATGCTGGTGGGCATATCTGGGCTGAGTGAGTGGCACCTTACACTAGGCTAGGTACTATATGCACCTCAAGAAATAGCCAACCCCGCCTTGCCGAAATGGGTAATAGTTGCTCGTCAGCACCAACGTCGAATTCGAGATACCGGCACCGTTCCAGCTGCTCAAAATAGCTCGTTGCCGTGCGGGAAGCTTGTTGTTTTGCTTCCCAATCGTTGTTCCTGACTTAATTTCCCTTTTTGGACAGGAATACCTCTGCGGCCATGTATTATTGAGCGGCTGGATATCGAGGTAGGTACGACGAGCTAGATCCTCCGGTTGGGGTCTAAGCCCTTAAGATCGGATTAGTTGGGGTAAATTTCCTGCTGCGGACTTGTTGAACAGTCCCCACTACAAGTCCCCTCCGGTCTGACCAGCCAGCGCAAGAGATGGAAGGAATAGTAAGACTTCGACCACCTGCATAAACCCAAAACGCTGATCGGTTATTCAGGACCTTGTTCTTTGCCCCGGCTAGTTTTGGGACAATTGACGCTCTCTTCTGCATTTTCGGGGCACCTGTTGAGTATTGCGCCCGAGTCCCGACGGATCACGGTCGCCCCACACCGCGGACCCCTCAATTGTGTATAGTTACTTGCATGGCTGTCTGCTGTCTATACCCTACACCAGGTCTATACCCTATACCAGGTCTATACCCTAGGTATACCAGGACATCCCCACCAGAACCACGTAAGCAGAGTAGATTGGATGAGATACAGGTATGTGTTGCACCTCTACTCAACTTTCTAGCTGATATCGGGATGGTACAGTAGGCTCGTGTTCGGGTTGGTGCTTGTTCGGAATATCTTCTATATTCGTTAGTGGCTGCTATGTACGCTGGTGAAACTCTATTGCGAGAAAAGTGGCGCGATGTTTGTCAGGCAAGTTCACTCGAACCGGTTCATCAAATTTACTTTAGACCGCCTTGCCTTGATCGACGCACTAGGGTAATTCCCGTGCACGAAATAGACAGCTCGTTTGTGTGTGGAAGATGGGAATAGAATAGGACGGATGGTCCCCATAAGGTAAGCCCGACGTCAGGGTCCGTAAACTACGTCGGATTACGGCCGTTCAGACCATGTGGATGGTCAATATGGCTGATAAGGACCGGCGGGACGGTCGGCGGTTTCCCGATAAATGATCATGTGCTGCTTAGCACGGCGAATTATCATAGTGTATGCCAGCCATATGTGCCACTCTTCCCCGAGCACCGAGCGTCGAGCAGGGCCACCACCATAATCAAGCTGGGCCGTCAGAGTAAGCAGCGCTAGATGAATTGTAAGACATTGATAACGGGCCAAGGTGCGAGCGGCATCAATGGCCTTGTATCCCCAGCGAAGACGACATTTTTTCAGATGCGATGGATCAGCCACCGTAGCTGGAAATGGAATTGCCCGACCCCAGAACACCAGAATGTCAAATATGCTGCTCGTCGACGCTTCCATGAGCTCCACAGAACAGTAGAAAATAGAAATGCCCGAGTGGGGATCGAAACGGTGTTCAGTAAGACGATATCGGGCGGTGTGGATGGGCTGCCAGGGCTGCGAAGCACTAGCCGGGCTGGACAGCATTGCCCAGCGTGTCGGTGATGGCCCCTGCGCAGACTGATCCTGAGTCCTGGCTGAGGAGGAGTATGTTGGGGAAGTACCGGTACATGGCTGACATGGATGGCTGAGAACTTGGCCAGGCTGCCCCAATGGTTGTGCTCGACTCAGGCACCACAGCAGCCGGAACCCGAGCCTGGTTAGCGTGCCCCTCCAAAAGCTCGACGTCTGCGAGGTTCAACCCAATTAATACCCGCAACGCTCTAGCGCACTCGAGCCCTGGGCAGCCTCTGGGATACCCCCCGCCAGACCCCGCCCCGCCTGCAGCGCCAGCAAAGCGGTGTTCAGGAACAGTCTGGTGCCAAAAGTTGAGCACCGAACCACAGGCAATAATCGGTGTGGTAGGTACTGTATTGTACCTGGACGGGCTCGAAAGGGTCTGGAGGGGCATCCGACCTGTACAGTAGACGAAAAAAGTGCAAGTGAGCACAACTCACCACTGTACAGCACTGGCAGAAGGGGGGTTCCATCAACCAGTGAGCAGCTTTTTGCGCTCGCCCAGGCTAGCAGTAGGCGACTTTTCTTGAAGGATCGGATCTCCAACCTTGCTCGTTCTTGCTCTGCTCAATCGCCGCCACTCACTGCACCACCACACCACCGTCTATCCACCCATCCCACCACCTGCTTATCTTTTTCTTCCGCTTGGACAGTTTCCCTCTTCGCATCGTGACTTCACTGTCTCAAGATTCCCCGTCGAGAGGTCAATTGCCAACAGGTAAGTCGCTTTCAATCATCTAGCAGGATGCAGATAACTTCAATTGCACCCCACCAAGCTTTCAGCAAGCCGTAGTCTCGCCAACTTGCTGGGACCGTGCCCTGTGAACTACACGCGCCGACGAGGAGCTGACACTTGTCTCCCCAGATCTTGCCATATAAAGGGTTGTTTGAGCAGATAGAAAAATCGCATACGCACCTCTTCTTTTCTCATATAAAAATCTTGTTCGGTCACGATGTCCGCCAAGTCGATTTCCGAGGCCGACGGCAAGGCCATCATCAACTACCACCTGACTCGCGCGCCGGTGATCAAGCCAAGCCCTCTTCCCAAGTCATCAAAGCACAATCCTCCCCCAAGACTGGCTTCTCTGTACTTCCCAGAGGATGCTGATGTCAAGGCTGTGCTTGACCAGGCCGAGGTCACCTTTCCATGGCTTCTTCAGAGTGGTTCCAAATTCGTCGCCAAGCCAGACCAACTGATTAAGAGGCGAGGAAAGAGCGGTCTCCTGGCCCTGAATAAGACCTGGCCCGAGGCGAAGGAATGGATTGCCCAGAGGGCCGGCAAGCCGCAAAAGGTCGAGCATACCGAAGGCGTCCTTCGACAGTTCCTTGTCGAGCCCTTTGTCCCTCATCCTGATGGCACCGAATATTACATCAATATCAACTCCGTTCGAGATGTAAGTTATCCTAGCCGTAACGTCTCGGTAGTGTTTTCCGGTGCATCTGAGTTTCTCCGCAATGAAGATGCAACCTCCATCCTAGCCGGCGAGTGCATTGCTGTTGAAAGGCCCATGATGAGGTCCAAATCGAAGTGATGTGTTTTGCTTGGGGCAGACCAGTGGAAGCAACTAGGAGCAAAAACAAGTGTTGATGGAGATGGTGCTAGACGGTTTATGTGCTCGCTCACTTCGTGGAATTCTTGGGTACTCTTCAGCCGAAGTCAAGACTACGGGCGAGCGGAGGCTAAACCACTTGCATCGGGATTGGCATCCACTTGATTACCATCTGCCACCCACCCAATTACCCAAATCAGACGGGCACGCCCGATGTTGCTTCATTCCACGTCACGTGGCTCTTGCCTTTTGATATCATTTGCTAATCGTCGTATTCACAGGGTGACTGGATTCTCTTCACCCATGAGGGTGGTGTTGATGTTGGTGATGTTGATGCCAAAGCCGAGAAGCTTCTTATCCCGGTCGACCTGTCCGAATATCCTTCAAATGAGGAGATCGCGAACACGTTGTTAGGAAAGGTTCCCAAGGGCGTTCATAATGTGCTGGTTGACTTTATCACGCGCTTATATGCCGGTCAGTACATATCCCTCTTCTAGATGATAGCCCCATCTTTCTTCTCTATCGACTAACACGGCTTCTTCTAGTCTATGTTGACTGCCAGTTCACCTATCTCGAGATCAACCCCTTGGTCGTTATCCCCAACGCAGAGGGCTCCTCAGCAGATGTTCACTTCCTCGACTTGGCGGCCAAGCTAGATCAGACCGCCGATTTCGAATGTGGTGCCAAGTGGGCGATTGCCCGGTCTCCTGCCAACCTTGGCCTCGCTGCTGTCTCATCGGCTGGTGACAAGGTCAGCGTCGATGCCGGCCCCCCAATGGAGTTCCCCGCTCCATTTGGTCGTGAATTGACCAAGGAAGAGGCTTATATCGCCGAGATGGACGCAAAAACCGGTGCTTCGCTAAAGCTAACCGTCCTCAACGCAAGCGGCCGTATCTGGACGCTGGTTGCTGGTGGTGGTGCCTCGGTTGTGTATGCCGATGCCATTGCTTCGGCTGGTTTCGCCGATGACCTAGCTAACTACGGCGAGTACTCTGGTGCGCCCACCGAGTCGCAGACCTACTACTATGCCCGAACCGTTTTGGACCTCATGCTGCGTGCCCCTATGTCTCCTAAAGGCAAGGTCCTCTTCATTGGAGGTGGTATCGCCAACTTCACCAACGTCGCGTCTACTTTCAAGGGTGTCATCCGTGCGCTCCGCGAGTACGCTAAGCAGCTGAACGAGCATCACGTCCAAGTCTGGGTACGACGTGCTGGCCCCAACTGGCAAGAAGGTCTGAAGAACATGAAAGCTGCCACTCAGGAGCTCGGTCTGGATGCTCACGTCTTCGGCCCTGACATGCACGTGTCGGGTATCGTACCTCTGGCCCTCATCCCCGGCCGATGGGAGCAGAACACGGTTCCGGAGTTCCAAGGTTAAGCGATGTTTTAAATTAATACTTACAACCCTTGTGAGGGTATGGCATACATGAGCAGATGAATAACGGTGGCCATGTGTTTAGGCGACTACTAATCGTGGCAATGTACGTTGAGAGCGGATATACGGATAGATAACCAGCTCTGTCAGGCTTCACTTTTGCCGGGAGGGCATGATTTATAGAGACATGCTCACGAATCAAAACATTTTAGAACAACTTGTATCATGGGAAAATCCGATTTCATATTAGTCGACATCGGACCGCTCTCTACTGCGTTTTTTTTTTCGTTTTCAGCTGTGACAAGTGATTAAACTTACGGAAGGGCATTTCACAATTGTGCTATACTAACAATAATCTTTATCGCAAGCAAGTTCTACCGATGGTCTTCGTTGCGGGGTAATTCTATGTTCCCCTAGGCAGTTTAACATCACTGCTTCAATGTGAGAAACGCCGCTTTCTCGAACTTGGTGCCTAATTCGATGCAGATAGGATCGCCCCAGGGTTTCAAGTGAAAGGCCCATATAGAGCAAATGCCAGCCTTGTCGTCAATTTGCTATTGGTCACAATTGCTGATTAGTACATCCAAAGGATATCGGGGGTGTGAAGAGGCCGCTTACCCAGATAATGTTCGGAAGCCCACTCCACGACAAGTTGCCCTCCCGACGCCAACGATCCCCGTCACAGTCCTCTAGCGTCAGCATCCCACCGAGACTGTGGGAGTGCTTGATCTCGATGGGCACGGGCACGCCCGGGACGAAATCCTTCAAGTTCTCGCAGTACTCGTCGAAGCCCTTCTCTGCCTCGGGGGTGAGGGCGCGCTTGAAGAGGAGCTCGCGCGTCTCGGGCTTCAGCAGCTTCCCGTCGTTGGAGAGGACGCTCCACATGACCTTCATGTACGACTCTGGCGTCGTGTAGATGCCCTGCCCCCCGTGCGGCTGGATGTCCTTGTACCAGTAGCTCTCGTCGCGGTACTGCAGCTTGCCGGCGCCGGGGCCCTCGGCCGACTCGGCGGTGAACGTCGCCTCGCCGCGGAACGTCATGTCCGAGCGCCGCGCTTGCATCGCCGGGTGCTTCTGCAGCTCGAACGTCATGCTGTCGGACCCGATCCCGAGGGGCTCCACGATGTGCTTCTGCAGAAACTCCTCGGCGGATAAGCCGCTAGCCCGCTCGATCAGGCGCGAGCACCAGTCTAGGTTCGGGCCGTACGCCCAGCTCGTCCCGGGGTCGAAGAGAAGCGGGTATTTGAAGTTCTGGTCTAGGTTGTCGTAGTCTTGCTCTAGTGCTAGGCCTTGCCACTTGCGGTATTGGTGCAGGAGGGGAAATGTCAGTGTGTAGCAGAGACCTGAACTCTGCGAAAGTAGGTGCCTGGGTTGTTTGTGTATGATCAGCCGAGATGTAGATGGAATGGTTACTTATCTCTTGGGGAGGCGTACTTTATAAGGACGGGGGACTTGGGCTCTCGCTCGATCGGATTACCCGCGTCGTCGAAACCCGTGAGGACTTTCAGCCCGGCGACTTCTGGAAGCAGCCTCTCGAGATTCTCGTCGATGTTCGCGAGCCCCTTCTCAACGCATTGCAGGACCATGATGGATGTCAAGAACTTGGAGCACGATGCGAAGCGCATCGGCGTGTCTGTCTCCATTGGAGGCCGCTTCTGGGGGTCCTCTTCGCGAAGGCTGCGGACGCCATAGCTTCGCGAGAAATCTACTTTGCCTGTTGTGACATTGTGGGTTAATGACAACTGCAGATACAGTGAGGGAGGGAGTGAGTGAGTGAGGGGTTGGTTGGTGTTCCCACCTGTGAGATCCTTGGCGAGCAATACGGCGCCGTGGATTCGGCCGTCTGCCACGGCTTCACGAAAGGTCTTGTCAATCTCTTCCATTGTGATGGCAATTTACTTAATAGGTAGTAGTAGTTGCCGTTCTCAAGGATAGGTAGAACAAACAATAGCGGGGATCATCACTAGCATTAAGTAGTCGCAAGCCCCGGTGCGGGATTCGCGGTAGGCAGCCAATGGCATGTGGTAGGATTGTGTCTTGCAGCTGTAGTTGGCAAGTACCTGCATTGCCGAGTGACGTCGTGTGTTGGGATCTTCAATGTGCCATCAGACCATCCAACTCCACTAAACTCCGCTGAATCCGCGAATTGGCGGACCTCCTGATGTTACCGTGATATCTCATATTGGACACGAACTCTTCACAAGAGGGGACTCGAGTCACGAAACTCAAAGCAGGCTCTAATTGGGTAAGTTGTAGTTATATTTACTGCATGTTAGTTCTTCGATAATGGCCTAGTTAGGTTGATAACTACTCAGATGTTCACTCAGGAAGCGTTAGCTTGAGATGTCGAGAGCGTGACTGTGACATGGTCGTGACACCGGAGCCTGAAAGCCCTACCCCTTGTCTCGATTCGATATCAAATAGGTAGAAGATCGACTGGCCGTGTTTGTTTAACTACTCCAACACCCGTTTACGGTTCCACCGCCGTGGTAGGCACAGTCAAATGCATATATAATAGTAGATAGTTTTATGCGCACACTTATGAAGAGAAATTCCAAAATAACAGCGATTGCCCTGCTCTAGCTCGGCGAAGCTGTTGTCCTGGGCCATGAATGCCTTCATGCATTTTGTCAATGCTATATGAAGCGAGCCTCCTTCCACAGGGATCTTATAGTTAAACGCCAGTTAATTGGCCTTCAGAGAGACAACCTAGACACTTTAACCTCTCGATTTTCCATCTTCATCATCGTCTCTGGATAGCAGCCGAAACCCTATCTGTAAGAAAAAGAGCAGGCGAGACATCGTATCCGTAAGCCAGCACGCGTGTAGTTCTCACGTGCCGTATTAGGATCCGTCCAGGCTTCGATGGAATCCTCATTCAAGCCATAGATGGCAACTATGCTCGGACAGTTATCAGATGTGGGAGCTTTCATCTGGGCCTACTATAGGATCTTACTCAACTAGTTCAGTCATAGAATAGGTAGATAGCCGATATTCTTGGCGATATGAATGTGGGAAAGCATAAGGCTGGTCTAGCTGGGGGTTGAAAAGACTCGGGATAGTCGAAGTTCGAGCAAAGGTCTCAAGCAGGTACATATAGTGTGTGGGGCATAAACTACACCGATTTGCATGTTTCATGTAGGAATGATGCAGCTGTGGAACGATCAACTTCACTTAAGACTGGCATCCATCCAATGGGCGCCGACCTGGCTTAGCGATGAGGTCTGTGCACTTGGGCCGACATGGCTGGGTTCAGATAGAAGATTTGACACCTACACTCGAGATCATATCACAAACCATTGAATCTACGCGATCATGGCAGAGGTACTGGTAGACACCGATGCAAGAGGTGGCTTTGCCGTCATGCTGACCCGGTCTAGTCAGCTGGGCGTTTTATTTTTCCTCCACTGTGCTTTGTACTTGATCGTTATAGGCCGACGATGGTATCAACAACACAAGGTTCGTTGCTCTATTGCATGAATTATTCTTAGAATTGGTTGGGCTTACGAGTTTCAGGAGGATAATGAGCTGAGCCGACAGCACAATTGCCAACTACCTCCCGAGTTGCCAAAACGTTGGCCACTCGGAATCGATAGAATAAAGGAGCTCTGGGATTCCAATGCCGAGGGAAAACTTCTCGCTTTCTTTTGCTCCGTTGCAAAAGACTATGAGCCTGGGAATAACCTCTACCAATTCTTGTTGGTCGGGCCTCGGCTCTTTCATATCTTGCACCCAAGCAATGTTGAAGCCATATTATCTACGAATTTCAAAGGTAGGAGTGCCCCTATTCAGTACAAACTATAATGTAGCAATTCGAGCGAAATACTGATACTCACGGATCAGACTATGGATTCGGATACCGCCCTGCTGTGTTCGCTCCTCTGCTGGGGAACGGTATTTTCACACAAGAAGGTCCTGCAGTAAGTATTACATACTTTTATACATCAAGTATCGCTTTTATTTCTATGGCCTTCTTTGCGGAAAACAGACTGGTAGGTTTGGCAAGTAACAAGCCGTTGACACTAGCCAGTGGCGCCATTCTAGGGATCTACTTCGAAAACAGTTTATTCGTACTCAGTACCAGAATCTTGACCACTTTCGTGAACATGTCGACAATCTTGTCGCTTGCATACCAACTCAAGGGCGAGTTGACCTTCAACCCCTATTTTTCAATCTCACTTTGGACACTACGACTGCATTACTCTTCGGCCGCTCGGTCTACAGTCTGAGGGCAGCTATTGATCAAGAAGCTGCAAATCAAGAATTCGCAGAATGCTGGAATATAGCGCAAGAAGGTTTAGCCAAACGATTCCGTCTCGCTCCATTCCATTATTTCTACAACCCACCTAAATTTCGAAGGGCCTGTCGGAAAGTGCACGAATTTGTTGAGAACTATATCACGGACAGGGAAAAGTCCAGATGTCAAACTGCCGAAGATCAATCTACCTGGTTCTTAGATCAGATCATTGAGGGCTCGGATAATATGTCCGAAGTTCGAGATCAGCTTCTCAATGTTCTCTTAGCTGGTAGAGATACGACAGCTTGTTGTCTATCTTGGACCTTGTGAGTCGAGCCCCCATTCGGGATGAAGCTCGCTGACTAACGTATTATAGTCGGCTACTCGTCAGACATCCCCATTACATGCAACGATTACGAAGCGAAGTGTCAGCTGTCATGAGGGACTCAACGAGCGCTACTCGCGAACAAATTCGGAACATGCCCTTCCTTAGCTGTGTTGTAAAAGAATGTGCGTTTTAATCTACTCGTGTTGCGAGAGATGCTAATTCAAAGCTTAAAGCTCTCCGTCTATATCCGCCCGTGCCGGTAAATAATCGCGAAGCCGTCCGAACTACTGTGCTCCCAACTGGTGGAGGTCCTGACGGGAAGAGCCCGATATTAGTCCGAAAAGGAGAAGTTGTCGTGTTTTCGCAGTATGTTAACTCAAGAAAGAAGAACATTTACGGTATCGATGCCGACATTTTCCGACCGGAACGGTGGGAGACGGGGGAGCTTGCGAGCATTGGGTGGGCATATTTCCCATTCAATGGCGGTCCACGGCAGTGCTTAGGCGAGGACTTTGCGCTTATGGAAGTATATTATACCACTGTTAAGCTCCTTCAGACGTTTCCTTGCATCGAGCTCCCTCCTGACGAGCCGAATGAACCTATTGGCTCGGAACGCCAACGGCTGAGCCTAGTGTTGGCTAGCGCAGACGGTTGCAAGATATCCACAGTCAAGGCTTGTTAGAAGCATGTTACGGTTCCAACTGCCGGTAGAGCCAGTGTTGACTTATTGTTATTACACAAAGGAGAAAACCCCCTATCTAAGTGATAGAAACTATCTCACTAGTATATATATAGATGAGCCATGGGTCCGTGCCCGGTACACCCGCGACGAAGTACCAGGGATTATAGGCAGCAGTTATTATCATACATCTCCTATTTCGATTAGCATTGATATAGATTGAGCTTTAGTGACAACTTATCACTTTCAAGCACCAATATGTTTTATAAAATCCCGGGTATGATTATAACTGTAAGCATACAAGTGACTACAAACATTAAGGCACCCACCCTTGCTAACGTTCTTCTTCTTCAATAGTCTGTCGGGATATGCAGGAGTTATGTTTCATGAAGTGAGCTAGCTGATCCTATTTCTTTTTTCATGTTAGGAACTAGCTATCACGTGGATACAAATGTCTTACAATCATGTCTTAGGAACAATTTGCCATCAGTTAAGGGATACTATCACAACACTTCATCAGCATCATTTATACCTATTAGTACTATCAGTCTGGCTAGAGGGTTACACCAAGCTCCGACGATTGCGAGAACTAGACATAGACGTAACAGAAAGCGCCACCGTTTCCACCAAGCTGATCATGTGTCTCGAAAAGCTTAACCGTGGGACCAAGCCATTCCATGTCAACAGTGACGTTATGCGGATCTACTGCACGTTTCATCGGCATCGGCATGTTCGTGTTAACAAATGGGATAGCGTTAAGACGACTCTCAGGGTCTTGCATCTGCCAAATCCACCAGAGACGGTCTAAGCTTGTGTGATGGAAGTAGAAGAGGGGGTCTCCGGGAGAGGTAAATGGGTCACCGCCCGGGTCAACGGCAGCGACATAGTGGCCTGCGGTATGAATCTGATTTCAAGAGGTCAGTGTCGGTAATATTTCGTTGCTGAAGCTGAGATAGAACTGAAGACTTACGCCCCAGGGGTAGGGGTCATTCCTCGGAGGCGGCGTTCCTAGTAATTGGTTGTAGAAGCTATCAATATCTTTGTTGCCGTTGATCAGACTGAAAGCTCGATCTGCAGTGGCACCCATTACTGCATTTTTGTTGACGTCGCGTCGCAAACAGCGCGGGTTTGCGCCGGTCCCATCAGACCTTGGATTCTTGGGTATCTTGGAGCCCGTTGACATGGATGTTGGACCAAGACTGACCACCATACTGTTTCTATATTAGTCATGCTTTTCTAGAGATATTTAGACGTTGAAGAGACGCCTGGAACCATTCAAATCAAAGAAAAAGGGGAACCGACTCCGAGAAAGGCCCCGTCTTGACGCAACCTCCACCGCCGCCCGATGCAATAATGTTTGGCGTTCGTCCGGGTTGGGCAACGCCTTTGTACGAAGGGTCTGGTTCGCCATTACCTCCTATAGAAGACGCGTTGCCGTTCAACAAGGGTGAGTTCCAAGGATCTTTCGAGTAACGGTCGTAGTTCATGTACTATTACGTTGTCAATAGCAGTCTTCTAGGCAGCTTATGAGCTGGGATTTACGTACGGGCTGGTAACCAGTATACCCGCACTCCTCACGAAGCGCTTTCTCGAACAGCCAGACATAATATTTATGAGCGCCGAAGAGATGCATATTGTCATGTAGCTGCATAGCATGTGTCATATGATATGCGACGAAGTCTTCGTATCGACTCATAGCCCCTGGAAACCTGGTCTTGTCCGACTTAGGCGGAAGCTTTAGTAGACAATTAATGGCGGCGACGTATTCCTGTCTCATGGTCTCACTCATATCGCTCCTGTTAGTTATGTTAGTGTATAAAGGCTCTGAGAGGCCATCTGAAGGCAAGACGAACCATTCTCTTCGCACAGCAGCGGTTTCCAACGTACATCCGTTGTTCTTGCTAGCAGCGATCTTCTTAGTCATATACTCATCAATCTTAGGCATAGTAGCCTCTTCCAGCTTGTCGACAACATCGAGTGGATAGGCAGGATTGCGAATTCTGAATAAGCCTATGGGTGAGCACAAGCAAACCTAGCGGTTATGAAGTTAGGAATGAAGCCTACACTTCTATCTTTGACGCATATCCGCCCGCAGGCACGACTGCTGCTCGAACTCCAGTGAGGAGTGGGAGCAGCAGGAGAGCGCTCCTGGTGGTCATCATGGTGAAACAACTACCTGCGCAGAGACGAAGGTGCAGGTGGGCGTGACAATCCGGGGAGGATCTCGAGAACTCATAATGTTTATAAGTATATATATAATATACATTTGCCCTGGCGGCTTAATAGATGGTCCGTAACTTGGAGCCTCCCCCCTCCGCACGGCACTTGCAGCCACAGCCGTGATAGGAGGTTCTCCATCCACGCGACCAATGGTAATTGTAGCCAATATATATCCGCCCAAATGAACCGCCGCGGGCTACCACAAAGGTGAACGATCTACCTTGAAAAGGATGCATCCGACTTAATAGCGGACCGGCAGACAATCTTGCGTGTTGTATTGAATGCAAACGTGGAAGTGCTGGCATGGAAGCCTCCAGGGTTAAAGACCTTGGAATTTGAAGATGAAGTTGCCCATAATACCATCTGCGACCCAGAGGACCGGTTGTTTCACGTGATCTTTGCCCTACAAAATCTCGACGAAATTACTCATGTAAGTTATTTCCATAGAGCTCATCTGGTAATAAGTCCAAAAAACGCATTTAGAATAAAATAGTATAAGGCGGGTTTCACGCTACTAAAATCTCTGACCGTATAGTACCGGTAGATAGTTCAGGACGTACCAGCCAGAGAAGGAGACAAGCCGCGTCCAGGCGGGAGCACTTGTCAGCTCGGTGATTACGTGACGCGAACACAAGGTCCGACAGTAATAAACAGGACGCACCATTGTCGAGTTCCATATAGCCAAGAAAAAACGTCGCAACATGCTTCTTGATCTTTGGCTCAGGCCTAAAAATATCTATTGGCATAGTTACATCACAGTGTTATCATACTTATACAATGTGGTGACATGTATAATAAAATTCCCTGCCACTCAGCAGCCACTCCGAGAACCCAAATCATGAATGAGTCTCTCTAAAGATTAGATTTTAGCTGGTTGCATGTGAGATGCTGTTGCGGTGACCCTAGTCATTTACTCGGTTCCCGTCCCATACTAGCGCCGGCTTCTGTTTCGGCCACCGGGGTCCAACCTGGTTGTTCAGTTCGAAGAGTTCAACAAATACATCAGGAAAATAAATCAGAATTCGCGAAATGACCGCAGCAAATATTTCATGACGAAGAGAATATTGTAGACACCCTGCATACTATAGTTAAAGCAGATCGTCGTAACCCATATTCGGCGCGCGTAGTCAAATGGCGCTCGCCAAGCCAAACGGTGAGGTGGTGGCTGGAGACCATACATATGATGGCCGGGTCATTTTGTACATCATCAAAGGTAGGAGAATCCCTTCTACACACCAATGAGCGAATCATACTTATTTTACACCTTAGCCGATCAGACCAGCTACATTAATTATATAAAGCCCCTGATACTGGCAGAGGAACTCCAGCTCCCTCATGTAATCTCTGTCATCGACACCACAAGTGAATGGTATCGCCGTATCCACCCAGAACGATATGTTCCAGCTTTGAGGGATGAAGACCCCGAGGACGGCAGAGAGGTTATTGTCTTTGAGAGCACCGCTTGTCTTCAGTATCTCGCCGACCGTTTCGACAAGGATGGATACTGGACAGGTCGAAACGCGAGAGAGAAAGGTGACGTCTTGTCGTGGACATCTTATCAGACAGCCGGCCTAGGGTAAGTGTCATGAAACTGGAAGTTTAATCACGAAATTGATAGTTGATTCTTCTCTCGTAGTGCAACAGCGAAGTATTGGCTGTATTTTCTTAAAGGCTATCCCAATCGTCAAAACCCCGAGTCTTTGCCAAAAACCACTACGAAGTGAGTGATAACCCAAGACTTACTCGGAAGATCAAAGAATTAACTATGGGAAAGGCTTCATGAAAATGTACTAAAGCAGTGGGATATCTTGGACAAGCGGCTTGCTATGCCGCAGCAGAACTACGTGGCTTTACCTGATCGCCCTACGATTGCTGATGTATCCTATTTTCCATTCGCGATGCCGTGGATGTTCAACTTCCTGGGGGTGGATATTAAAGATTGGCCGAACATTCAGGCGTGGAGTGAAAGAATGCTGGCTCGGCCAGCAATAAAAAAGATACTTGAAAGAGGACCGAGGTACGGTCATGATCTGTAGCAAATAAAATGAGGGAATTGTACACAGGATTGTGTCGCAGTAGTGTGTCTGGCCGGAATACCGAGAAAGCCGTGTTTCGGCTACCGGTAGGAGTCGGCGTCAGGCACGGGACCGATTATCAAAAGAAATGCAGTGCATCCTAGATATCCCCGTATCTACATACAATATTTCTGACATGAGAGCTATGTAAATACCTAAGCCTGTATCTAGACGGATCAATTTCAGCCGCCTAGCTCATTGACGTTCGTGCCACTCACAAGCACCACCACCTTACATATATAATCAGCCAAGAAATATAGCCACTACGCACTGACGCATCATAGCCACTTGTCGTCTACGACAAATTATATGTTTCTACGATGTCCGAAAGATATTTTATACCGAATAAGCTACTCTTGGTTGCTTTTTCAGGAGTGATTTTCATTCTATGTGTGAGGGCTAGTACACGGGCTCGTACGAAAGTTCACACCATCTTTTCCCACGCAATTCATGTAAGTGACCTCGTATTTTTTTTTTCACATGGTAGTGCAGTGACCTGATGTCTCTCTAGTCCTTCTTGGTTTGGAAATATCCAATAAAGGCTGTCTCGGATGACCAGCCCATACCAACATGTCCATACCAGTGGCCCAACGGACAAGGCGACGTTGGGAAATTTCTCCAGGGAGAGGAGAATAGTGAGAAATGGGGTACGACGTATGGCCGAGTGTATAGATTATGGAGTGGTATGAATTCCGAGATGTAGGTGACCCAAGCTTGTCGCGTATCAGTCGGGGCGCTCGCTGACGTGATTCCAGCGTGTTACGAGATCCTGCCGATGTCAAAGCTGTGTTTTCAGATTCGGACAAGCACATAAAAGCTGTGAACAACGATGCTGGGTGGTTGATGGGTGAGCTCCTTGGTCAATGCGTTGGCCTAATCAGCGGGGAGAGATATTACCAGTTGAAGACCGTTCTTAACCCCTCGTTCACGCATAAGAAGGCTTTGACATACCATCGCCATATTCTCGGGACCACAAAAACATATATGAACGAGTTATTTTCCAGCGGAAAATTACAGGAAAATCTCATTAATCCTATTTCAGACTTGAAGTACCTTCCGTTTTGGATAATGGTCGACCTGATATACGGCACACTATCGACGGAGCTGAAAAGCGAGTTGGAAAATATCATACCACTGCGGGATTCCCTTTGGACACAAGTAATCACAGGTGGTGCGACCAGATATTCGTTAACACGGCATCTTCCGACGAAGGTAACAAGGGATCTAAGAACTTTCAAGACTAAATGGTCACTTTTCAACGATGCCGCCTACGAAACGGCTAGGGTCAAATCAGAAAAGTCGCCGATAGTCTCGATGTACGAGGAGGCCAAGTCGGGCACAATTGGAAGAGAAGAGCTGCTCCAAACGCTAGACGAGATGCTGTTCGCGAATTTAGATGTAACGATGGGCGGCTTGTCTTGGCCGCTTTTGTTTCTGGCTGCTAATCATCATGTTCAAGATCAACTTCGACAGGAGATCCGCACAGCCAAACAAGCTGATACTACAGGGTCGGGCTGGGAATCTTATCTACAAAGCTCTTCAACGCTCCTAGCTGCGTCGATACTAGAAGCCAGCCGCCTAAAGCCCCTCGCCGCCTTCACGGTACCCCAAGCTGCGCCCACTGATCGCGTCGTATCTGGATTTCTGGTACCGGCTGGAACTAACTACATTGTGGACACTCACGCATTGAACATCAAGAACTCCTACTGGGGCAATACTAAAGAGGACAGAGAGACCTACCGTCCTTCTCGGTTCCTTGATAAAAAACAATCGGAATTGCGATATCAATTTTGGCGTTTCGGGTTCGGGCCTCGCCAGTGTCTTGGGAAGTATGTTGTCGATATTGTTCTTCGAGCGATCTTGGCCTTCTTGGTCGAGGACTTCCAGCTTAGCTTGAGTGAGAAGACACATTGGGAGAAGAATCCAACGACGTGGATATTGCACCCTGATACCCAGATCCGGTGTGAAAGACTGAGTAAGAAGTAGGGATGAGAATATCGGGAATACAAACAAGGAGTCTATGTAAATCAATACTATAAAATAAAAAGAATGATGGCTTTATCTGGGTTATTATGGTTGGATATATATCTCTTGATCCGTGAAGTTATATGTAGTCGTCTTGTGGGCCGTCTATTAATCAGGAGTTATGAGGTTTAATTATAATATCGAGCAAGAAAGCCAAGGGTGTCTACTCTTAACCCCGCCTAAGAAAACGCAGTTGCTGGCCTTAAAATGGCATTTTAGGCTGTCCGGGAGAAGAGACTTACTTAAACGTACTTTTCTTTGCAACGATAAAGATGTCTGCAAATGAGGACACTCTAGGTATAAGCAGCTTCTGTACAGTAGATGATGGGGTGAATAGCGTCGGCTGGCGGACGGTGATGGTTACCGGATGCATCCGGGTCTGCCGGAGATGCCGGGTCTCGTCCCATTAAAAAGACTGACTGGGTGCACAATCCACGACATTACAAGCGGAAAAATACCCAGCTAAGGCGGAGTTACTGAGGGTAATAGCGTGGTTCTATCTTTTACTTATTATGCATTATAGCAGTGCCGTGCGTGTTGAAGTCGAGGCTATGGTAGCATCCGGTAGCTGATTCAGTGCCAGACATTTGAATATGCCAATGACCTCTATGAGATTCCCTAACAGAATCCCTCATGGCTATTTTTACGCACTAAGACAAGTCGGGTCGTTTGCCTACAGTCAAATGACCTGAAGGGGTTGCTGGCTGGAGGCTGCACTCTATCAAATATGTGAGCTGTCAGAACGACGGCTCTCACCACTTGCTCTTCGAGATGGATTGGCACGATAATATGCGAAACCTAACAGGGCCGAATAGGGTATTCCGAGCCTGTCCTAGTAATACTGCGTATTCACGGTGAGGTCTATATACCCTGGACCTAGCTGTGAATCTAACCCCTTTCGGAGATAACACTTAAGATCCTTGCAATATCTCGGGTCCTCGCGAACCCACCTAAGGTCATAACAGAATACCACGATCCCTTGCTTAGCTGTTGAACTTATAAAGACCAAAATAGGTTAGATTATAGAGTCAGATTGTAAATACCTAGTTAGATAGGCGAAGCAGCTATATTTTTACCACTGCACCTGTTGGTTTGACCAAGCAATTGGAAGCGCTCTTGGTTGCGCAGACTCAACGCTAATGTAGAAGAGCAGTTATAATGATTAAAGATAGCATTTTGTGGCTTTGGTCCATCTGATTAACATAGGCCTAGATATCCTGATTTAATAATACGTTATCACGTATAACTATTACAACTTCCCTGTGATATTGATTGGTGGGCGCTTTGACAACTAGTTTGTGTTGGAAGCATCGACACGACTGTGAGCAACTGACTTGAAGAGATACTCACAGTATGGCTGAGAAAGATACCTTTGACGTTAACACTAGTTCTATGGACTTGGGAGGGAATATAATGATGCAATATTGATAGCTCAGTACGATGCCCTCTTTATTACAAGTTGTCAAGCTAACAGCGCCTTTAGATCAACGTGCCATTTAACAACGCGATTACAGGTATGTCATCGTCATTTTTCTACAATAGTACATCGTATTATTGTGTTACTAGTAAGAATCACTAGGCCATGCGCCTTCACATACAAGGCATATGAAGCCTGCCAATTATACTGACTAACGCAGCACTAGGTTAGTATACACACTAAGGCAATCATTAATTTTCCGTCCACATATGAGATTCTTGAGCCTGAGCTCCTCGGTCTATCAAGGCAAGTTGTACCACCCACCCTCCCCGGGTATATATATATATACTTGACCTACAAGATAGAGTAATTAAAATAGATTAAATAATAAGAATGTTAAGCACCTCGGAGAAGAGGGCTAGTTGAGGTATAATAAAATGAAACAAGTATTAAAAATTCGTAGTGCTCGAGTGAAACAAAAGACCTTCCACAGTACATGTTGGTTACTTAGGTAATTCCTTTTCACATTTTGACACGACTTTACTGTATGTTTCACTTATGATATGGCTGAGTAGAATTTGATTGGTCCTATTAGTTGGGGTGGCATAGCTTTAGTCCGTTTCCCGCCACAGCGCGGTCATCTGCTTCATGCCAGAACCTTTGGTATGTAATATCCCACCGCTTACTAACAACCTCCAAGACATGTCATGCAGGCTAGCCTTTAATGACTTTTCCAACTATTCATTCAAAAGTGCTTGGTATTGAAGTGACGGCAATAAATATAAAAGCGAAAAGAAACAGGATTGGACTGTCGTCAACCTGTCCTAACGTAAATAGATAGGCCAGTCTTCGGGTTGGGGAAATGCTTTTGCTACAGTGCGATTTCCAATCCCGCGGAAGGCAAAACTAGGAGCGCCACGACCAAACCTACCAATAAACGGGCAGCTCGCAATAAATAATAAACCAGCCAATAGAGGATATTATACAGTATCTACCTGAGTAGGATAGTGATAAGGTGATCATTACTCAACGTAGTGAATTCACATTCCGTCTGGAAGGGATATTTTGATCTTGGATCTGTATGTGGAATGGGACTTGTCTCACTAAGGTAGGTACGTACTCCGATTGGAGGTTGAGGGCGCGTCGAGATAAAGACGTAGCCAGGAACCAGGGAGGCGCATGCACATCCAATACCAGAGCTAGAGATAAGAGGAGGGGCAGTCCTAGTCCTCGATTTCGACTCGCGACCTCGAGAATGCCCAATTCCTAGATAACAGAGAAAGTAGACTCTGGTTGTTTTCAGCTGAGAATTATAACATTTGAGCATTGATAATCTGGTGATTCAAGCTGGCAATATGGCTGGCGTCGATGAGAAGGGGCATAAGCCCAGTGATACGCAGCTGGGAGATGTTGCCGACCTGCAAGACTTGACCTTGCTGGGATACAAGCCTGAGCTGCGTCGAAATAGATCCATGGCTACACTTCTGTTTCAATCTCTGGCCATCGCTGCTGTAAGTGCGTTGGTATTACCACGTATGCTCGACTCCGAATGCTAAAGTTGTCCTCAGATTCCATTTGGTTTTGGCAGTCCTTTGCTTTCTGCTAGTGAGTAGCTCTCCGAGTCGTGTTCCTCGTTGTTGGTCGACTTTTAGGATACAACGCCACGAGTTTCTGAAATTCTCATAAATCGCGCTGAAGATGGCGAAGGCTGACTTCAAGTGTTCTAGTATATGGCGGAGGTACGTGGCTGTAGGGTCCTATTGGACCTAGTAGGCAGGTCTAACCGCGCTTTAGGACAACTCCCTATGTTCCTAGGATGGATAGTTGTGCTTATCCTTGACGAATGCATCGCCCTGTCCCTGAGTGAGCTGGCATCGAGGTATCCAACATCGGCGGGCCCTTATTACTGGTCGTTCCAACTCGCAAGTCCTAGGTACCGTACCTTGTTGTCCTTCATAACCGGCTGGTGTTGGCTCATCGGCAACTGGACAATTACCCTCTCCGTGAACTTTGGCTTCGCATCAATGCTGGTTGCTAGCGTCAATCTATTCCAGCCGGATTTCGTCGTCGAGCCCTGGCAGCTTCTCTTGATCTTCTATGCCCTGTGTTTTCTGACATTCATGGTCGTTGCCTTCGGAAATAAGCTTCTGCCGATGGTCGATACCATCTGCGCCTTTTTTACGGCTATCAGTATCCTTGTTACTTTAATCGCTCTCTCAGTCAAAGCCGACGTCGGAAGACATTCTCCCAGTTATACATTGGTATGACGCATCCGTACAGTAGATTGCCCAGATGTGAACTTACTCGTATTGTCATAGGGCCATTACGATCCGACCCTGTCGGGTTGGGGAAACTTCTCATTTTTCATCGGTATCCTGCCGGCCGCATACACGTGAGGCATATATTTCGTGTGAACCATGGTTGTCTGCTTCGCTAACCATGATTCAGATTCTCGGCAATTGGGATGATTTCTTCGATGGCTGAAGAATGCGATAAGCCAACAATAAAACTACCAAACGCACTGTCACTATGCGTCCCTATTGGTGGTATTGCGGGGCTGTTTTTTGTAAGCTACCATGTTTTTTTGGTGTTTTTTTTTTTTTTTTTGCAGGAGCCTCACATTTCAATAGATCATTCCAATATGCGCCACCTTGCCTGACCTGGCGGAAATTCTCGAGGCGCCAGTAGGCCAGGCGTTACCGTATATCTTCGGTCGGGTCATGGGTTCGCCCGGCGGTGGCCTAGCATTGACGGTGCTTATTTTCATCATTACATTCTTCTGCTCGGTCTCCATCACCGTTGCTGCGTCACGCTGCACATGGGCTTTTGCGCGAGATAATGCAATTCCTCTGGCTTCTCTTTGGGCTAGGATCGATGAACGCCACGGTACGCCCATTTGGGCGCTTGTCTTAACGACAGTCGTTCAACTACTCTTGGGCTTGATTAATCTCGGTTCTTCTTCTGCATTCCTTGCCTTTGTGTCTGTAGGCGTCATATCACTTGCTGTTTCTTATGGTATACCTATTGCCATCTCGTTGACGTACCGACGTAAGGAGGTTCAGATGGCGCATTGGAAGATGCCAAGCGCAGTGGGGTTTGCCGTGAATATCCTTGCAGTGGCTTGGATCATCTTTGAGCTGGTGCTCTTTTCGTTACCGACCGTGCTCCCGGTTACTGCCGTTAGTATGAATTATGCTATTGTTGTTTTCGTGGGATTTATGGCTTTAAGCGCTATTTGGTATGGCATCTACGCTCGGAAAGGTACGTCGGTATTCGTCGAAAATCGAAAGTGCGTTTGACTGACTGTGATTAGTATATCGTGGGCCGCCAGAATCAGATGGACTTACTGTCGATTCGTGATTGGTTTTGAGAGTTCTGTTAGTTTGGGTCATGCTTTCACAGTGCTGGGTCGGAAAGCGTGGTCTTGCTCTGGTATTAGTTGCACGAATGAAAGTAGAGTACCATCTTTTTCCGCTCGGAAGTTTTTGCATCACGCACAGATCTATCGCATAAAGTTCGTTAAGCTTTGGGAATGATCCCTCATGACCATTAGAACACCTAATTAACACCAATACGGTCCACGTGGATCCCTGGCTATACTTCTCAATCATATAATCCTAGCCGATACCCGACCTCGCTAAGCTTATGTAATGACAAGAAAACTCCCTTCAGCTTCCTCAGAGAACATGATCTCTTTTTTTTTTTACTTGGCGAAGAGGCTTTCGAGACATCTAGTTGCTCTTGGTTGAACGACTTTCAAGTATGATGTTCGATTAATGCGTTGGCGCCGGGGTTATAACCGTCGGCGATCCGGCGTCGTGATTTTTCTGACCATTCCCGCCTCCGCCCGGAACCCCTGAGCTATAGTAATACGGGAGGCGCAGTTCGGCAACTTCGAGAAAGACGGAAGCCCATAGCCCGGAGATGATTTGGTATCGTACCTCGTGACAATGCCTTCACGTTCACACACCGACTCTTAGTTGGCCGTGGGTGGAGAAGCTGCATAGTCTTCGATAGACAGCTTCTTTAATGAAGGATTGCGCGTTGATTTATGATCCACCCCCCCTGCAAATGGTTTTCGGGTCGCCCATGAAATAAACCTGACGGGTTTGTCTCTGATATCTGCCTTCCAGCCTAAATACCAATCCATATCCGACATAAGCCGGCCAGTAGTTCAGTTTCGGGTGCGTGTAGAGTCAGGAAACCTGTTTTAACTTTGAAAGGCTTCATACACCCTGGGGGGATGAAAATGTTGCTTGGTTAGGGAAATTCTAGTTGCACGTAGTTGTGCTATCCTATCTTAGCAACATGGCTTTGCCATATATTCTGTTGCGAGACGCATTTGTCCGCGGCGTTCGAAAGTTCGCATTTTCCGTGAAAAGTGGCTGAATGCTCTTCTGTTCGACGAAATTTCATGCTCGTCAGGAATATGAGACCTATCGTCCCCGTGTTGGGCTATGGTTATTGACAGAGTTGTCCTGTCGAAGGGCTGGATCAAGAACAAAACATCGCCGACATGTTCCGCCTGTTTCGGAGCATCCCGTTACCGGTTAAGATGCTGCTGCATACAATCAATGGCTGCGGACACTAGCTGCTATTATTGTCAGTTGCAATCCTCGCTTATAAGTACGGTCGCACAAACCTACTGCCCTAGTTTGGTCGATGGGATGGAAGTTCATCGATAGCGACATTTTTACTCATTATTAACCCATCTCGTGCGCTAGAGGAATAAATTTAGATCCTCCTCTCTCCGGGATCCGGGTTGTTCGTTCCGCCCATGTCCTCGCATCGAAAAAGTCTTGGGCAGCATTCATTCGACGCTAGAATTGAGATGTCTCACACGATCCACGCTTGGATCACCACATGGGCGTTTATGGAATGATGTGTGCGATGTCTTACGTCTTGGTGATAAAATGAGGAAGGTCCTTCGCAATCAATGGCTGCTCTTCTCAAGAACAGCTGCATCATGGCCATTTGAACAGTTCGCGGGATGAAGATGAGTGGGACGGTCTTCAGAGCGGGTCATTATCTTGCAAAATACCACTCGCAGGGTCATCTAGGACCCCCTCTTAGTTGATATAATGAATGGATCTTCGGGTCTGGACGCGAGCATTGAGGCGATCGCTGATGGGATCAATGAGGCTATTACCAGGGACTGTGTTGCCACCAGTTTCAGAGTGTAACATTCGTTTAGACCTCAGGCTAAAAGAGGCCACGTAACCCGCCATGTACGCCATTTGCTGTTTGCGCGTATCCTATCGTGGTACGACTGGCTACGTTCACTTGCCGGCTTCGGAAGCTTCCCTTTCCCTTCGGTAGGTTCGTCGACTGTCTCGGGATGACTAACCATGCAGAAACCTACTTCCTTTCCTGGTGACGGACAGTGCCGTCTTGTCTCCGTATAGCCGAGATGAGAATCACGTCACCAAGCAGTCGTCAGGCATTCTCTCTCGTGCAGGAAATTAGAGGTTTATAGCCTTACTTAGTTGGGTCTGATAAATGGGAAAAGCACCGAGATGAAGTCGCCAGGTTGTACAAGCATCCGGCTGAACGCAAGGACGGGTCGCCCTATCTTTCATGATTAGGTCCAGGGCACATCATTGTGGGCAGATGCGAGTGATGTCTGCCGCCGCCAGGATCATGATATTGTTCTCGGCTCGTATAACCCCGATTCAGAAGCTTGACCTAAGCGAAGGCGATCACCGCGTCGGCCGAGCACATCCCAGCCAGTCATTCGCCCTCGAGAACATATAACGGCGATGGAACCACTCGTCGGTGGTGTTCTGACCGACTGTCATTGGCTTCAAGGCCCGGAGGGAACGGGAGATGTCGGTAGAAGGGCCTGTACTGTACATACCCCACAACGGGAGAACCCCTCAAAAAGAACAGCAGGCCCCTGGCCATGTGAGGTTATATCCGCACCGGAATTGCAACTCGTGAGGAGTTGAGGGAGGTGGAGAAGGGAAAACGGCCCTACAAAACCAAGTGCCCCCCCTGTACTCTTGTCTGTTTAGCCAAGTTTAGTTTAGATAGCTTAGCTCTCCCTTGCCTTTTACCAAGAGACCCTCCCTCCCATCCCTATCCCTTGGCTTCTCCCCACAGTCGCTTGGCTCTCATCGTGTGGTTGTCTCTAAGTCCTGGCCGTGTTGAGAGCTCTCTTATTCCTCTCCAACCAGCAGAAGGCACATCGTTTCTTCGCAAAAACTACCAAGACCTTCTCTCCAAAATACAACTCTTCATTCAGGCACATGGCCGAGAAGCAAGAAATGGACCAGTCTCAAACACGCCGCCGTCGACGAGATGGATCGTCCTCCAACGTCCAACAGCGTCTGTGCCCACATTGCGGGCGAAGTTTCAAACGGTCGGAGCATCTTGAACGCCACGTCCGCACGCGTCCGTTTTACCCCAACTTTTGATTTGTCTCTTCCGCATCCTTCGCTACTCCACCATGGCGATATCAAACTAAGAGAAATCGCGGCATTGAGCTAATTCTCATATTAGATACGAAGGAGAAGCCGTACATTTGTCACTGCGGATCGGCATTTTCTCGTCGCGATCTATTGACTCGGCATATGCGCATCTCCCACGAGACAACGGACGGAGCGTCGAAATCGCCAGATGCACCCGTCTCCGACGAGGGCCAACAGCCAATTTCTGAGCCGGCCACGCCCAGCGACCCGACCCCTTCTTCCAGGTCGGACTTCGCATCAGATCGTTGCTTGCCGTCATCCCAGTATCTGGATTCCAATCACGACCTAGGAATGCCCGCTCATGGTGGTAGTTCCTACCACCAACTTTCTCCACGCCAAGACTATTACCACCAAGGTTAGCCAGCTACCCAATTCAGAAATATGACCTTCAATTGGTCTTAACGACGATGCGTTATGACAAGTTTTTCATTGTTTCCAGACCAATCGCGTATTCCATGAGTATTGACTGAGAATTGAGCAGGTCACCAATATTCAAACTATGATCAATATACGGGATATTCACACATCTCAGACACGGCGGGCTTGCAAACGGATTGGAGCTCATACTATCACGATCAAGGAAACGAGCAGGACATGGTAGACCCCGCTCTAAGAGCCTCAATGGGCGATCAATCATCGCCTATTCACAATGATTTCTCAAACCATGGCTATAATCCATGGATGTCTGCGTCTCAACATTGGGGTAATTAGAAAGGATGAATGCGCGACTAGACAAGCCCGCATTTAGGCCCAGCTCCGCGCTGGAATCATTGTTTCATGGTAGCACTGGCCGTTGGGAGTTTTCACGAATTGATTTGAACAAACCCTCGTGGCTTGGATATTCATGACCACGTCACTTTTCACCATCATTACATTGGGGGTTTGTTCAACACGGCTCGGCGTCTCTACGCCAGGTTTTAAAAAAAAAAGTGGCGGGCATGATATTTCACCTTATAAAAAGCTTACATGGCTCGGGTTGAGCCATGAACGACGCTGTGAGCCGACCATTGCCGAATGCAGTTGTGCTCAGGGACGGAATCGCATCATGTTTAAAGAACAAGATCAGAGGTAAATTTCACAGTTCCTGCTCGACTTACTCTTTTGCCGGCCTGATGGGTAGATTGCCGTCTCATTGTATCTAAGACTCGCAACACAGCCAGATACTAATCAGTGACAGATTCTCAGATTCCGAAGGGGGCAGACAGACAGACAGACCAAAGAACCAGGCGGTGGGGGTCGTCTTTAGCGAAAGGCCGTTCCCAAATAGTCTCCCGTTATGCCGACCCCATGATGCTCATGGATATGTATCTTGATTATCGGGTCTTTGCTTGCAGGTATGCGCTTGCAGATATGCCAAGAAGCAAGTCCTGGGGTTTACCTCAAAACCACACCCACGGGCATGGGAACGGCGCAGGATAACCGGGGTAGAATCCGTCCGGGCACCACATATCTGGCTGCCTTGGGTGCGCGACCGAGGGCAAGAGTCGCCAAGAAGTCAACGTCAAGATGTCGGTAGAAGCTGTGAAACCACCTATACCCCTCTTCCATGTAGTCCAAATCTAGGGCTCTCCCATCTCAACGACCAAGTTTTCCCTTGCACAACGAAGCTGGGGTACAGGAATGTGCCATGTACGGGCCCACCGACCCCACCAGCGTACCGACCTACCTAAGTAGGTAGGAATGATCCAGCAGCCTAGAACTGGTTCTGCAGACTCGACCAAGTATCCGATACCCACGAGTACGCGGGATGACGCGGCAAGGGCCATGACCGGGACAGCGGCTGGGGCAAGAATGGGCGTCTTTGTGGCGTCGCCGCGGTGCCTCTGGGTCTGGCGATTATGCCGTCGCATACGTGTTGGTCCCGACATCAGTCAATACCCGGTTTCAGTAAGCCGGGCCGCTCGCCTCAGGCCTTTTTCAGGAAGCAGCCGAAAGAAGGAAGAGAGGAAGAAGGGGAAAGAAGAAGGAGAATTTAGAGCCGCAGCCAGCTTCGACTGGGGGGCGGCACATCCGCCCGTCACGAGCACCGATGATCGCATCCCCAGCAGCGGGTGTATCGAGAGACATTGTGGGGGAGCAAGGGAGAGGGTGGCATCGCTGAATCGCGGGCATACAGTACTGTAATCACGCCGGTGCACTAGAGCAGAGCAGTGCAGGGCAGTGTGCAGAGCAGAGCAGTGCAGGGCATGGCAGAGGGCAGGGGCAGAGGGCAGAGGGCAGAGCAGGAGCAGAGCAGGACTAAGAGGATAGGTACAGTAGCAGGGAGGGTTGCAGCCCAGTCCGGAGGCGAGCCGAGAGCTTCCAGGTAGGGTAGTGCCCCGTGGAGTGTGGTAGTGTCCGTGGCAGGCGAATTGGGGGGCCGCTGGGCGCGCTGGGCCAGAGATTGCAGACTGCAGATTGCGCCTGTTTCTCCGCACTTGCCTCACACATGCATGCAGCTCAACGCGGGTAGTCCCAACTGTTGTTACCTCTTTATCTCCTCTTTTTTCTTCTTCTTGCTCTCCGAGCCTACCGGGCTGAGCCGTGACCCCCGAACCGTTGCTGCCGTGTGACCTCAGAGCGAGCAAATATCTTATAGGCTTCTCTCTCTCTCCCTCCCTCCGTCTCCCTCTGTCTCGACACGCGTTGGGACGTGGCAGATCGTTCTCCCGACAGACGATAACCGTTACCGTAACCCTTTCACGTCATTTGTTTTGTTTCCCTTTCTCTTCTCAAGACAGGGAGGAAACGGCATCGTTGAAGTGTTTGTTCGCCACCACTATCTTGTTCATCATCATCATCATCATCATCATTGGACGTCGCCGAGTATACACTCCACCTGAGAAGCACACCTACACACGTACGTAACCCGTCTTACTCTTCGATTACACGGTAGGCTGTGTGCCTTCGATGCTTGTAGTACTGATCCGTATCATACCCATGCAAAAGCAAATACTAAGAACGAGCGTCGAGTAAGTTGGTATTCTAGGCCTCTTGACAATTGGTTCAGGGGGCCAATGAGGGCACATAACGAGAGGCTGGGCCACCTTTTTTCCGCAACTCAGGCGATATATCTCCGATGCTAGTGACGTGACGGCTTGAGGAATAATACCATACTTACATAGCCGAGCGGGTTTGCATTGTAGGTAAACCATACATGCCACTCTGACGCTCTGCCAAAAGGCCAACAGTGCAGCCTTCGTTACACCGTGTGCTCGGGCTGGCTCCGATGCTTCACCCTTCACCCAAGGTCCAAGATCCAAGGTCCGAGCTGCCCCACGCCAGGTAAAACGGGGAGAGCCAGCCATGCCAACGCAATGACCTATTGTTACCTAGGTCTGCCTATAGGTACATACATACAACCACTCATCTCCCGCTCCTCTGCCGATCGCGACAGTGCGGGCCGCGGCACGGCACGACCAGCGCATTGCGCGAGTGATTACCCAAGATGGGTAGGTCCCTAAGCCAAGCTTTCTCCTACCAAATGAAATCCGATGCACATGCCGCCCACTTTCCGCACATACCACCTGCAGAATCTCTGCTGCAAGCGGTGCTGCCTTTGTGTCCCCGTGTTCTTTTCTCGATCTTCTAGAAATCAAGGAGTGGTCGGTCCCGAATACAGTATATCAGATGCACCGGCTAAGCTCTGCAGAACGCTGGTGAGGGCCGATTCACTCACCCTCGCCAGCTCGCTAAAAGTCCCTGCGTCCTCTGTCAGCCATCTAACCTAGGTATCTCCTCGAGACCATGTCGCCAATCATACCAGCGTGTTGGGTCCGTCGGTTGCAAGAGCAGGGCAAGTGCCTCAAGTGCTTTCAGCGTAAGCTACCGCATTAGGAAAGAGAGGCGAAGCGTTCATGATGATATGTAAGTATGATAGAAACCACCTACCTAAGTACCTACCTACCTAGCTACACTAAGACGCCGCGTCGTCATAGTAGATGAATACAGGGCGCGAATAGAATCACGGTTTTTGTTTTGATTAGCTTGCATATTCCTTCCGCTCATGGTGTGATTTTACTCATGCCCGTCGTCGCATCATCTAACTTCAATTGTCTGTCTGTCTTTTCGCCGCGCATTGGGACAGGTACCTAGTCGACGCGCCTCCAACCAACAGAGAGAAAACTGTCCACCAATCGGCATTTTAGTTTTGTAATCTGGTAACATGATCGATCGGTGTTCAGTTCGCTGTACACCTAAATATAGTTGTGCGACCAGATAAGAAACACCCGGATTTCATCAAAATTACTAATTGTAGAGTCGCAGCGAGGACGGGACTTTAAGGGTCAGACATATGGAATTCAAGAGCAGAACAGATCATTCCCCCTTTGACGGTGGCTATGACTAAGGTGCACACACATACATATAGCCAAGTAACTAAGATGATCATTCAGAATTTTTTTCTACGAGATGTAACCGAAGCCCACCTTGAGTTGCATTACCATATATGGCTGGGGTGACATCCCATAGCCCACCGACGACCGAGACCGAGTCTAGACCGGCGGCTCCGTTCCCTCCCGTAGACCCAGAATCGCACAGATTGAAACGGTAGTAGTAATATACAGTGATATGGTGATATGGAAGAGGAGCAGACGTCAGTGGCTTACTGATCCCTTACTCTAATGTTATTTCAAAAAAAAAAAAAAAAAAAAAAAAGTCAGAATGTATTTTCATATCATATCGTACCTATTTGACTTTCCGTAGCTACCTATCATGTAGGCACGTTTCCAAAGAAATGGATTAAAATAACAAGGCCGAATTGACTCTTTCATGATTCGAATACAAGCAGCCCTGCTGTACGTACATATCCTCCGAATAACCATAGACAGCAGAGGTTATGTGCGTGAATTTCAAGCGATGATATGACCAGTTAATTAGCCTCTCAGCTCTCTTCCATTCATATACAAAACTTGGAATTCACATGCCGTCTCTCATAACATAACATGGCCCGAACAACAGAAAGCACATTTCCCGCAATCTAGACAGCAACGAAGCCAATTTTAAGAAAAAAAGACCGAAGCCGGGCTTGGCGAGCGTATCGAGACAGCCGCAACCCCTGAGTCGTCTTGGGATCGGAGCCCAGGTGAGGCCGTTCAAGCGGCCCGGGAGGGTCTCTTACTATCGGAAGTTCTTGGAAACAACACCAACGTACCCACAAACTCTGATGACGACGCAATCAACGACATCCTCAGACAAAGCGCACAGCCTCCCACAACGTGTGCGAGAGAGCTCGGGCGTGACGTTACTATTTCTTTTATTAATTGATCATGATTGTACTTTCCTCATATGGCCCTCACCGAGAGATACCAAGGTTGGCCTGAAGAAGGCAATGATGTGTTTTATACCAATACATATATGCATACTGCGTCTGGATTTCAGGTGAGACCAACACTTCCGCAATTATACCTATGTGTATTGTCATTTCCCTCCATTCATTGGCTAATGAGGTTCACAGTCTGATGTGACCTAATAGTAAACACCAAACGAAACGTTGCTGTTAGTGCCTAAGTACATGATGATATGCCTCAAGCACGATTTATCCACAGCAAATGCAAAGCCCCTTTTCCATATCCCTTCTCGTAACGCCGATATGCATCACACAGTTGCTGAAAGGCTAATTTTAGCATCATCATCATCATCGTCAATCCTTGCAGCCGTGTGGCCGATGTCCCTTCTCTAAGCGCCTGTGGCTTCTCGGTAAAAGGTTAAGCTTCGATTGGCACCGGCGGTACAAAACATCTCGTTCCGCACGGTCTTGGGAAGCCACCGAACAGCCCAGAGCGCCTTGTCCGTCTCACTGTGGGTCGCCACGCAGGCCGATCTTTCAATAGACCACACCTTGGCTTTGCCGTCGAAGGCCCCGCTTAGCAGGTACTCCCCCGTATCACTCCAGTCGAGAGATGTAATCCACGCGTTATGGCCTGTCAGGTTGCCCACGTGCTCGCCGTGCTTCGTGTCGTAGATGGCGATAATCCCCGAATCTCCGGCAGCGGCTAATCGCGTGCCGGCAGGGGAGAACGCAACAGCGCGGACGGGCTTAACCAGTCCTATATTTTAGTTAGTATATCTGTTGAGCTTTTTGTCGGTCTGAATAGTCCATCTTCCATGGAACTGAGACCAGCGTACCTGGTAGAGAGTACTGTAAGCGTCCTGTGTCATTGTTGAACACGTAAACCGCACCGCTCTGATGTCCACTAGCCGTGTACTTTCCGTCCCTACTTAGATCAACAGATAAGCCGAAGCTACCAGAGCCCGCAGTGCCGGTCTCGTACTCGCGGAGTGTCGCCCCACGGTCGCCGAAGAGGTCCCAGACATTAATGCGCCCGTCGTAGGTGGTAGAAGCTAGGTACTGGCCATCCTCACTCAGCGCAATGGCCCAAAGCTCACCGGCGCCGCCTCTGCCCTTCTCCGAGGCCTTGGCTGCATCGAGTTCGCCGAAAGACCCCCATTCGCCGGATCCTGACTCGGAGACCTTCCATATTTTGACGTCACCACCGAAGCCGACTGATGCCGCGACCTTGCCATTACGTGACACGGCGATATGGTGGCAGCCGAGTTTGTGCGCGCCAGCAAGGGACTGTACGAGTGGGGAATCGGGCTGATTCGAGGCGTGCACGTGTATTGTCGAGGAGCCGCTGGCAGAGAGGAGAGCGTTTGGGGCTGCCGCGATGGAAAAGATGTCGGTTATATGGGCTTTGAAACATTAGAATTCCAGGAATTGACAACTTTCGTACGTAAAAGCCAAGCCATAGGGGACAAAACATCGTAGCGTAGCTTCCAACCATGGTGGGAGCAAGCTTAATGGGAGAAGAGCGAAGCGCAAGTGAGTAAACGGGCTGTACTGACCATTATCCAGGGTATGTGTGGTTAGGTATTGCTTCGACTACGGTTGCGGGTATCAGCGACGAATGCCCACAATAAGGACCACGGACACGGGCCATACCATGGTTGCTGATCCATCTGTGCACTTTCAAAGCTTTGGCGTGGAGAGGTTGAAATGTTGTTGGTGTTGAAGTGGGAGACCAAGAAAGGTAGCTTTAGCTTTGGTGGGGTTAGCAGCCTCAAGTTACACTTAAAGTATCGCTCTTTCGAGAATTGGAAATGGCACGCAAGGCAAGCAGGCCGCCTGTATCTGCACCTACCAACTCTACCATACCTACCTAATTGATAAAATTAACGCTAACTGGACTCTCCTAATCTTTCAATTGTCCTTGGAAGTCAGTGCAGAATAACTGTAAGACCATGCATTTGCTTCAATCTACATGAAAGTGGTATATTGTTTGGTTTACAGTGTTTTTACAGCGCATTGATCAATTGCTGAGACATCGATCGTGCCATCCATCCCTAACGCCGTTCTATGCATGCATATATTCATAAAGCCGATCTTTACTTCATTTCCATGGCCTTGCCGAGTACCCCTGATATGCCTGATTATGGTGTCAGTCTTCCGGGACAACAGCAAGCGGAAAGAGGCCATGACTCACGGCTTGTGCATGCGGAACACAACGTATGCATCTTTTTGGGGCCTCCGCACGCTGGACATTTGTTAAGATTTGTGACATCTTTCAAGGCCTTGCCGGCCATCTGCCTATGTCTCTTCTTCATGTGCGATGTCTTTTTCTTGGGGACGGCTCTGAGGATGCCTTCCCATATGTCGCCGAGCAATGAGGGGATGCTGGAGATAGCAGCGGGGATCGCGATGGCTAGGGAGGGTATTGAGGGGAACGGAGGTTGTTGCATTTGCTGCGAAGATAGAATTGCCGATCTGAAGGGCGAGCCGAATGCAGGCGACGAAAGCCGCGGGAAAAGCATAGAGAAGGCCGAGGCCATTCGTAGCTGCTGTAGGGCCGCCATTGTAATCGAGTCTTCGGTGTGCAGCTTCGCGACCGATAGATAGATAGTTAGACCGAGAAGGCAGCAATTGAATGCGCCCTTTCGGACTTGTATGCGGCAGTGTTGACACGATGGTATCGAGGCAAGTATGATTGCTATGCAAAAGGTGAGCCTGTCTCCAGTCGTTCGAGGCTACTTCGGGCGCTTTGGTTGGATGTGATTCGACGATAGACCGGCGCGAAGTTCAAAAATCGTCGAAAGCTCGGGCCCTCAATACAGCAAGTGCTTCCAGGTCTCGCAGGAGATAGACAGCCGGCAAATGGGAGCTAGGGGGTCCCCGATGGGTTAGCCCGGCCCAGTTTAATGCGCAGACAGAGAGCTCTGTAGCCAACCAGCACGCGACGGCTGCTGCACAGCGGTGGCCCCTTTCCCCTTTCTGTGCCGGTTGGCTTCCAGCATAGCAGCTGCACCTTCTGGGCGGAAATTATACGTTGGCAGGAGGAACAAGTCGCCCAAGTTGCAAACACGAACATCCTCCTTCACGGCAAAATTCCATCCCAACCAACGCCTTCAACCCTCTCCGTTCTCACCACCGCCAACACCCAATACCCAGTCCCTCGCAATCAATCCGACTCACTCTTCCACCCCCTTGCACTCGCTTGATTGTTCGTTCCTCCAATCGCCGTCCCGGCTCCTTTTTGGAATAGGACCCAACACCGATACCCGCCCATCTTTATTCAGTTCACCGTGCCGACGAGTCCAAAGCCATGGCTACGCCTACTGTCTATCCCGACGGCCATGTTGGTTTCGATAGCATCACCTCCCAGATCGAACGCAAGCTATTGAAGAGAGGTTTCCAGTTCAACGTCATTTGCGTCGGTATGTCTCATTGTTCCGCTGTCTTGGTGTTTACGTAGCCTACCGAGAGGTAGATAGATAGCTTGGTCACTTGACGTATCCTGCCGCGTGCCAGAAACTAACATGGACTGCCTCATGCAGGTCAAACCGGTCTGGGCAAGTCGACCCTCATCAACACCATCTTCGCCTCTCACCTGATCGATTCCAAGGGTCGTATGCTGCCCGATGAGCAGATCCGGACCACCACAGAGATCCAATCTGTGTCACACATCATCGAAGAGAACGGTGTCCGTCTGCGACTCAACATTGTCGACACGCCGGGCTACGGCGACCTGGTCAACAACGATCGCTGCTGGGACCCCATCGTCAAGTATATCAAGGATCAGCACTCCGCGTATCTGCGAAAGGAACTCACGGCACAGCGAGAACGTTACATCCCAGACACCCGCATCCACTGCTGTCTGTTCTTCATCCAGCCCTCGGGGCACTCTCTCAAGCCTATCGATATTGTCGTCTTGAAGAAGCTATCTGATGTTGTCAATGTTGTGCCCATCATTGCCAAGGCCGACTCCTTGACCCTGGAAGAGAGACAAGCTTTCAAGGAACGTATCAAGGAGGAGTTCGCCTTCCACAACCTCAAGATGTACCCGTACGACAACGACGAGCTCGATGAAGAGGAGCGCTCGATCAACACGCAGATCAAGGTACATGACGCCACATTCACGCATCTCATAGGCTAGACACGCTAACACATTTATAGAGCCTTGTTCCTTTCGCCGTTGTCGGCTCGGAGAAGTCTATTATCGTCAATGGCCAGCAAGTTCGTGGTCGTCAAAACCGATGGGGTGTCATTAACGTTGAGGACGAGACCCATTGCGAATTTGTCTACCTACGCAACTTCCTGCTTCGGACGCATCTCCAGGACCTCATCGAGACAACTTCGCAGATCCACTACGAGACTTTCCGTGCCAAGCAATTGCTGGCACTAAAAGAAAGCAGTGCTCAAGGCCACGGGAGCAGACCCATCAGCCCTGCTGCTGATCGGGAGATGAGCAGAAGCTCTCAGCGTATGACTATGAACGGCTACTAAGCTGTTTACTCTAGTCATATTTCTACACTGGGTTCCCAGCCTTTTCTTCACCTTGCGATGAGATCCCAATCATGGCTGTTGCGATTGGTGCCTCCCCCGTAACCGCATGAGAATGGAAATCAGAGCGCGGAATAATTTATGGTTCTTAATCCGCCAAACCCGAAAAAGTCAGATTTGATCCAGATATCAAGAACCCGTATTGCTGGTAATGGGCGGCATGGCGCTTGGGGCGAAAGAGCGGAGCCCTGCATGATACCACGGCTGAAATGTTCGCCTATCCGAGTGCCTGAAACTTTGTTATGTGTATGTGAATTGGCGGTTGAGCAAGCAGTATTTGCGCCAGGACATTCTGAGATGACCTAGCCTTCTGTTATTTCCTTTTAGTATTCCCCTGGAGCTCTCTTCATTTTCTAAAAAGATTAATTCAAGAACTGAGCCTGTACTGTGCTCTAGACTAGAGTCAGTTTCGATACCTAATGGAGAAAAATACGAGACTTATGATGCCCCGTATCAGTGCCAAACCCACAACCCTGCCTTTGACTCGATTTTCGTATATGATGTTTCTATTATGGGTATAGTCTACGGCAAATGATCATTTATCTACTTGTAACGCCACCCGTGTTTTGATTGTTCTATATCCGACGTTTTTGTCGTATGTGGTCTATGTCCAAGGTGACTGGTCCCACTCACCATTTTACGAGCTCTCTTCTCACCATGATTGCTTATTATACGAGGTCAGCCGCTCACATCGGCCCACCTCCTATGCCACAGGCTTATAGACATAGTCCTCCAGCTCCTTGTACGCGATGTCGAGGTTGTCATTTATGATAATGATGTCGTGGACGCCAGGGGTGTTGGCGTACTCGAGCTCTTTCCTGGCTTGCTCGAGACGCTTGATGATGGAACTCTCGTCCTCGGTACCGCGGCCCCGGAGCCGCTGCTCCAGAGCCTCGAAATTCGGCGGCTTCACGAAGACGAAGCGCGCGTCTATGCTGCTCTTTCTTATTTGCTTTACACCCTGTCCCGCTTGCTTGTTAGCTTGTTGTTCCCTTGTTGCTTGGTTGAGTGGTCGTGGGGCTTGTAGAGTGCATCGTAGAATAACACTAATACACTCCCTTCCTTCCCTTGCCGTTCTTTTGTATCTCTCTCTTTTGGGGGGTAGAGTAGTGCGCAGAGGGAAGGAAGGTTGTTCTTAGTCTCTCGAAGAAATAGGTTGACCCACCTCCATCTCGATGTCGAGCACGACGACCCTGCCCTTGGCGGTCTGCTCCTCGATGGTGGCCTTGCTCGTGCCGTAGCGGTTGCTGCCGAACTGGGCGTGCTCGACGAAGCCGTCGGCGGCGACCAGCTCCTCGAACTCGGCCATGCGCACGTAGAAGTAGTCGACGCCGTGGGCCTCGCCGGGCCGTGGCGAACGCGTCGTGTGTGACACCGATAGCGTGAACGTGTCCGGGTGCGTGTCGAAGAGCCGCCGGATCAGCGTGCCCTTGCCGACGCCTGACGGGCCTGAGATTACGAGGGGGCGCCGGTCGGGGGGAGGTGCTGGAACAAGGGGCGGGAGATGTTAGCAATTCGTTCCTTTCGTCGCTGCGCGGCTCGTAGGATGCGGGCGAGATCCCGGCATCGCTATAGGGACGCTCAGACGAGGGGGAATGTGCACGTACTGGGCGCCATGGTGTTCGCGAATCGACGCACGCTGGTGTAGGTCGAGGGTTGGGACAGGCGTTTCGTAGCGGGGATGAGGCGGCGCAGAGGGCGCATAAGGCTGTGAGGTTAGGCGAGGTGGGACGGCGAAGTTATTCGCGGCCGACCACTGTTTTTCCTCGCTACAGTCAAGTGTGTTTCTCTGCTTTGGAGGTCCGCCGCCCTCGAGACTAAGTGGGATGGATGGATCCTCGACGGGCAGAATGACCCCGAGTCCCTTAACCTATGACTATTCACCAGCCACAAAGTGGCGTCCACAGTACCTTACCTACCTAATCTACCTAACCTACAGTAGTATAAGTGCCTGTCAATGCCTAATAAGGTAATTGGTCGCCCGCATTAACTTTGTCTCGGGCCGTTTCCTTTCATTCAGGGTCGTCGTTGACAAGCGCCGTTTGCTAGGTAGGACTTAGCGCTTCCCTGCAGCCAATTCCCCAGTTTTTAGCAACTTCGGCAATCTAATGATGGTGATGTTCAGGGGCGGCGGCGGAGGGGGGGGGACTAAAAAGTTCTCGCTGGCCGATCCATGTCCAAGGACAGGCGGCATTGTTTCATCATTGTTGCAAACCCGTCGGCGAAGTTTGCGCCGGCTGTTTGCGATTGCAGGTCGGCATTTACAGTAAGTGCTGTAAGGGCGCATAACTGTTTGCTCCCCTCATGTGTAGGTAGCAACCCTGCAAGTAGACCCCTCGATTGTTGTTGGCATCGAGGCGTTCTGAACGCGAGCTGCGTTATTTCCCAATTGCAGAGTAGAATCTCGTTTCCCAATGGACCCGAGGCACGATTCGTTTGCTTAACGCGCTTGGGTGCTGACTGGCCACATGATATGTGATACGAGGGTCTTGTAAGTCCTGTAAGCATACACATACATACTATTGTATGTACCTACTTACGGTAGTATACATGTGGGCGTGTCTAGATTGGACACTCTAACGGGCATTATTTGGTGGATTACCTCCCTGATTGGGATGGACGGTAAGCTATGCTTTACCTCGTATTATGGGGTTTGCCCGGCTGAACTTCTCTAGTCGCTCATGAAGTGAGCAACTAGTCTTAGTGCATATCGTGTTTGGTGGTAGACGAAAAAAATGTCTCGAAAGGCATGGTCTGTTGGCTGAACGTCGTATTTCAACTGTGAGTCTATCAGCAGTAAAGATACATTGGGTAGGTACAGTACTGTAAGTACATGCTAAGATCACCCTCACTGCAAGGTAATAACGCTCGACAAAGACGAACTCGAGAGGTTGGACCCTTCCGCCCGTATTATTGGTGCGCACTATACCTACCTCCAGGTAGGTACGGAGTACAATCTTACCACATGAAAGATATACCTATACCTAAGTACAGTAGCTGGAAGCAAACCCCACATGGTCATTTGAAATTGATCCCACTTGGGCAGGTTGGTTGGTCCAAAAGGTAGGCTATTGGCTCTATCGGCTCTACTCATTGGCTGGCTCGACCCTGGTTGGTGGTATACCTTGTCCCCGGCTTTGCTCTCTGCTTCACGGCTATACCACTGATTCGCCAAGCCATCGTCAACGCTCTTTCGGTCGCGCCCCCTTGCCTCCTCTGTCTGCGTTTAAGGGTCATTGTACCTCCAACCCACCAACCACCTGTGACACTCCTTCTCCTGTTCTGTGTTCTGTGTTTCGACTTGTGTTGGGTTTTCTCTTTCAGTCGATTGTCACTCGCTCGCTCGCAGTCATTCTTTCTCGACTTATTCTTTTTTTTGGCCCGTCAGCCAATTCCCAGTCACTCGCTGCCGTCGCTTTTTAACTACTTACAACTTTAGTAAACACAATTCCTCGTTTCCCGAGCAGCCTGCAACTCGCAACTCGGCGCATCAGTCCCGCCTCCACACAGTCAGAATGCTCTACCGGGCCGCCCTCGCTGCCCTGGGCGCCGCCGCCTCCGTGGCTGCTCTGCCTTCGCTCGAAATTCAAGGTTCACAGTTCGTCAACCCCAAGACTGGCGATGCCTTCCAGATTGTCGGTGTCGCCTATCAGATCGGTGGCAGTTCCGGCTACGATCCTAAGCATGGCAAAGATCCTTTGTCCAACGGTGACATCTGCCGTCGCGACGCCGCACTCATGCAGATGCTGGGTATCAACACAATTCGAGTTTACAACTTGGACCCCGATCTAAACCACGACGAATGTGCAAGCATCTTCAACGCTGTAAGTCTTGGCCAAAGCTGGCTCGCGTTTGACCCTCCAATTGGGCTAATTAGTCTTGTTCCTATAGGCTGGCATGTACATGCTCATTGATGTCAACTCGCCCCTGGTCGGCGAGTCTCTTGTCAGCTTTGAGCCTTGGACCTCTTACTACGAGGCTTATGTCAACCGAACATTCGCCGTTGTAGAGAACTTCAAGAACTACCCTAATTTGCTTGCCTTCTTCTCTGGAAACGAGGTCATCGACTCCGTCAAGACGGGCGCCGACGTGCCTCCTTACATCCGTGCTGTTACCCGTGATCTGAAGAATTACATCAAGAACCATGCCGACCGTGCCATCCCGGTCGGGTACTCCGCCGCTGACGTGCGTGATGTCCTGGAGGATAGCTGGAATTACTTCCAATGCTCCATTGACGGCGATGAGGGTGACATGTCTCGCGCCGATATTTTCGCCCTGAACAGCTACTCCTGGTGTGGCAACAGCAACTTCCATGAATCATCATATGATCAACTCGTCGCCCTTTTCCAAACTACTTCGGTTCCCGTATTTTACTCCGAATTCGGCTGCAACACGCCATCACCTCGTGTCTTCACCGAGATTGGCTCTATCTACGGCCCCAACATGACTGGCGTCTTCTCTGGTGGCGTCGTCTACGAATTTGCGCAAGAGGAAAACAACTACGGACTCGCCCAGGTTAACGACGACGACACCGTCGATTTGCTCGCCGACTTCCGCACCCTGCAAAACCAATATGCCAAGCTCGACTTTAAGTCAGTCCAGGGTGTTAAGGCTACCAGCAAGTCTGTCAAGCCCCCCACATGCTCTGAGAGCTTGATCAAGGAGGATGGATTCAACAACAACTTCACGTTACCTGTCCCCCCTCCCGGCGTGCAGGGATTGATCAACAACGGCATTAGCAAGAAGCTCAATGGCAAGATTATTAGCATCAGCGATTGGAAGGTCGAGCATGTCGTCACTGACGTCGATGGCACTAAGCTTGCCAACCTTGCCGTGAAGCCTCTGGCCGACGGAGAGTTCAATACCGCTTCTCCTACCACAAGCGACAGCAGCAGTGGCGGCAGCGGCGATTCCCAGACTAGCGACAATGCCAGCCCTCGATTGGCGCCCCTCGGTGCCCTCTCCGGAGCCTTGTTTGCCATCCCAGCAATCGTCGCTACTTCATTTGCAATTGGTCTCACCATTGTATAAATGAAATACACCATATATTGATGGCGTACTGGCTGTTTTGGGGCAGTGGATAGAAAGAGCGGCGAGGTGTTTTTAGAGATGCAGCGATTCCCCCTTTGATTTTCTTCACGGCAGGTTATGGACCATAAAATGTCCTTTGTTTTTACGAGACACGCGCGTCCTGCATGTTGTGTATGCATTTTTGCCTGATTGGGCTGTACATAAGCTGGATAGATGTAGATTCGTTTTTCCGAGCTCATTCGTACTTCGATAGATTGCATGGGCTGCTTGTTCGTTCAATCTTGTTAGATACCATTTCACGAAAACGGTTTTTTGCTACCGTATCAATAATGATCTCATTTAAGTTGTTCATATATATTGTATAGCATGAGTGCTTATCTAAGTGACTGTCTTCGTCAAAAATCGTATGGTAATCCGGTCAAATCAGGTCCTCGTCAGCCACGACTTGGAAGGATCTTATATCTCGAGCCTCGTCTTGTCTAACATTCCCACTCAAATGTTTAGCTGCATATCTATTTTACTTAGGCCTCAGCATCGCATCATATATCATATCGGCAATGGTAATTATATAGACTTCCCGTTTTCGGTGCCCAATTCCGCTATGAGGATAAGAGGCATCCTGTAGGCTTAAAGGTGTGATGTAGTGAGCAAATGCTATGATTTCTAAGGCCGTAGTAGAACTTTGTCCTCTTGATCAGCGTAGCTGAGTTCAGACTCATTAACATCATATATGAGAAGTACGCGATAATGTAATCCCGACATCGATCTAGACTATTCGTCCCTAGGTTTAAGAGTTGCGTAAATCAGCAGGAGGAGTCACGGACCACCATTTCCCATACAAACCAGCCAAATTCAACGCTTCGTATAAAATCAAAGAAAATCGTAAAAATAAGTGACCGGCAGCATACAAATGAAAAAGGCTTAGATATTTATGTAAATATTTTTTATATCTTCTTGGCCTGGCAGTTCTTTTTAAATTCAATTTTGTTGTTGGTGTAAAGTCGTGTGCTAGTAGATTTATTAGTAATCTACATACAAATCCGCTAATACGCCACTTTACTTCAGTACCTACATTAAACTTTTATTCTTTTAAAGATAACTATTAAGCGAAAAGAGTTAAAAAATATTTAGATAAATATTTTAAGCTTTTTTCATTTGTATATTGCTGGTCACTTGCTTTTCCGATTTCTCTTTGATTTTATATGAATTATTGAATTTGGTGGAATTTGTATGGGTGATGGGTGGCCCGCGACCCCCCTGCTGACTTACTCCCATGCGAAGACGACATCGTGGCGATGGCCTGGGTTGCTATCATAACTATTGGTATGGCTAGCCCGAGAGCGGCCCGGTAAACACAATTACCTATTTGTGTGCAATAGATGCGGGACGGTGTTAAAAGCAGCTGGCTCAGTCGAGTTTCCGAAACTTGAATTCGAAGTCAAGATCTTGTATATCAACAAAAAGGGCCTCAGAATATTCAATTCATAAATTATCCATGGAGGGCTTTCCTCCTCTTAATGTTACCTTGCCCTTTGCTCCCTATATATAGCCATGCCTGCTTTTCCACTCTTTCAGTTGGGCACCAATCGTAGGCATTCAGCAAGGCTATGTTCCTTGCTACGGGGCTTAGCAGGAATCAACCTACTGGAATCTAAACCCAAATGATGAATTTATTATCAGCCAAGATACAGCTTGTCGTTACACGCATGGGTACCGGGGTATTAGAATCACTCCATGTCGTGTATACCTAGTTATGTGAGCAGCAAGCTACCGATTCTTAATCACTCTCGCGAATTACCTGATCTTTGGGAAAAGGCAGCTGCGAGATCGGCGGAGCTGGCGATTTGGGTAAGGTTATTCAAGCACAAAGACTGTGGTTCGCCAGCTTAGTCGAAGGGAGAGCTACATCTTCATGGCCCCCTTAGCTGTATAGGAGATTATCATGTAATAAAAATACTATTCTAATTTCTTGCCTATAAATCCGTGTTGCATCTGCGGATAGGCGGATTGGAGCCGAAGAAGAGTTTGCCTAACAGGATTAGTTTCTGCCGCCACTCGTATTCATAAAGTAGCCTTAGAAGTAACCTCATGCAGCGTTTCGTCGATCTATACGCCTTTCATAGCCTGCGAATGGGCTGCGCCGCGAACCGACATTGTGCTACACCCAGCCCCCAAATACTACCAAAATGAAAATAGGGGGGCGACAATAATGTTCAAAAACGCTTGCATGGCGTCCCGTTTGGCTATTTTGTAACTCTCTACATACTTTACTCTTACATCGATCGTCAAATGGCTATTCGCGCTTCATTGATTGTTTGGATTGCAGAGATCGCGAGCATTGCCGCGTCAATATTCTTCCTACTCGCTCTCGTCGCAGTTCTGGCAACTTTTGATGGAGAGCCAATCTTTGATTTATATGGAGTCACACTAAATGCTGTCGTATCAATTTTATCGACTACGAGTAAAGCGGCCTTGTTATACGTCATCGGGGAGTTGATCAGTCAATGGAAATGGATCATTTTTACTAGAGAGGAAAGGCTACTAGCAGATTTCGACAGAATCGATTCTGCCAGTCGAGGACCTCTAGGAAGTTTAAAAATTCTGTGGGTGCGCAGAACGATGTATGCTCATTCCGTCCTCTATCTTATACTCTAGTGTTCTAAACCTTTCTTTAACAGTGGGCTAGTTCAAGCCGGAGCCATAATTGTCCTGTTCAGTATTGCCGTTGACCCATTCACACAACAGCTTGTACAGTATAAACAAGGTATGGTATATACGCCAGACGCAGACACTACGACAAAACAGGCAAGACGTTACTCAAAGGGAAATGAATACAAAGCTCAAGTCCAATCTGATGATCCTGCGAGTAAGTTTTGAGAAAAGGTTCGGGGAATACTGAAACTAATTGACGAAGCAGGTCAAGAATTCGCTGAAGTCCATACATTTGCGGATGCAGATTTCTCAATGTTGTCCGCGATTTTCTATGGACTTGACCAGCCACTGTTCGATGTCATCCAGCAAAGCCCTTACCAATGTCAAACTGGAAACTGTACATGGCCAGTCTTTGAGACACTGGCAGTCTGCAGCCGATGTGCCAATGTTACTCATGAACTTAAGCGGTTTGCTTCAGATGGTCACCAATCCTTTATCCTATTATGGGGCGTGGATGCCTCTACGGGAATGCCAGGTAATGGCACAGCTTTTATGTTACCCAATGGCCATTATATCGAAAACCAAGATGGTGTTGTTTACGGGACAAGCAATTATTCACCCCCTCAGGGATCCGTAATAATAACAACTCTAGGCACCACCGACGCCAGTGAAACAATTACCATGCAGGATTTAGATACACTCATTTGGTCAATGTCTATCCTTCGCGTCACTCCTAACTCGACAAACTCGACAGCGGCCTGGCCGAACCTTCCACTCTCGGCAACAGAGTGTGCACTTTACTTCTGCGTGAAAAGATACGAAGCTATAGTTGCCAAAGGGACGTTGCAAATGACGGACGAGATTGTTTCCGATGCATTTCGGCAGCAGGATTTTGGAAATGATCCAGGTACATTCGATCTCCAGTTCTTGTACTATCATGGCACTGATGTCACGCTTCTATCCCCGACTAGTGGGAATACGTTCAACATTTCTCGGGGGGCAGTGAATGGCCTAACCTCTAATTTTCAAAAGACATTCGCTTCAACTCTGTCCCATTATCCACTGGATGATGGTAGAGTGAACGGATATTACGTGGACTTGGAGGAGGCGAAGTTCGAACCAAATATCATACAGGCGCTTTTCTCCCGTGAAGATCTAAATGGCACATTCACGGCACTAGCAGCGAGTATGAGCAACGCCATTCGAAGAGGCGCAGACGAGAGTTCCGACGGTGTGTCGAGTACAGTGACTGGGAAAAGGGGCACTGTAGTAACATTCTACAAGATTGTGTGGCCTTGGATTACGCTACATGTCTTGGTCACCGTTACGGGCCTCGCTTTCCTAGTGATAACTATCCTAGAGAATCAGAAGCACGGCCAGTCAACGCCCGCGTGGAGGTCGAGCAGTCTAGCCACGCTGAGCCGAGGGACACTTGTAAGGGATATCTTGACAGGGACAGAGTCGGTGAAGCAGATGAAGAAGACAGCCAACGTCACTCGAGTGATGTTGCTCGAGAAGGCAAAGTATCCACCATCTCTTGAAGAAATGGAATGCGGCCCTTTGGAAACGGAAGAATGAAGGTAGTCCAGGAATGAGGTTTTGGGAGCGTTTGAATAAAACATCCTGCTTGTCACGGTACCCTGCGGAATCATCTCGGGAGTTAGGGGCATTGGGTACGGGCCTATGGCCCGACTATATATGTTGGTAGTATGGCTTTTACTATAGAGTTGGGTTTTATTTCTTGTGTAATAACAGTAGGCCATTACTGGAAATACCCAGTGCGAACGGCAACACTTTTTTTTTTACTGGCTGTTCCAGAAGAAGAAATCCCTCTCTTCTTCGAGACGTTCTAATTAACCCACAACCACGTTGATCACTGACTCATGTTAGTAGACTATAAGTGACCGGAGATGTCTAATTTAAATAGAACATATGTCAATTACCTATAAGGAGATGGGATACTATCGACTCCTGTATGGACGAACGGATTTCCATATACCCCCCTCCACTTGGGCCTTTGTTAACATCATAGCGTCCATATTGGAATAGAGAAGATCTTGTAAAATGACAAGCATATATAGTTATTAGCGAAGCTCAGAGGAGAATGATCCTGGGTGATGATGCTATGTGGTATGTTGGCCCCTGACGAGATTGGCACAGCCACGACAGCTTCGAGAACTATGCCTCCCCTTCGCGCGAGCTTGGCAAGTCGAACGCTGATAGAAGGTGCATAATCGTTATGAATTGGTGTATCAACAGCAACTACTGGGTTACTTATGTTTTCCGACCACATCGGGTCGTAGGCGCGCTCTTCATAAGGGTGTTCATGAGCGGATGGGGGGCGGTTTCGGCGGTATATTGTCAGGCAGGCGATTGCCTTGGCAAGTGAAAATGTCCAGGTTCATTTTCGTCCAATCCCAACTTATTGAGGGGTTTTGCGCCTCCCTTCTCAAGATCCGTTGCCGCTGGTAGCTGTTTAGACCCGGAGCGTTGGGATGCTGCGAGCACGACCCAGACACTCAATACACACGATGTAGGAACGGCTAGTCCTAGGACGAATGTCCATAGATCTTGCAGTATGTTGAGGCCGTGGAGCCAGCTTCTGAAGAGCATGACGGCGGAGAGGCTAAACGGGATCGCCAGAAATTTGGCGCTGTTGCGGATCGCACGTCCACTCATGCCTGGTTCCTCTTTGGGGACGATCCACAAAGCCCGGGGTAAGAATAGGAGCCGTTGGGTGACCCAGCCGATGCGTACGATGAGTTCCTGTCGCGCAACGGATAGGCGCTCGACGGCATATAGCTGTAGTATCCATAGAATCCTTAAAATAACGATTCCTGATATTCTTAGACCCAAGATGCCCAGGCCCAGTTTCTCCCACATCTTCAGCACTGGGTGTTGAGCTGGCTGAAGAAGAAGCTGTATTTCGTGAGTGATGTGGCCGTACAAGTGGTTGTCGATAGAACGATTTAGAGGATGAGTGAGAAGATGATTGATGTCGGAGTTGGAGTGACGGATTGAAGTAAGGAGAAGCTGCGTACCCTAACCTACAGTCACCCACAGAAAGAAACGAGTCAAAACAGACCTTGCGCTCAATCGACCTGTCGCTTTCAACCAACCAAAAAGCAGTCACACTCTACGTTTCAAAATAGAGAAAAATAATTATTGAATAGTTAAATAATTAGAAATTTCATATATCTAAATAAATATTAATTCATTTAAAAAATAAAATAAAAAACTAACGTAAAAATAAAACGCTAACTATTATAAAAAAGTAAATTTTATAGATTAAAGTTTTTATAAAACAGTATTCTATTATATTTTTTAATAATTTATTGCTATATAATATTATCTAGATATCCTTCAACAAAATGTGTAACTCTTTGCTACTTTTGGTGTGAAACCGATCGGGTACTCGTGTCTTTCTGCGACCCACTGTAGGTATATAGGTGGGCTTTTATAGAAGAGCAAAGGTCAGGGTCAAGGATCTTGAAATTTGAGCCTGTTATGCTCTCTACTGGTAGGCAGATAGACACCTTAACAGAACCCTTGTACTGCTTTTATGAGAGATGCGCCATAGCTAGCCACAATTATAGTAATCATCCCTACTAACTAAGAGTCATGTAATAGTTGGGATAAATTATTCGAATTTTGGAGGTTAGAGCCTTTGGCCTTGGAGGCTTCTGGTATATATCAACTCTTCAATATTTCTATGTAGACATGTAACCGCTATCTCGGTTGTAAGGATGGGTGTGGAGAAATGCAGCGGAAAGACAGTGTCAATTCCATGGATAAAATAACCTATCTTTAGCTGTATGTAAACTGTAACTTAGTTCAAGGAATATACGACTAAAGGTACCCGGTACTGCTGGTACCTACTGTATGGTAGTTGTTGAATTGCAGCAAATTGAAACAGAGTTGATGAAGCTTGTGTGAAGATGGAGAGTATCGTAAGCTTTAGCGCACTGAACAAAGCCTCCGCGTTGATATAGGACTAAGGTTATCTACTATAGTATGTACACTCGGCTCAGCGCTTAAAAAGCGGTGAACACGTAATCCTCCAGAAAAATACATATGTACCTTGCAGGACGATGCAGGGGGTTGAACCACACAGAAGCTGTTCATACAGTGATTGAACCACAAGACCGAAATTCACCGATCCAGAACGTTAGTCAGTTTGATCTGTGACTATCAACCGTAATATCACGGTGGCGAATTTGGCTAATAGACCTTTATGGTTGGGACAACAACGCCTTCGCAATAGTTACCTTCACCGACGCCAATAGTAGTGGTACCTCACCGGAAGATTGACAAATGTATAGTTACAAATAGATCGTTACTATATATGTAAGAGTTCTATGTTGATAAGTTGGCACCCTGAAACATAATACACCTACATCGTGGAGGCGACTTTCACCATAAACCATCTTTGAGCTCATTCAGAAATAGCACCAAGGCAGCGTCAGCCTGTTCGTCTCGGACAAGAAACTCGCGGAACCACTTGGACATTTTGACCACGCTGCACTGACACACAGGCAGAGCTGCGAAAATGCTGACGCCCCAGTTCGACAGACCCACGCCCTCCTCTAGCCACTTTTCTAGACGCTCGCACTTCTTGGGCGCCGTGAACACATTAACGAGGTCTATGGGGCCACTTCCGGTACAACGCGGACAGATGCGCGTGTGATACTGCGTGCATAAAAACACATTAGTCGAGATTATTAAGCTCCGCATCATAGGACATGCTAGATTATACGACCCAAGGAGACGAAAGTATCAAGCACGGGAGGCTTTTATACACACCGTATACCCCAGCGCAACAGTTGCGGCCATTAGGAGTGCGGGGATAAGCAAGGGGTTGAGACGGAGACGGGCGTCCGCGTTCTCGAGTGCGAGCTCGCTAGAAACAATCCGTGATATTTGCGCGCTATGCCATACGGCCATCCGGGCGACTCCCGAGAGTTGCCAGGGCCGTATGGACGGGTGCGAATGCTGCTTGTAAGAAGTATTGCCCGGACGGAGCTTGTAGTAGCGCCCCTGAAGCTCCCAGAGGTCGGTAGGTGCTTGCAGCTTGAGCACCGTCATGTGCCATAGAAGCAAGGTTTGGGGGGACATATCGTCCCCGCGAGATTTTGAGAAGTAGTCCCGGCGGAGCCTATATCAGGGTTAATTATTCATCATAGTTTTCACAAGCACTCCTTGCACTAGAAATCCTAGGCACGAGATGAATGCTATACTCACTACATATGATTAGTATACTTGATGTGGTACGATAGTAAAGGGCAATGCTATGACACGGTACTAACCTGGCAATCGTTTTCTAAGCCAGACATCCAAGTCGTGAGATACTCCCGCCAAATCTTACGGAGGTCCTGAGGATGGGTCCTTGAGTGTATATCATCCGGAACTGTGCGAAGTGCCTGGTGATACGCCTCCCAAGCGCCGGATTGAATAGCACACAGGATGAAATGGTAATCCATCTCGGTCCAAGGTGAAGCTAGAGCATTCTGACGTGAAGCGCCGAATAGGTCGTGTACCCGGAAGCTGAACGATGTTTTCTTCCGCATCATCGGCTCGGAGTCCAATAACCTACGTCGCTCATCCTCGCTGGATACATTGACCCAACATGTGGATTGAGAAAGGGGCATGGAAAGCTCTTGAGACCGGATTAAAGGCGGGAAGTCTATTAATGCTGTTAGGTACGCATCGAGACGTAGTACGGCGAATGCAAGCCTAATAGACGTCAGCTTGAGGAATTGTTGCTATACGCGCCGATGTCTCACCTATGGTGTGCCTCCTGATGCTCTTCTTCATCAGAAACGTGGATCGGTGTATATAATACCCCTCGCTGTGAGACGAAGATACCAGCAAACCTGCAGGCAGTCACTAGAATATTATGGATTCTTAGGGCTTTGAGGGCCATGCCCTCATTAGCCTAGTAGAATATCAGCAATGCTTTGGGAGCTTGACTGAAAATAAATGGTTACTTACAAGGCAACATATGCTGTAGAGGACGCACAAAGCCATTCCTTGTAATACAGGTAGCGATGGGTTTGGACCCTGAGACGAATTAGTCACCCATGCACAGACGAAGACCCCACAGAGTATGCCATACGAGCTGTCCTTCTATAATCTCATCATACGCCAAAGGAAACAATGTCAGATGTTCCGGATCCCCTTCAAGCCAACTGGCAAGCATCATGATTGATGCTACCAAGAGGTTCGGGTGCCCACACCTAGTGGCCATGGACGGTTGAAGTATAGGCCAAGTAGGGTGAATACCTGCGAAGTAAACAGGAAGCCGTCTGCCCATGGTAGTGTGGTTTTCAGCAATGTATTCCCTGAGCCCTGACTCTTCAGGGGCATTTGTTGAGCTCAAGGGCGGGCTCGAAGGACCGGGAGTTGACTCTAGAGCCGTGCTATCCGTGTCTACATTGGCTGCGCTAGTATTTGCTCGAACACAAGGTAGCGCCCTATGGCGGCAAGGTCCGCATGGGTTTTCATCGTCACATTTCGTCTTGCTCTCCCGGCAGCGGGTGCAGGCGACGAAGTGACGCTTTGACTTGTAATACTGCGGGTGGAACTCAACGTGTCGCTTAAGAACATCGCTACAGAATATTAGCGTTTAAATCCATTTAACATACTCATTATGCTACTGCTACTCAGGCCTAATGCATGATTTACTTACCTTCGCGCGTATCGTCTGCCACATATGTGGCACACATACTGTAATTGAGTGTTGTGAGACTTAAGATGTCTTGTCAAATGCTCCTTTCGTCTAAAAACCTTTTTACAGCCTGGGATGGCACACTCAAATGATTTCTGGGCTGTCGAAGACTCGGCTGGAGCTTGAAGCGATGTCCCATTAGACTGGCTCATTGTATTATCCCTCGTAGGAGATCGGAATCCCACCTATTCGCCGCGAGGTCGGTAATGTGGGATACAGGGATTACGCAGATGAATACCGGAGGTTAAGTAAGTACGGGCAAGACTCAACTAAAAAGGATATTAATGAAAAGAATTGGCAAAAATGTCACATTCTAACTTGGAGTGAACCAATAGCGTGTAGTCACCACTAAACGGAGCACTAATACTAGACTTTCCCACAAGTTGCTGGCAAGAGAAGCATTGAAGTCAAGGGTGGTGTATGCTGACACAACATCCCACATGCGATCAATGGAGGTATTCCCTATTCGGTTTAGCCGAGTGCTAACTTCAACGACCATGTGGGATGGGCATGTTCCCATGTCTTTCAGGTACAAGTTGCGTATATGGATTAATAAATATGTTGGATAATTATCTTCTAATGTAGGTAATCAGTAGCATATATACATCCAATATAGACCGTTAATAATCCGTACTCTATTACATGTTAGATGCCTACCTACCTGGTTCCAACGAGCAGGAATAGTAGGTACCCAAGGTAGCCGCGCACACCTAGTAAATGTATCTCAACCCTAATATACTCCCCGGATTACCCGATACAGGTAAAGAGTTTAAATTGGTCAGACACATCACGCAATCAAGATTTTACCTATTCCGTAGGATGGCGGGCGTAAAACGGCTAGACACAACGGCAGAGGGAGGACGGCTAAATTGGCCGATTCTCAATTACTTACCTAAATAGGGAATTGGAATATATCCCACACGGGCATGTGGGTTAACATCGGCATGTGGGATGGGAGAGTATATCCATGATGTGTGGGATGACATATACGGCGTATGGCATATATGTGTAGGTAGCATAATGAATGGGATGAGGATAATGACGCGATGCTATATGAAACATCGGATTAAAAATATCACAGAAAAATTGGTTTGCATCTGTAAGCATGCTATGGTGGTAGTATTAGAAGTTATCGGGGGGGTATTCTTCTATAAAATAGCAGTTCTGTCGCCGACTATGATAGGGAGAAGCAATCCATCATACAACAACACAAGTTTAACACATATTCTATCTCATCATCTATCCTACTGCTCTCACATATTTTAAAGTTTTGACCTGTTTAGAACTCAGCAAACATGAGTGTCATAACGAACGTCGTCCTTGCTGGTGCCACTGGCAATCTGGGCCCGGCTATTCTAGAACAATTGGTTAAAGCTGGATTTAAAGTCACGGTATTTACTAGACAGGGCAGCACACACGAATTTCCAGCATCTGTGACAGTCAAGTCAGTCGATTACGATTCGGTCGAGGCCCTCGCGGCTGCTCTTCAGGGTCAAGATGCCGTCGTCTCTACTCTCGGGATTGCAGCTCTCTCGAAGCAACTCAACCTAGTCGAAGCCGCAGTAAAGGCCAAAGTTACACGGTTCATCCCCTCTGAATTCGGGTCTGATACAACAAATGCCAAAAACGCTGCTTTGCCTGTCTTCGCGGACAAAGTTGCTATTCACAAGGCGCTGGCCAAAGAGGCGGCGAATGAAAAAATATCTTATACGTCAATGATCACCGGACCATTCTTCGACTGGTGCCTGAAAGCTGGTCTTATCCTCAACATCGGGGAGAAGAGCATTTCGCTTTATGACGGCGGCGAGCGCTATTTCAGCACCACGACCCTCGAGAGCGTTGGCAAGGCCGTCGCAGCCGTGCTGAAGAAACCCGAGGAGACCAAGAACCGAGCAGTCTACGTCCAAGACACAGCTCTCACCCAGAAGCAGATTAGAGCTATCGCCGAGAAGGTTACGGGGACAGCTTGGCAAGCGAAGGAAGTGTCAGTCGCGAACGACGTGCTCCCGGCCGCTTTCGCCGAGCTGAAGAAGGAGAACCCAGATCCCCACAAGTTTGGTATCCCCATGATTATTGGGTCGATTTTTGGCGAGGGGCACGGCAGCCACTTTCAGAAGTTAGACAATGAGCTGTTGGGTCTGAAGCAGTTTACCGATGCTGAGGTTGAGGCTGTCTTGGCGGCTGCCACAAAATAGTATGTGCTTGGTGCTCGGAAACCATTTGAACTAAACGTTACTACTGAATGATGAATTGGATCGTCAGTTTCTCTGCTTCGAACTGAATAGGTGACATTGTAACTGAACCTTGGTAAATCATTGATTGAATACTTCAACGAATGGCATTGTTAGAGTTTACTAGATAAGGACTAGGTATGTATCCATACAGTACGGAAATGCCGGATACTCAATTGAATTTAGGTGCTTACCTATCTGAGTGCACTCGAACTGCAGGTGGTATCTATTTTGATTCCGGGGCTTGGGTTGGAAGATGACGTTGTGGCTACAGGCAGCTCCAGCAACAAAAGACTACTGAGGCTGCTAAGAGTGGATATGGACACCATTACGTCATAGCTGCCAGAAGCCTCGTAGGAAATCTACATCTTACGCAAGCCGGATTTATTAGGAAACAACCGATTTCTTCACAAAGAGCTAATAGAAATAATAAAACATTAGAGACCATCTTGTCCCATAATGCGTCCATTCCCAGAAGCTCCATCATACGCAAGGGGTGGTGTGTTACCCATGCGTCGCAGGATTCCATCCGTACTGCAACCTAGACTAACTTGGCGATACGTTCTTTCTGTCCTTGTTGTGTTTTACGTCTTATACTGTTATCTCTTTTCCTTACCTCTTTTCGCGAGCCCGTTGCCAATGTACAGCGGGCCGTACGCAGTCGGGAGCATCGACCTCGAATCTCCCGTGTCACCGCCGCGTGTTGTAGACACGGCCCACTTCAGGGATTCACACGAGAATGCGTTCGAGCTGCAGACAGCCTTGTTCACCCTGTATTACCCGGCCGTCCACGGGAAGAGCCTGAAAAACAAGCACCATTGGATATCAAGGCCAATCTCGGTGACTGCGAAGGGTTATGCCAAGTTGGCGCATATCAGCAACTGCCTTACCAATGCCATCTTCACTGGCGCCCTTCGCACCATTGCGGGTGGGATCAAGATTCCCGCCAAGGTCGACACGCCACTAGCTGAGCTGGCCCCTCCAGTAGCAAGCCATCCGGACACCCGCCAGAGTCAAGAGTTGGAGAAAGTGGCATCTATAGAAACATATGGACACCCCGTCGTTGTCTTCTCTCACGGCATGGCTTCCAGCAGGACTGACTACACGCACTACGCTGGCGAGCTGGCATCACGTGGTTTTATCGTCGCCATGCTTGAGCATAGAGACGGCTCGTGTCCTGGCTCCATCGTCAAAAGGCAAGGCGAGCTGGATGAGGCGAGACTGACTTTCAGAAGCTCTGAGGTTGAAACGGTAGATGGCCAAGAGCTAGAAGCCGACGACTTCAACCGAATCCAGCTCAACTTCCGTGAAGCTGAAATCGAAGAAGTAGTTCGGGTGTTGAGGCAGATCAATAATGGGGAAGGAGACAAGATCTTCAAACAGAATCCTAGAAAGGAGGGCAAGGAGCTAGAGGAATGGACTGGGCGGCTCAATGTTGACGAGATGATCATGGCTGGTCACAGTTTCGGCGCGACCGGCGCGCTCCAGGCTCTGAAGGGTGGTCCAACTAAAGAAAGGCCGTTCATTGGCGCCATCGTTCTAGACCCCGGAAAACAAAGCGGTAGACTGAACCATGATGTGCGAGTGCCACTGTTGGTTGTCCACAGCAATTCGTGGAGCAGCAAGTACAGCGTATTTTATGGGCGAGCCCATTTCGACGTCGTTCGCAACCTTGTTGAGGAGAACAATAAACGCGGAAACCCATCTTGGTTTATGACGAGTCTAGGCACGTCCCACCCTTCCGTTACGGATGCGCCGATTCTCGAACCAACACTTCTGAGTTGGACGACGGGAGCCAAAATCGACGTATACGAAGGCTTAAGGCAGTACATTCACTTATCCGAGGACTTCCTCTGGTTTCTAAAACAAGGCGAAAAGCGAAATCTCCTCGCCGAGGAAGCTGAGTTCCCCGAATACGACCCTGGCAAAGGCTTTGGTATATGGCAACCCGGACAAGGAGACAATGAGAAGGAAGGAGGGGAGTGGTGGGACTGGAGAAAATACTGGCAGGTTCATGTCTCGCCAAACAAGACTCAAGCTCCTGGTACATTAGAAAAACAGGAGCTTTAGAGGGTCTACTATTCACGGCTGTCCGCCGGGCTGCTGAGACGAGGATCTGGAGGGCTCTGTATCATACCTATTGTAACATCCTTTGTACCATGAGGCGGAGCAAGTTGACGTTATGGGAATGTGTTATGCAAACATGAGGCAGCTACATAGACACACTTGTACAAATGTAGATGAATAATATCTTAGAAGCCCGTGCTCCTTTATATCAGCCTAATAATTGTCTATACTTCTGTGAAGAGACGCTTCGGAGAGGCAAAGACCAGACTTGGCTAGAACCAAAAGTCACGTGAGCCCGCATCTCTTTCGTGTTGCCCCGCCAATGGATCTGCCTGCTCCCCTTTCAGTGGAAACGCCCCACGTCATTCCTAATTGGAAATCTAGCACCTGCCTACCTACTGTAGCTGAATGATAAAACGCTAGTTGCCTGTCAAAGCACTCAACAACTCGATTGGAACATCAGCATTTTTATCCTCTCTGCAACAACACAGTGCACTTTCGTTGTAACACTGCATTTCGTAACATTAATACCAACACCCAACAGAGAATCATCTCGTGCACAATGCCTACGACCAGACGATCCAGCGGCGGCGGTCGGCCCTCGGGGAAGCAAGCGACGCTATCCTTCAACCACCGAGTGACCAAGTCGGTGCCAAAGTCAGCCAAGGACCTCGTCTCTACGCCCGCGCAAAGTCCTCTCGCAAAGCACGTCGTCCACGCCGAGCGCGACGTCAAGGACGAGGCGGACGTCGACGTCGAGGAGAAGGTACAAGTGGTAGAGCCGGAGCGAGAGAAGTCGGAAGCGGAGCTGCGCGCGGACAAGATCACAGAGCGCCAGATCAGCAAGTACTGGCGCAACATCGAGAGCGAGCGCAGGACCAAGCGACTCCATCAGGAGGACTTGAGCTTGGCTGAGAAGATCCTTCGGTATTGGGATGTTAGCTCGCAGTACGGGGTATGTGTGCTCTTCTATCCTGCCTATATATGAGGAAAGATGCTAATCAATGTGATAAGCCTTGCGTCGGCGTCAGCCGCCTCAAGCGCTGGCAGCGTGCTGATAGGCTCGGTCTCAGCCCGCCTGTTGAGGTTCTTGCTGTTCTTATGCAGGAGCAAACGAAAGAGACGAAGGGTATCGAGAGGGCGCATATGGATGAAATCCTCAATTCAACTGCTATTGGAGCTAGTTGATCATGTGCATATACGCTACTCATTTGAGATGTCTGTATAAGTATGACGGGGACTCGGGGTTGCATATGACGAGATCTGGCTTGGGGGTGCTTCGCTGTTATGGATTTCTGCGATGGCGCTTGGAGTTCGAAGGGGTTGAATTGCTTTTATTAATGATGAAGAAAGTGGCCGTATTTATCGACTCTATATCACCCCCATCTCGGCGTTTTACAAGTGAGACATACCATTGTATGGTTATCCTAACATGAATGTCCTATTCAAATCGCTGCGCTAGTCTGATCGAACTTAGGACCCAAGCCATTCAATACCAAATACTCCGCGTACGATGATGCGGCATGGTTTCCTTCTCTTCAGCTTCCATCAACTTCATGGTATCATATAAAAAAAAGTCTATCAAGATGGCATTGACCTTGGTCTCTGGGTGATTACGCTTGATTTCACGTTTGATGAGTTCGACGCACCAGATGCTGCAAGCTACATTCCCAAATGATTAACACACAAATCGGTTGAACGTGGCGGCATCAAGACTAGACTTACCTCTAATCTGCATCTCGTACTTGTTCCCACTCGCAATGATTTCTTTCCCTGCTACCAACGCTTGTAGGGGCGGGCTATATCCAATACAGCCGAGCGTGGCTAGGATCTGTGGGACGCGGTAATCGGCAAACATGGTGATTTTGTCGATGTCTCGGAAAGCGCCATAGCTCTCGCCGTTGAAGCAGCCCCAGAGGTCTGCGACGAGGATCTGGGCGCGTTTGAGGAAGCGGATGGGCTTCCGTCGGCCTTCGAATCGGAACTCGTCTCGGAAGCAATCGAAATCCCGCGCGAGCAGATTGACCAATGCGGCGGCCGAGCCGTCGGCGGCTTCTATGAGGTCCGTGAAACTGCAGTTGTACTTCTGCAAGAAGCCGCGTTGGCGCGTTGGTAACATATTCACTCACTCACTCGTTACGGATGGTTTGGTGGGGCGAGAGAAGACTCGACCTACTTCATATAGAACTTGACCGGCTTCCCGCAAACAGGCGCAACGGGCTTCGAGTAGCGGGATTTCCTCGTCAGTGCACGAGCGAAAGACGTGCCGCAAAGCCTCTAGAGTGCATTCTTCTTCGCTCTGCCAGAAGTGAGGGTCGGTAATGGGAATACCTTAAGCAAATACCGAATTAACTAAGACGATCCTGTGTGAGACGGCCGTGTGAAAAGAAAGTGGCGTGATAATCATAGGTAGCGTCTCGTTGTTTGCGCAAAGGCTTCTCTACCTACCCTCTTCTAATGCTCGTTGGAGCGAGGCAACCAGGCTCCAGTATCCCGTCCATGTCTTGCCTCGGTAGGAGACAGCGAAGCGTTCCCCTTCCGGGCGGAGGGACCAGAAGGAGAAGTTGAGAAGGTCCATGGTGAAGATGAAAGCGACGGTTGACTCATCTTTCGCCTTCGGGTGCAGTTCGTGTTCTGCCCAGGTCTCGGTAGAGTACTGTTTCTGCTGCATCTGTTCGTATATAAAAGCGGCCGCGTTCTTGGTCGCTCTCATGTCCAGAGCCACATCTATCGAGTTATCGTAGACATATTCAGCCCCTTCCAAGACCCCTGTCTCAGGTTCGTCGCTCAGATTCAATTTCCCTTGCAGATGCTGTCTTAGAAGAGCCAGGAGCTCCGGGTCCGCCTCGTCATCCGACATTTTGGTTTTGGGAATTGACAAGGCACCGTTCTGGTGGTTTAGGCCGATCTTGGTCTTGTGAATGGCTATTTCGTGGGGTTTCGGGCACAGGGTGGAGCGCGACTGAGCACGCCAAAGTACCGGTGCAGATACCTCAGAACGAAAATCGGAGGGAAAGCGTCCAAAATGAGGCGGACAATTCTCCCTTTTGATAATAAACCTCTTGATCATATAGTGATATATGATTATATAGCCTACCTTGGGTAACAAGTGAATATCATGCTGTACTCATCCCACTTTGCTGTACCGTGGTCTGTACCTGGACTGTATAGATAGGTATAAGATCGTTGGTACCCAGGCAAGACCCAGGTATGTACAGTATGTACAGGCCCAATGACGCACAGCTTACGGGAGCTGTTTGCCAATCGCGTTGGCTTCCGCGATCCACCCCCAAGAGAAGTTTAACTGCACTGTTCTTAATTTGGATGTTAATTTGAGCCACGCCGCTTTTTTAGACAAATCAGCCTCATGTTATCTAGCCCAACCATATGGCCATGTTCCAGAATTAAACAATAAAAACTTTGCAAAACAACTGGATTCCGTACATCGGCAATTTCATATTGACTGCGTAGCAAAGCAGCTAATAACTATGAGCGCTGGTTTTTTCAGCTGACAAATGGTGTGCGTGACTGAAGCATTGTGACCGGAAACATGCATGGTAGATGGGTGACAATGGAGGGCATGCTGCGCTGGTGATAGCTTCACCAAAGAACAGCAGTAGAGGTCAAGGTTTGTATTCAAGCTGGGCGGGCTGGTATAACAGCGAGAAAATGGGTAGCGTCATCATTGCCCCCTAAAAGCAACTTCCCAGGAACCTTAGAAGTCCGGTCCAAAATAGCAAGGCAGCAAAACCGTTTTTATAAAAACCAGTGCTGCAAGTACCTTTTCACGCCAGACTTGTTGGCTGTAGGTAGGCACTGTAAGTGGTTTAAATCCAGCCGTAACCGACTTACCTGGTAGTGACCACCTGCATTTTCATCAGACCCCCACTGATGCACTCGAAGTACCTCGCACCGCCTAGATGCACTAAGAAATAGCGACCCACAGTTGACCTGAGACCTTGCGTAGCGCGTCGCTCATTGCGTAGCACATCCTCTTCCCGTGCGGTAGTGACATAGTGATCCGGCGCAAGGAACCTCCAAATCTGCCTGCATGCTCAGGTCATTGAAGCTCTTATTGCCTGCCTACATGTAGCTATCAGTCAACCCAGCACCTTCTCTCTGTTCTTTCCATGGCACCGCCCGCCGTTACATGTAGGTACCATCCACGATACATACCTACCTACCTACACTATATGTACATACCTCCCTCCTACCTACATCCATGGATGTATTAACGCTCCGAGGCTGAGAGAGAGTAGGTAGCGCAAACCGCACGTTAGGTGTATTCACTCCACAACCTACGCTCCCATCCTTCCTCTTCTCGCTCACTCGATTCCATCCATCTATTACTACTACTATACTTCGATTCATTGTACCATCATCTTCCTTTCCCTTATCTTTTACACTTTCTTCAACTACCTCTCGTCTCACATGCATCCACAGATTACATCGCCGTGACAACTCCTGGATTGTTGTGAACCATGGCGCCGGATCGTGACGCCTTCAATCGCCAGTCTTTCGGCCCCTCGCTCAACACGAGCATCAAGCAGGTGCGTTTCCCGCATTTATTTGGCCTCGAACCCCCCGGGTCGTATTCATATTCCGTCTGTTGCAAGCTGTTGCGACGCTTTCACCATGCACCTACAATTGCGACTTCTCCCAACGAACCTTCGATGATCCTCCTACAGCGCGCCCCCCCTCGATCGTATCCCGCAGCCGCTTTTACCATCACAACCGCTATCGCGTAATAAGCCCGTCGCTTTGCGAGACAAACTACTGCAAGCCTGTCTTGGAATCCAAACAAACCAACTAACCGGGGTTCTGCAGGCCCGAGTCCTTATGGTTGGTGCTGGCGGTATTGGCTGCGAACTCTTGAAGAACCTAGTCCTCACGGGCTTCGGCGAGGTCCATATCGTCGATCTCGACACAATTGACCTGAGCAACCTCAATCGCCAATTTTTATTCCGGCACGAGCACATCAAGAAACCGAAAGCTGAGGTACGGCGCGATTGGAATAGCCCCCCAAAAAATTGTACGCGAAATGACATTATACTGATCCCTGAGGCAGATAGCTAAAGAAGCAGCTCAAAGATTCAATCCTAATGTGAAGATTGTTGCTTATCACGCAAACATTAAGGATGCGCAATTCAACCTGGAATGGTTCAAGGCGTTTTGCTTGGTGTTTAATGCGCTGGATAACCTTGAAGCAAGACGACATGTGAATAGGATGTGCCTAGCCGCCGACGTTCCCCTCATCGAGAGTGGAACTACGGGATTCAACGGCCAGGTACAAGTCATTAAGAAGGGTGTCACTGCATGCTACGACTGCGCGGCCAAAGAAGTACCGAAGTCCTTCCCCGTCTGTACCATTAGGTCCACACCTAGTCAACCCATCCATTGCATTGTCTGGGGGAAGAGCTATCTTCTCAACGAGATATTTGGCGCCAGCGAAGACCAGGTCGTTCTTGACACGTCGGAAAATAGCGACAACGCAAAGGAAATAGAAGAGCTCAAGAAAGAGTCCGAGGCGTTAAGAAAAATCAGGGAATCTGCTGGCACAGAACATTTTCCCCAAATGCTGTTTGATAAAGTTTTTAACGCGGACATTGTGCGGTTGCGATCTATGGAAGACATGTGGAAGTCTCGATCCCCTCCTGAGCCTCTTCAATACGAGTCGGTCCTACGCCAGGCATCTAAAGCCAATGCAGCAAAAGAATCTATCATTCAGGATGGGCAGAAGGTGTGGAACCTACAGGAGAATTTAGTTGTCTTCAATGACAGCTTAGACCGCTTGAGCAAACGTATCTTAGACTTGAAGAAACAGCATGGTGATGATTCTCCACAGGCTATGATAAGCTTCGACAAAGACGACGACGACACACTAGATTTCGTTGCCTCTAGTGCTAATATTCGCTCATTTGTCTTTGGCATTGAGCAAAAGTCCCGCTTTGACATCAAGCAAATGGCCGGCAACATCATCCCTGCGATCGCAACTACAAATGCGATTGTGGCGGGCTTGTGTGTTCTCGAGTCCTTCAAAGTCCTGAGAGGAGAGTTTGATAAAGCGCAAGAGGTGGGTATTGCATGAATCTTCTTGCAGCGAAGTTGCTAACCAGTTAGGTCTTCTTGACGCCCTTCGCTGGCCAGAGATTGCTGGCTCCGGACCGACCTCGTGCGCCGAACCCTGACTGTCCGATTTGTAGCAACTACCAAACCAGTGTGTGCGTGGATCTTACACGGGCGACGCTAAACGATTTAATCGAAGATTTCGTAAAGCTTGAATTGGGATTTGGTGACCGCGATTTTGCGGTCAATAGTGATTCTGGGTTGCTCTACGATCCCGACGAAACTGATAATTTAGGAAAACTGCTCAGCGAGCTTGGTAAGCGCCTTTACACACGATTCAAGCACCCTTCCGCTAATAGTACACAGGTGTCAACCAAAACAGCTTCGTTACCATTGTTGACGAGGAAGAGGACGATACGTTTATCAACGTCGTCCTAAATATACAAGCATCGTACAGTGCCTTCCAGCCCCCAACCAGCAACGTTTATTAACTTCTTTATTCTTAGTCCCATTGAGAGTACGGCGAAACCGATTAAGGGCCTAGAACCAGATAAGACACCGGAAATTCCACGCAAACCTAGAAAGGAGCCCGTGGCCACTGAGACAAATGGATCTCACCCACTTGATCATCCCCGTGAGCCTGAATCGCCCAAGGATCTTAAGCGACCTAGAATAGATGACAACGATCTCATCTTGGCGAAGAAGAAGGCTAAAATGGTTGCGGACGATGACGTGGTCATAGTCGACGACGATGTTGGTACGGGTGCCATCACCATCGACGATTAGTAAACCCTCTGTCAATGAGCATAGTAGAGCTCTGTTATAGTCTCGACAGAGATTTTCGGAACATGCCCCCGATTACGCGGCACTCAGTCCTCCATCGATATTGAGCACGCAGTTGTGTGCATATGAATTAGTCGCAAGAAAGAGGGCAGCTTCAGCAACCTCTTCTACGACCCCTAGACGGCCCATGGGGATGAGAGCAGCAAGATTTTCTTTCTCGTTCAAACCTTCACAAGCCCTGTATATTAGTACTGATGTACTGTACGAGAGGGGAAATGGTTCGGCGACCAAAGAGGGGAGAGAAATTGGAAAGGCGCGGGGACACGGTACGTTTGGTCATATCGGTTTCAATGTAGCCAGGCTGGATGACGTTGGCCCGCATATTAAACCTTCCCACTTCCCACGCAAGTGACCGGGTTAGACCTATATCCGAGTTAGATAGGCTACCATAACCGAAAAAAGAAACCAGCAATTGATTATACCGAGTACTCCGGCTTTTGATGCAGCATAGACCGAGGCACCGTTGCCGCCATGTGTCGCCAATAGGCTTGATACATTGATAATACAACCTTGATAGATGAGTTAAGTAAACCTCGTTGTAGCTTCTCTTGCAGTTTTTACCTACCGTCCCTCTGCTTCATCATTTTCGGGATGACGGCTTGGCAACCGAGTATGGTTCCTTTGAGATTGACATCAAGGATTCTTTCTAAATTGGCGTTAGGCATTTTCAAAAGAAATGAGTTGTGAGAAACGCCAGCTGCATTGACCAGTATATCGAATCTGTCCTAGAATGAAGTCAAGGCGTTCAGTCCCTCGTGTCTATTATACAACATCAAGTCCTAAGAAGCTATTTCATGACCTACGAGCTTTAGATCACGGGTCATGCCCCGCCAACCGAGGGGGTCGGACACGTCGAAGGCCTGGTAGTCGTGTGACGCCTGGTGTATCGGCGGGAGAGAGCCCACGGCCTTCACAAGGGTCTCGGTGTGCAGCGCGACCAGAGTGCAACGGGCTCCATGGGAGGCGAACAGTTTTGCAATGGCTAGTCCGATGCCCCGACTGCCGCCGGTTATGATGCAGTGTTTGCCTTGGATCGGAAGCATTGCTTCTTTTTTTATTTTTATTGGTGGTTTAGACCATGCAAGGGGGTTGAATTAGGCGATGGGATGAATGAAGCTTCTAACATTAACGCTCTTCTCAGCAAACTGATTCAGCCTTACAGCCAGACCCAAAACAGTCCGGAATTAGCGTTGGACCCAATCAAATACCGGGCAAGACGAAACGGCATTTGGATCCACTGTTGTCCTTTCTAAGGCTGGGATTTGCGAGACTACATTCACTAGGTAGATATCGTGAATATAAACAAACATCTTTGCAAAAGTCTTTCAAAATATGTATGTATAAATGGTAGGTGAAGTTGTCAGGCACGTATATTATCGAACAGCGGAATTCCTCTTCTGGTGTAGACCCGGCAATTTAGGTTAAAAGTCAGGCACCTGAGAAGGGGCAGGGCGCAGGGCGGGTTCCGCGCAATTACGTGGAGGGTCCGGCAAATCTGGGGCGGGCGGGACCCCTTTAGACCTTGCCCCAGGGGTTGATCAAGTGTGGTGTGCTGTACTTACGGCGGGAATTGAGGGCATGTGTGGTGGGGTTTGCGTGCAGGTGGGTGGTTCGTCCGTTATTACTGTAGCTGCACCTAAAATGAACGGTGGTCCAGCTGCGACGTCAAGACATTATTAACCACTCGATTCATTCGTCGCATTGTTTGCGTGCGTCCTCAACGCACCTCGCCCATTTCCACCGCCGTCCCGTTGGCACCCAATAAAGTCGGGACTTGCATGCTCCCTGGGTCGTAATATTTTTACCGCCAACACTTCCTCCTCCTATTTACCGACCGATCTACCCATTGAGTGCCTTCGACCAGAACTCGGTACCTACTTACGCTTCCCCTCCACCCAATCGTCATTCACGTAGACAATTAAACGACAGCGAATCCTAGTAGACTCCTTGAAGAACACACCAACACCAACAAAGTTAGAGCTTTGCTACTTACCGCCTATCCCTCGGGCATACGCACCTAACGCCCTCGCATTGTGCTTTGCGATTCGATGCGCCAACTGCCTCGGGAGCGTCTGCCGCAATCACCTCTTACCTAGGTACCCGACCTTCATGTCACGTATAGTCTGTGTTCCTGGGGCCATGACGACCGAGTTCCCGCCCTTCCCCGATGGCGCCGACTTCGATGCCAAGTTCGACGGCGCCGTATCCGATCCGACGGTGGACACGACCGCTCTCGCTTCTCCCATGAACGGGACGAGCGGGACGAACGGAGTGAACGGAATAAACGGAGTGAAGAAGGAAGCCGTGATTGATGCTGGCCTGAGGAGTTTGGACCACTGTATGACTGCCCAGCCTTCTGCGGTTGCGAGCGCGCGAACTGCAAACCACGCCTTGAACCCCCAGAACACCTGTACAATGAATGCGACAAGCGGCAGCGCGAGGTGCTAACGGTCTGTTTGCCAGATAAGCGTGCTCTGCCGAAATGGCGATACGACCTGCGACAGCGGGCGCTGCCTCTCATCCGCTGGGAAACGCCGTACCTGGCCTGGCTCCAGGCCAAGCTGCGCTCTCCCGCCCTCGATAGCTACTTCGCCATCACCGCCAACCTCGGTACTCACACATTTTTCATGATTGGGCTTCCCATCATGTTCTGGTGTGGCTTTGCGTCATTTGGAAAGGGGTTCGTCTGCTCCCCTCGATCGTGTGTCATTTTGCGCCGCTAATGTCGTGACAGATTGGTCCATATATTGGCCTCGGGCGTCTTCTTCACTGGCTTCATTAAAGATTTCTTCTCCCTGCCGCGCCCATTGTCCCCGCCTCTGCACCGGATTACCATGTCCGGCTCCGCCGCACTCGAGTACGGTTTCCCTTCGACGCACTCGGCCAACGCCGTCTCGGTCGCGGTTTATGCAATCCTATGTCTTCGGTCACCAGATAACCCTTTTCAACCCAACACGAAATTGGCCCTCGAGACACTGTCCTACTTCTATGCCATGAGCATTATACTCGGTCGCCTCTACTGCGGCATGCATGGTTTTGTGGATGTGGTTATTGGGTCGATAATGGGCGCAGTGATAACCCTAGTCGAGTTCTATTACATCCCGCCATTGGATCTCTATCTGCTGGAGAATGGTTGGACCGCTATCTTTGCTGCCGTTCTGACGATTATTGTTCTTGTCAGAGTGCACCCCGAACCCGCTGACGACTGCCCATGTTTCGATGACAGCGTCTGCTTCGCTGGAGTCATGATTGGTCTTGAGGTGGGGACCTGGCACTTTGCCCAATCGCCATTTGCGGCTATCCCATTCGACCTTAATGCTCTCGGGTGGCTGGCAGTGGTCCTGCGTGTCCTGTTCGGTGTGTTTGTCGTCTTCATCTGGCGTGAATTGGCCAAACCCTTCCTGCTCAAGACGCTTCCGCATCTCTTTCGGCTTATAGAAACGTGGGGTCTTAGTTTGCCGAGACGATTCTTTATGCCCGCCTCGGAGTACAAGAATATTCCGCTTCATTTGAAAGTCGATAACGTGTTGCCCAGTGTCAGCGACCTACCCAATCTGATCACTGCTGTCCGCCATCCAAAACGCGGTAGGTCCGTGTCAATTGGCCCCCAGAGTGCCGCAGATGCGTACGAAACCCTCGCCTATCGAGAAAGGAAAAGAAAGGAGAGTAATGCCAGCTTGCGCTCTAAAGCTAGTGTACCGGAGCTCGGAAAGGACCAGACCGGGCGCAGCTCTGCGATCAATAGTAGACAACAACAGCCTAGCGACTTTGAGAAGCAAATGGGCGAAGGAACTGTGGTCGTTTCACCGGCCGATTCCGCAAAATTAAATGGCGACCCGGAAATGTATATCGGGCAGCAGGACGAGCTGGGCGAAAAAGAGGTCTTTTCGAAACTTGTCAAACCTCGTGTCAGATACGATGTCGAGGTCATAACAAAGCTCGTTGTCTATGCTGGTCAGTTCCCCCCAACCCCCTCCACCGATCAAATGTTCTTTCTAACATCATTATAGGTATCGCATGGTTTGCGGTTGAAGGCGTACCTATACTATTCGAGTTCATCCCTGGTCTTGGTGCCGGCCACCTACAGCTGAGATGAGGATATATCTCATCACCAGCACATACGTTATGTGAACACGTGCATCTGAGAGAGAAGTTTGGGCATCTAGATCATAATCATCCTGGATCACGGATAAAGCCCGGGGTTTAAGGCGTTCACGGTGCGATTATGATTATATACTGTTCTTCTTCTTCTTCTTCTACTTCTTCCTCTTCCTCTCTTTTCCTTCTCCTGTCGTTTTGTTTCCCCTTTTAATCAGATGTGGCAGGAGAATGCTTCCTTGTATATACTTCTAACGTTGATATTCTTTTCTTCATTCGAATGCGAACCTTATAATACGCCTTTTAGTCATGGTTTCGATTCGTGGAGCAGAGGGTTATTTGGCGCTGTGATTGTCTGAGGAAGAGCCGTCCCGTTAGCGTCGGTGGTGACAGACACTTACTGGTGGGTGGTACAATGACTTGTGCTAATCAGTCTTCAGTTACGGACATAGGTGGTAGGAAGCTAAGGATAATAGTTAGTAACATCGGATTCGATTACAGTTTCCTATCACCGAGCCGAGGCCATGAGACTCTCGTGTCCGTTCAGGGACATCTAGTTCCGGCCGAGCCCAAATTCGAAACCCGAGTGTTGCTTGAGCTTAACTCCGGCTCCCAACCATTAATGCAAGACGTCTCTAGTAATAGAGATAACGAATCAAAGTTACAATCCAAAATCTCTAAGACATACGACAGAATAAATCAGGGTCGAATTGCTCATCAAGACGTAGTCAAGGTAATTACTCATCAAAATTTCTTTGTTATATTCGCTTCATAATCTAAAAACGTACAATTCGTGATAGAGTCGTAGGGGGTGGGGTGGGATATACAAGTCTATAATTCTAAACCAAGTAACCTCCAAAAGTTTCCCGCGCCCATTCTATTCATCGGAGCCATCGGTCTTGTTGACCTTGTACTTCTTGCCGAGGGCGCGGTCGAGGTAGGAGGCCTGGACCTCCTCCTTGGAGACCCAGTTGACGGGGACCTCGAGGCCGAGCTCGCCCTTGGCGTCGAGCTCCTCGAGGATGGGCTTGATGTCGTCGGCGTACTCGAGCCGCGTGGGGTTGGGGAACCAGCTGGCGAAGTGGATCTGGGCTAGCATGATGCGGATGTCCTGCGTCTTGTTGGGCATGCCGGCGTGCCATATCGTGAAGTCACGGATCGCGAAGCTACCCTTCTTCAACGTCGGCTGGCAGGGGGGACCCGCCAAGGCCACCTGCGCGTCCAGGTGTTCCTGGGGAATGTGCCCCGTCGCGCGCTGCCCCTTCTGCCCACCCTCTCGCGCGATCGTCCGGTTGTGCGTCCCGAGCCAGCTCTCTGTCGATCCGTTATCGGGGTTCATCCCGATCAGCGGCACGTTGGTCACTAGCGCGAAGCACTTGGGCGGGTGCGGGAACTCGACGTCGTTGTGCACCGGCTGCCGCTCGTTCTCCTCGCCGTTGACGGGCGGCATCGCCGCGTTACCCGAGGCGAACGTCCACTTGGGACGAGGCCCGAGGATGGCCGAGGTGATCTGGGTGGCGATGGGGTCTGGCGCGAGGGTTAGTCGTGAGAACGACTATAGTTTAAGGAGAAGAGGGGTAACGTACTGCAGAAGATGGAGGGGTGGAAGTACTCGGCCCATGGGGGAGCATCCTGCTGAAGGTTTCCCTTGTTGTAGTTGAAGGGGCTGTTCTCGCCGCGCGACTGCAGAAGCACGGAGTCTTGGATCATCTTGGCGTTGAGGTGGTCCAGGTCCTCGATCGGGATGGCGTCCTCCACCACGACGATGCCATCCTGGGCCAGGGCGTCCACCGCGATCTTCAGGTTCTCCTCGCTCAGGCGCTTGTTCTTGATCTCCTCGGCCGAGGGGGTGACGGCCGTAGGCTGTCTGGCGGTGAGAGTTACGGCCATTCTTAGTTACGATGATGAGGGTAGGGAGAGGCTTTTGCTTTGCTTTTCCCGACAAAAAGTCGGCCTTTATATAGTGATTTAAACAGCTAGACTAGATCGACTAGCCGGAAATAACTGGTTTTTTTAAACAACGGATCTGATAACGGACAAGCTCTCAGGTCTGCGCGAATCGAAATGCTAAGTGAGTGGCACCGGCGGTTCACGATTTATATCAGCTGCCTCAACTCACGGCTTGGACCCAATTGGCCAATGAGACGTCGGTGCGCTCACGGGTCTCGGATACCCTGTTAGGGTTGCTCTCAGTTTCCTTTAGCGGCACGCCAGACGGATTAGACCATTCCTTTGGAGGCGCGCTTCCAGCCAACGGGACGTCGGTCAGCTGACACTATTTCTCAATGCATGGAGGGACGGTATTAGAGTGGCGTGGTGTGCTGGATTGCGTGAGAGGTCTACTGTATCTTTTCGGGGCTCGTGGGGACGTTTCAATCCTCATGGCGATTACTAAAAGGCGATAATTATAGCTCTGCTAGCACCATTTATCGAATGGTCTACACGGTCGGGCTTACTAAATTGGAGATTGCCAGCGGCATGAATAATGTTGCCAAATAGCCACCTGGACCGTCCGCCGTCTACTTCCAGTACCTTGTTTGTTCCTGTTCCGAGTTAGCTCGCCCATCACCCTAGGGCTAGCCCATCGTTTCAGGGATGATGAGCTGACTACCTGGGCAGGCCTGGGTATGGATGGGTTTCAAGAGGGGTCTGTTTACCGCCAGCCTTTCCCCTCCTCCATCCTTCGCCGGGGGTCGCTCTTGTTGACAGGCGAATATGAAATACCTACTCGCGGTCCCTAGATAGTGGCAGCTGGTACCTAGTGCTGATGATCTGGGGCGTGTGAAAACTCAAATTGCCCTGCTTATTTTAGAGCATTCTATGGCTTTTCGCAGTTTGGAATTATGACCTACAATTTGATGATGGTGTCAGCTATGGCGGAAGATACCGAATGACTGGCTTCTTATCAATCGGGACTAATCTTCGGTTTGCGCCACCGAGAATCCACTAGGTTAAGTAAGTTGAGTCCTCCTCTCACTCGATATCCAGACTTCGCTTGTTTAGTGGCCTTTTAAGGCTTCAAATTCAATTTAAACAAGAAAGATTCTCTCTGCATTATAATCGACGCTGCAGGTTTAGAAGCGGATAACATTGGAGCATCAACTATATCTGTGTAACACACTTCTTCGAGAAAGTTACCACAGAGGTGGATTTTGGCTTAGACAGCCAACCCTCCAAGTTTTTAACATGTGAAACTTGGCGATTCGGCTCCGTTGAAGAAAGAACGCCGCGTACGTATAGTAGAAGAGCGGCTTGTTATAAAAGCGACAGCCTCGAATCTGGCGCAAAGTCACTCACGGTAAGGCATATATCGTCTAGAGCTTGCTTCGAAATGCAGTCCTCCGTCCAAAGTTTACGGGTAGCTCCAAGTCCAAGCGCTCGCGTGCTCGTTGAAGCTGCCGGGAAGGGGTTACTTATATGTCTATCGACTATGTAAATTCACGTATAGAACTCTATGGGTGAGCTCGAACCAATCAACTGGTTTCGACCATCGAATCAAAACTCGCCGGTTTCGTCAACGACTACTCGAAAGTCGGCCCTAGATTTTTAGGATAGCCGATTGTTTTCTAGAATTCTATCGATGTTGCACTACCTACTGCTACATGTATGTAAGTAAGCCTTCTCTTCAACACATAGTTATCTCCTATTGGCCTTTCCATTCGCTTACCCGCAGGTTAGTTGCCGGCCGCCGTTTGGTCCACGCATGCCTCGCCTAGGTTCTTTACCGACAGTCGGCATCTGGGAACCCCTTGCCACATCTACGCATGGGGATTGGACAACTAAAGATGTAGCGGTGTGTGCGTATCGTATGTCTCGGAGTACCGTAAGATCATGGTGGTTGGTTGTAAGATCGTAATACCTGGACGACGTGCCTTCAAGACTGCGATACAATATCCACTTTATCGCCGTTTGCCCGCGATGCTTACTTATGAGATTCAGGTCATTCGTCTCGTCTGGTCATGGCTATGGAATGAGATGCCGAGAGAGACGTAAGCGAGTTCGTCGCCAACCCCGATACTAATCCGCATATACACCCGAATCTGATGTCCCGATTCAGTCGTCCATACATACCCCGATCGGGAAATAGCAAGACTCGACAACGACAGGCACTAAAGGTTTTCAGGTTATCACTTTATGGCCGATTGTCAAGTTTATCGTTGACGGTGACTTTAACTCCTCCGATGTAATCGAAGAGCCCGCCGAGAATGCGGCCCTCTCTACTTGACTAACATCAACATCAGGATGGCATAATCGCATTGGCAAAAGGGGTATGGAACGGAAGCACTTTGCGCCCTTAACGAAAACGCCCTCGCGGAGCTGGGAATACTACGGATGAGAATCAAGACCGAGCTCCAATGCGCCGTTGAGACGCTTAACGCTCACCGCAGGACTGGAGAAATCAGCAGAGAATTGGCTACTGCGACCAGTTAGTGGGATATGCCCGACACTTTACCCAAGGCACGCACTAGTAGATCATAAAGGATGGCATGGAGAAGAAGTTCAAATGGCCGTTATAGAGGTAGGTATAGTATTCCAAATCAAAACTACCACCAAGTCTGCAGGTGAAGAAACCGAACGCTACGCTATCAACCAAAGAACTACGCATCACCAAGACCTAAATCAGCAGCACCACCCCTCACTACCACCACCATTATTCTATTTACTTTTTCACCATATCTAAGCCGCGGTATGAATAAGGCGTCGCATCCAGCTCGCTCGGCTCCGGCCGCCAGCCGTCGGGGCCGGACTGCATCTCCGCAACCACCCCCTGGCCGCCGCCTAGCTCGGCTGCGCGCGGCCGGGGGTCGCCGCCTAGTTCCGCCTTCGACCCGGCGTACGCGACTCTTTGCCCGGCTGCTTTGCCGCGCCGGAACACGAGGAGGAGGGCTGCGCCTAGTATGGCTAGACCCCCTAGGCCTGCTCCTAGGCCGATCCCTATTTTTGCTCCCGTGCTAAGCCCGCTGCTGGTGGGCTTGTTGGTTCCGGTGCTGGAGCTCGAGCCCGAACTCGGACTTGGGCGTGACGAGTTGCTGTCCTGAGACCCTGGGGTCGATGCGCCGCTTGTTGTGCTGGTTGTTGCTCCTGTCGTTGTACTTGTTGGTGGATTGCTCGATGAGGTATCCCCTGAGTCGTTTGCGGATGAACTTGTCGTCGATGTGGATTGTGGCTCACTGTCTGATGTAGTTGTGGTTGTGGTCTTTGGAGAAGTGGTAGTAGCCGGCGGGGGAGTAGACACAGTCGTCGTCGTCGTCGTCGTTCGAGCAGAAGTAGTGACTGGAGGTGGCGAGGTCGTAGTCGTGGTTGTCTACACCTTATTAGTTCGACTTCGGCTAAAAGCCTCTGCTTCAGTATGTCCTCACGGGTTTGTTCTCCTCGTAATCATACTCCCACTGCGGTGAGAAGTTCGTATCTTCACCATCGGTAATCTCGAACGCATAAGTCCCTGCCAGGAGAAGGCTCGGCGGCGTCCATGTGTAAGAGTTCCCGGTATCTCCCGCTGATGACGGTTAGTAATACGCTATTGCTTTCTGGATTCTGGGACTTACAATCTATCACTGAAATTGCTCTGATGTTGGCCGAGTCCCCTGTCACGAGCGTGATGTCGACAGGCCCTTTCGCGCCCTCCCATTGTAGCGTGAAAGGCTTGCCTTGCAATATGGTGAAGTCAGTATTGGTGAATACAATTGCCCAACATGGCGCCAGAAGCCAAGCAGATGCGAAAATATGTGCTTTTCTGATTATAAAGGCCCCCATCTTTAAGCGATGGTTTCTGGGAAAGGCAATGGGGGGGCAATCAGCAATGAATGCGTTAGAGAGGATTGAAACAGCATTTTCACTTTCTTCGTGGTGTTTAACGTGACTGTCTACAAGTTATCTACTTTCTCTAGGACATCGTCCTTCTCCCCTTACCTCCCGTTAGCGTGGCAACACTGACCGGACATGCGACCAAACACACGATATAGTGCTTGCTTGGTGGAATCGCGCCAAGCGTCTAGGACGCGCTATGAACCCAAAGACAGGAACAGCTGAGTTCACTATTCACGAGCTGAATTCAATGGCGTTTTTCTCGGTACATTATTGGTCTCTCATCGGTTGATCTTTCTCAATTTAGCCTTGACGGTTACCGCTATGTATTGAATATAGAACATATTCTGGCCCAGGATTCGCCCCCAAACCCCACACAGGATGGGCCTCATTAGCACGTCTAGATCCTCTAATGCCATATTTAAAAGTTTCGACTTCTAGACTACATCTAGCCACCCTGATGAGCCTGGAAACATTCGTCTGGGTCATAGACCAAGATAAAGTAGCAGCATTGACCAGATCCATACCAGTCTCAGTGTTCGTCGGGGTGGAGATGTTGCATGAATGATTTTGTGGGCTCAACCAACCCATGATGTTGACGAGAAGGAACTAGTGTAAGATGTCCCTTGTATGATGGTGAAACTCGGATCCTGCTAGCATGGTTAAACCTGAGAATGGTCAGCAAAATTATGTTCTCAGTGAACTATCCTCTATCATAGACAACGTATTCGGTAGTTAGTTGATTGAGACGACCTTTCCTCCCTCATATGACAAGGAACTCAAAATGCCAACAGGGAAAAGTTTATCGGCTCGATTCTCAAAATTACTCCATCGAAGTTCGAAGCACCGTGATGTTGAAACTGTTGACGAAGCCAACAGTGGTCTTTGCGAAATTTGCAGTACAATCGGGTTCGACGACGATGGGAGTAATAGAAAAACAGTATTTAGCCTCGGGTTTCTAGGTGACGTTAAGCAACGGTCTTCATGCCCTTTTTGCAGACTCGTTCTAGACTCGATGCAGGATGAGCGCATCACTCATATGCAGCCAATTGATCATTACGACACTCACGAAGTGCGCGTATTTCGGCAGGGCCCGAAAAGATTTACTATTCAGCCGTTACCTTCATACTCCAAGGTTGTCTTCGAGTCGGAAGTTAAAGGCTTCGAGAGGATCGTCTCCAATCGTCAAATTGACTTCGAAATGGTGAAGAGCTGGCTCAAAACCTGCGATGGCGAGCATCAGAGATGTGTACCAAATCAAGGGCCGTTTAACGTCGATCTTAGTTTCTTCCGGTGCATCGATGTGGAGGACATGTGTATCACGCCGGTGCCTATTACTTCTCAGTATGTCGCTCTTAGTTACAAATGGGGCGAATGCAAACCATTCCTCCTCCTGAAGCCTAACAAAGACGATCTCTTCGCCAAAGATGGTCTGAGACGAAATTGGGACTCTATTCCTAAAACCATTCGCGATTCCATCGACTTCGTCCGCAGCGTAGATTGCCGATACGTCTGGATCGACCAGCTTTGTCTAATTCAGGACGACGACGCCGAGAGAGGTACGGGTATCAATGCGATGGACCTTGTGTATGAGCAAGCATACTTCACCATCATAGCTGGGAGTGGGACGGATGCCGACTCTGGATTGCCCGGCGTGAGGGAGGGAACCCGTTCGTCTTCGTGCCAGGTGAGTAGTGAGGTTCTGCCCGGTATCCGTCTTGTACTTCGGCACACGATGCAAGATATCGTCGCTAAATCCGAATACCACCACCGAGGGTGGACGTAAGTCCTGCCGCATGCATGCATCGTGCGGGGAAATACAACTAACGGGCAAATAGCTTCCAAGAGTACTATCTCTCGCGGAGGAAGATTATCTTCATAGATGATACGATATACTTCCAGTGTCATGAAGCATCCTGGCAGGAGCTGGAGGACGGGCTGCTGGTTCGACCAGACCCGACCACGGAGCAAGGCCAAGCACTACATAAGCCGAGCGGTGACGTATACCATCTCTTGGGGCAGCTGTTAAACAAGTACACGACACGTGAGCTGAAAATGCCAACCGATTATGTTTTCGCAATGGCGGGAATCTGTCGGCGGCTGGTGGATTACGCACACTGTAGCCTCCTCTTCGGCATACCTGTGCCAGCCCTTGATTGGTTTCTTTTGTTCTATCCAAATAAGAATGGCCTCAAGCGACGAGATGGCTTCCCAAGCTGGGCGTGGTCGGGATGGTATGGCCAGATCTACTATAACTACGGATCCGGCAACGTAACGAAATGGTCAACCAATAGCACATGGATTACGTGGTATAAGAGAGAGCCGTCTGGCGAATTGTCGACGGTCTGGGACAACGCCGAGGGCCAGGCTTCCAGGGCAAACGACCTCTTTGGGCATATATGCGATGTAACGCAGACCGAACCGTCGACGAAATGTGCGGGCCAACAAGCTGAGAGGCAATACACGGTCCTGCAATTCTGGACCATATCCACGCACTTCGCACTCGGTAAGATTGGCCAAGAAGAGGGAGAACAGCTGATGTGGTCTTACGGGCTCTATTGGACGCCAACTACTTATGAACTGATGGATGGAAACGGGACGAACTGTGGTTTCGTCACACTGGACGACGCGACATGGACCGAGGAAGATGGGAAAAGCGCCGAGTTCATACTGCTCTCCTTGTCGGCAGAGAAGTCCCAGGATGCTACTAACAGCAACCAGGCAGCAGGAAATCACACTGGGGGGCGCTTCTTTTGGGTGCTGATGATTGGATGGGACAAAGGTGTGGCTGAACGAAAGGGCATCGGCAAGATTCATCGTAAGGCCATCGCATCGGCCCCGGTTCCCGGTATCTCGCTCTCGTGGAAAGAGATGGTGCTGGCTTGAGGAACAGACAGCTAATAAGGATGGGCTACTCGCATTGACTTGCTTCGGTTGTGATGACGTGAGATGCTGGCTGGATAATTTCTCCAAAAAGGCATGCTGTAGCCGTGACCATACCCAATGTGCATACTTTGCTGCCTATCGTGGTACAGTACTATACTTAGACAGGTATATACTTGCATGCGTCGTCATATCCTGTGTGGTAGGGGGGAAGGAAGTGTGTTTTTTTACGGTAGCATCAGTATCCAATTGCATTAGTTGGGGTTGAGTACCTACTGTACAGTACAACTCGACTCTTGTTTGATAATAGGTAATTGGCGGTACCGATAACGTTAGCTTCGATATGGGGAACAATAATTGCCCCGAGACTGTTACGCAACATGTACATCCGTACAGATAGCTACCTAGTACTTCCCCACAACTTGAATGCAGGACATAACAGGGACTTACTCAGCGCTTATAAGTGGATACATCAGCCACGATTTGAGCCACTGCAGACGCTCACTTTCCTAGCTCGGCAGCAGCACAGCACTGGGCAGCATAATTGGAGCACGAGCCAAGCTCCATGGCTAATGATTCCGAAACTCTTTGAAATCAATTTATACATACTGACATACTTACGGGGCCTGGGGCGAACTGCTGCAGCATCGTCGTCGTCGGCCGAATCCGCTCCAACACGTCCAGCAAACCTGTTTCCTCCGTGGTTCGATATATCCGATTACCGCCCGTCTGGCTCCTCCCACATTACATGATTGATTGTCGATTATTAGAGCATTAGACTCGACGAGCACATGGTCCGAGGGCAAACCATGCGCGGTTAAACCTACCCCCAAGCAATCACGGCGCCAGCAGCTTGGATTGCCTGCGTTGTATTTATTGTATTAGCGAGAATGTTGTTGTTTTACCGCCGCACTCCCACCGTCAACAATGAGCAAGTCAAACTCGAGTGAGCCCGAGGCGAGTCGCACCAGCTTGCATCTACCGCCCGCCACTCCACAGCTTATCACTAAGATTCCCAACATCTTACCGCATGAGCGTGTCTTCCCCGTCCAGATAGGCTCCGAGCTGTTCAAGCTCTCGGGAGCTTCGCTCTCATCCGACGGTGCGTGACGCCAGCAAGTCCATTCTCGTGTCCTGCTTCTCGCATATGCGCTCTATGCCCGGGAGCATCCGCCGGGGCAGTCGGGACCGGGGCGTTGAGGCCCTCCACGCCCCGTCTCGGCCCATTCCCCCTCCTGTGATTCGACCGCTGACCTGCCCGCTAGCACCCTCATACTTTTCCCAGTACTTCCTGTGCCAGATTAAGAGGGCCGGGGAGACTGGCGAGGATTTGTCAACTGCGATCCGCACGCTTTACATTGACCGAGATCCAGTTACCTTTCGAGATATTGCTCTCCATCTCCAGGGGTATCATGTCACCCCTCGTGATGGTACGCACTTTGTGCGCCTCTTCGCTGATGCCCAGTTCTATACCTTACCTAAGCTAATGTCTCGGCTTTATGAGGAGTCGATATTCATTTCCATCGGGCACCGCGAGTTTCAGATCCCTCGTGATATGTTCGCCGGGCCCGGCAACTCTCCTAATTTCTTCTCACTGGGCTTTGGCCTCTTCTTCTCGACGCCGAAAGACCTATATCCTGGTCTGGATCGGAACGATTTGATTAGACCGCCCTCTATTATGCCACCGTCGGTTCCAAACCGTTCTGCCAATACCTTCGCCGAACTCTTACAACTTTTGCGCGGTTATCCCATACATATCCGCGATGAAGAGCACCGAACCTCCCTTCTCCAGGACTGCCGTTACTTCAATTTCAAAGCACTCGAGCAGAAACTACTACCTCATAGCATCAGTTTCAACCAAGCCCGTAGGAAGCACGAGATTCTGATGCGGCTTGAAGACATTTTTAAATCGGGTGTTACGGTAGCGAATGAGAACGGAGACTTCGGAAACATAGGTGGTATGTTATCGGGATGGGTCAACTACATGAGACCTTATGAAGATGACAAGCAGCGAGAACTTGTACTGGAAATTGGAGGGGAGACCACCAAATTGCATTTACACATCATGCGGGCGGAATTTTTCGGTCATATCAAAACGCGAATTGCGAGGTTATTCGAAGTCATTGCGACAAAGTTAAATCTGCCTACGACGCAACCTTTGGGGTTATTGATGGCTACAGGCGGGGCTGATAGCCAGCCACCGACCCCGGGGAATACTCCCCTGAGCGAAGACTTGGTTCGAATATCGCTCGACCCCGAGGCCCACATTACGCTCGATGGGAAACCTTACGTACACGAGACGGACATCGAGGAGCTTACCAGTACAATGTCCACGTCGTCCTCGATTGGGATAGGCGGGGGCCAGGAATCCCCGGCGTCAAGCACGGCCCCATCTCTCGGCCCGTTACGAAAGAGAAGGCGGGTGGATACAACTGGCCAGACCGCCGAGGAATGGGTTGTCCGGACTGGGCAATGGAGGTTACGCATACAAAGCTCGAGAAGTGGGAAGAGTGCGGTCGAATGTGTGCTAGTCGCGGTTAAGATTGACGCCTATAGCGCAGAACAATATCGTAACACTCAGCGGGGGTTTTTAATGGGTTGATGCTAAAACGCGAAAGGGGGGACAGACAGGAGTCAACCTCGTCACGACGGGATCGTGAGTCTCGTGTGTTTTCAACACACATTGTGGCCGCGGAATATGGCATCTTTTGAATACTATGATGTATATATATAACTTGTTTGACTAGATACGTTCATCGTCTCATATCTTGATTGTGGCTGAATCTTAGCACATCGGTACATATTTCATATCCATTGACGGGGAGAACTGGTTGGATTGAATACGCTTTCTATACCTTTCTATGCTAAGCCAGGCAACGTTGGAGTCTCGCACCTACAGGTTGAAAGCAACATTTCGACATTTGACTTCCCGGTCCAGACAAGGCCGAGGTTTATCTTTTCCAACAGCTTTATTAGCGTCCAGTACCGGAGCCCAAGATTCACGATGGCTTGAGAGGTTCGCTTGAGTCGCTTCACCAATATATCTCGACGACTATAACTTCAACGTTATTCAACGATGTCCCCTCAACAGGGCTCATGCACTTCACTACGAACCGAACATACTCATCCAATGTGGCAACCCCTATAAACCCCTTACCATCGGATGCGTGCTTTCGATCACAGAGTTCAGTGCCCCTTACGACCTCCATACAATCCTAGTCTCCAAGTCTAGCCTCTCCAAAAGACTACGGCACGGACGTCGTCAAGGAGGCGCAGTCCATCACAGGCGGCAAAGGCGCCGATTGCGCCACGTGTTTGCAGATCATGCCGAGGCGAACGCTGCCGCGATCACGAGAGTGCATTTAGGAAAGATGCGGGAACCGGAACACTTTGGTGGGATTTGCTAGATTTTCACATCCCGTTGAGACCGTTATCTTGGGATTTGCCAAACTCTCTCCCTTAATTGTTAAGGCGATACCGCCCCTCGTCTACCCCGAGGACGCCAACACATGAATCACAAGACTACTTGACAGCCTTCCTCCCCGCTCCCCACGGTTTCTAAAGCTGCTGTCCCATAATGGCATCCTAGAGCTATTCCCCGGATCGAGAGACCATTTAGGCAATTCGATTAGGAATTGATCCACTTCTCAACAACGACGACTTTAAAGCAATCACGGCCCCATCAATTCGTTTAAATTACGAGGTCACGAGCGAACCCGGCTTGTTATCAGGGCCTGCACTATTATTGGACTTTAGCTAAGTTGGTCAGGGGCTCCGGGGAAGAGTGGGTCACGGAGATCATAACCGAGATCTTAGTGTTTCGAAATGCGAGATCTCCCCAAACCGTCGACATGCTTACGGGTCTCCTTTGGTGGTTATTGCCTTTCTTGGGAGATAATCGAGGTGGCTTGCTTATGGGGTGGTAGTTGCAACATTGTTGATCGCGCAGTGCTCTGCTTGAGGCAACCGATATTGGGTATGGGAAGGTTTGAGATTGTGAATTAATGATTTTGTGCAACTCCGCAGCTGGTTCGTCCGGGTGGGATGGGATGCCCGCCCCATGGTAATACACAGTTTGATGTTCAGGTGATCCTTCAGCCTGCTTCAACCTAAGTCACAGATATTGCGCCGCCACCCCAACCAGGCCAAGTGCGTTCGTCCCGATGGACCAGGTTTATCCGGCCCTCGCCCCTCTCCCGAGCAAACGTTACGGACCACTACTCTTCAACGGGTCGATACCACCTTCACCTTTACAGCTGCGTGGTGAAATATACTCTCCTTGTTTCCGAAGAGTTTGAGAACCTGAAATATCTATCTATCTGAGAACATAAAGAGATTAGACGATCCTGTCACTCCCGTTGCTGCCATTTATTGCTATGTTACCTCGGCCGTCTAGTAACTAAAGATATCTATAGTTGCGGCTACCGCACTAGACATCGGAGGATATTTTGGGGTTTGCCACGAGCTGAATATAGTATTCTGGTACCCCTAATCCCGCCTTATGAAGATCGATTCTCGGCTTTAGTTGTACGCCCGCCTCTTTGACTCTATAGTTCGTGATTGCTTATCAATAGCTCGGCGCCTATAGCAAATTAACACAAGGCTCCTAGATGATAGAGAAGTCAACTCAGAGGATTCTTAATTCGGTGGTATTATATGGAATACTTCTTTTTTTCGGTCGACCACAAGCCTTTAGCGACAATAAGACACACTATGGGAAGTCGAGCATGACCAATCATGATTACGGCTCAGAATGATAAGAATCGACGCTCTGTCTTTACTGCTCTTGGTGGCACTTCCTATCCCCAGCTCTGGCTTCAAGCTTAACGGCCTCGACACTTTCCGGGATTTCGATCTCATAGCGCATGCTACTACTCAAGGGATCACAGCGGAAAAGGTCAACGAAAGGCAATCTATTAAAAAGGAGGCGAGCTTGGCGCAAGACTCACATCCTTTAGTCCCATCACCCTTAATATCAGTCAAGCCTAATCATCTTCAACGTGAACGAAGTGGCAAGTCTGAAGAGGAGGTTGCCTGTGGTCTGCATCCTCGGGACCATCTTTGCGGCAATATTTTATTTCCCCATGCTTCGGAACTCTCATCCAGCGTGTCATCCAGCGTGTCGTCTGCGGTTTCAAACAGTGTTTCTAGCAGCGACGCATCGGTCCTGACGGCATCTCTGTTAGTCGCGGTGCAAAGTGCGAGCGAGGAAGGTTTTCAAAATGGGCAGAGCAAAGCCAGCGAGAGTGTCCAGAGTGCTATTGATTCTGCCAAGGCCAGCGTTTCTTCCATTGTGGAAAGCGCTTTCTCTGCCGTGAGAAGCACTCAGTCTGCCAGGGAAACTATTCCGTCTATTATGGTAAGCCACTTCAACCCTTCTAGGTAATGCATAGCCTAACAAACTGAAGGGTGACTCGAATAGAACGTCTCACAGTCTAATTATCGATAAAAGCCAATTAGCAGGCATTGTACTAGGAGTCTTCTTCGCATCGTCGGTCTTGTCCGTCTTAACTACGTTGTTCTTTCTATGGTACAGGAAAAGGAAAACAGCTACCGCACACAATATACGCCACTTCCCGACCGAAGAGAAAAGGAAAATGATTTGGCCGACGCTGGGTAAACTCCGCGGCAATTTCTTCACCTCCTCGTCGGCCGCGAATAAACCAGCTGGTCACCGCGACCTCTCCAAAATATTTCCTCCTGGGTTGAAGCATGTGAGCCCGTCCCAGAGCCAGCATGGAATGCCCTCCGCCAACCGCATTCCCTTCACTTCTCCTATTAGTCCTAGCTCTAATAGCGATCAAATATTCCCGGTGTCCCCGATGTCAGATCAACCGCCCGATAGTGCTGGGCGAGATAGCTCGCCCAGCTTCCGACTTGGGCTGTACGGAAACAGGACACAGATGTCTTCTGGGTCTGAGGCAAGCGATGTGACGCCTATGGGGCTTTCGCCCACAAGTAACTCGATTCAAAATGGGTCACAGCAAATTCCAATCATGCGTATCGGAGGTCAAGAAACTAACCGGGACCGCCTTGCTTCGAACATGTGGACGACGCAGACATTCCCACCAAATGAGAGGCCAATCACTTTCACAGATATATACGAAAGGCCCGACATGCGAGACGCTGCCAACAGAATGGAGGCAGGAATAGCGGCCATAGACCCAATAATGGACAGGAGATCCCTCTCTCCGCCTATCATCCCATTACGTTTCAGCAGCCTGAATGCGCAAAAAGGTCACCCTATCCGGAACTCAACAAGCTTCAACGGCAACGACGGGACCTTTTTCCTCTCCACGGACGAGGAGTCCGCAGACCGCGATCCCGAGTTCTCGCAGGACCAATCCGGGCTCCGGTCTCCTTCGCACTCGAGCGTAATATCGCAAGACCTCACACAGTTCGACCCGGGCGGGCCGGCTCTACAGCCTACATCTAGGTTCTCCATGTCCCCCGCGCCGCCGTCGTCCCTAGGGTACTCGGCTTCGTCGTCCTCGCCTGTCCCGCAGCAGGAACGCCCGGAAATAAACCCCCTGCGCCCGGCCCCCTCGAGCCCCCCGCAGTTGCAGTCGCCGGTGCCCAGGCGGCTTAATGCTATTGCGAGCTTAGCGTCGCTGGAACCGGCTGTACATGGGGATTCGTAGGGATATATGAAGACGCATGTTGTTGCTGAGGATGAGAGAGGAGGGAGTAGCGGGGTAGGCTTTCCGTCATAGTGTGATACCGTAGTGGTGAAATGTACCGTTCAAGTATATACGACGGCTAGTTTCGTAGACACTTATATCAGTTCTTAATCTGTAAACGATGGGATTTCAAACTTGCATTTTGTCTACGTCTATGTGATCATCTTTGCGTGGTCCCAGCTACTCCCGGCCTTCATGACCGAAGCATACAGTACTACAAAAGCTGTGAAGTGAAGTTCTAGGTATTAAACTCATAACTCGCTCCCATTCTTGAGCGTATCCCCAATAAACCACTTACAGACATCGTCTCAAGGAATGCCCAACATCCCTTGCAAACTTGAAACCCCTCGATCTCTAGTACCCCCCTTCTACCATGTGGAATCACAAGAGTGGCAGAAAATGTAAGAATTCATCTATAACGACTTGATGGACACTAAATGGAACGACTAGGCCATCCTAGCAAAGGAGACTACGGCTAGTAGCTAGACAGAAGACACAATTAGAAAGCTGAGAGAGTTCACATTCAATTCCCATTCTACCGAGACAAATCCAACCCCCGGTTTAGATTCTCCTCAGTCCCCGTTGCCCCGCTGTCCTTCTACAACCACCACCGTTGTCCTTCCGCCCGTTACTTGACCAATCTCAAAGCCTACATATTTCTGTTGTTGGTCAATCTTAACACCTACCTCGGTTGTTACATGCTGCTGCTGCAGCCTTTAAGTTACAACTGTAACATTGTTCTTGCAATAACCATGATGGCCCATCAGCTATAGAAGCAGCCAAGTCAAGATGTGGACTGCTTATACAACTGTTAAACGGGGTTTATTTGGTTCATAATCCTTTTGATTATTCTTTGGCTACTTCAAGATTAAGGCATATGGCAGCAGTTTCCTTGGAAATTGAGACTAGCATTATTGGTCTGCATATTAAGGACACAGAGCATTAACGATGGAGGCTCGCCGGTACTGCACAGGTAGTCAACATACTGCGGCTTATAGAATTTATCACGGAGCCATTGCTACCATGACAGTAGGTGGCACGCAGGAGCCGACTTCTTACCGCGCTCAGTAAGAAAAAGTCGCAGATATAGGTGCACTAGCGGATCCAGATACAGAATTTCCAGACCATGAAGATCCCCATGATTTGGGTGCTCTAGAGTATGACAACCCTGATAAAACCATGGAACCCTCGGCTGTCCAAGAGAACCGGAAGATAATTGAGACGATGCAGGGCGAACTATCTCGGCTGTCGGCTCAGGTATTAGATACGTCAAATAAAATACGAGAGCATATCGAAATTACGGACCAAAGACTGACCGGATCGAGGACGACTTAAATCTGAAAGCTCAGCTACAGGATGTGGAATTGGGATAACTAGGGCTGGACGATGTAGAGCTGGAGGACGAGGAAACGGTTTTGCGGGAATACGATTTTAATAACTATCTCGCGGAGGTTGCCGAGCAGCTAAAGGAACCGCCGCAGAAAAGACGCAAGTTTTGGGAGCAGTAGACTGGACGCTTTCTACTTAGCCATGTCGTAAAATACCCGGAAGCAACTATCTTTACGCGTTGTTTAGATATCCGAGCAACAATTTTCAATATCTAATTGTCGTCACATACGTCAATATAACGTTAGGTAGACAGTCTTCCCTATAGCTATACCAAACTAAATTTAGGCCGTCCTGGCAAATCCCCGTTACGTTACTTCCTTTTCACATATAATTTTCGTTGCTAACCTTCTAGAAGTTTGGTGGACGGGTCGGCATCTATCGTAAAAGCTTCCTAGGAACGAGGACGTTCTTCTTTTCTTTTAGAAAGGGCAGCTGTTATAGATTAAAACTAGTAAAGATCCTAATGATCCTAGGGATCTAAGGAAAGGACCAACTACCGCAGTCACCGGTCAGTAATCATCACCATTAGTAAGCAGGCAAATAACTATAGATAGGTCCAAGCCAAAACCCATTTAGATAGACCAATTCAACTTCTTTTCATCCACCAGACTGTCCGATAGATCGGCACCATACCAGCAATAGACACTGTCTGATGTTCTTTCTAGTGTCCCCCCTCCGTGTTGTCACGCCTCTTTTAAAAGAGAGAGTCTCTGGTCCTTTCATGCAGCCTAGCGCGCAGATACAGTTGTCTTTGTATTGAAAGCATAGTGATAGTTGTTATGGATCCCACGGATCCATGGGATGGACTACCACAAGGGACTACGCCGGCCCCAACTTCTACAGCGGCGGTAACTATCACCACTGTGTGATTAGTCAGCACAGATAGCCATAGATAGGTTTGGGCTTTCGCCTATCTAGATAGATAATAACAACGTCTTTTTATCTTCCAAATCATCCGCTTGCTCGGAGCCATCATAACTGGTAGCTAGCGATCACGACTAGTCGACCAACGATACTCAAGGCCTGATACCACTGGACAAGGTCGTTCCAACAGATGACCAACACCCGACACCTCTTAACCCCTACCCCGACCCCTACTTCAACCCTTGATACCCATCTCCCATCTCAGCCATTCCCCATACACACCGTTTGTAGATATTTCGAAGCTCAAACTGAGAGGCATGTGAAGTAAGATGGACCCGAGTGAGGAGGGGCAGAGTTGCGCGTCGATTATATCAGGCATTGTTGAGTAGAGCTAGATGGAGGGATGTAAGCTGGCTAAGGAAGTCACACTATGTGACTTACCTGTGAATGCCAATATTTGAATAGATAGTAGCTACTTAATCTAGATAGAGTTGGAATGATGTACTACATAAAAGTAGCATGGATATCATGCTTGGGGAGCCTCAATCCTCGCAGTTATAAACGCTAAAGCTCATGACATGTTGTTGTTATTTATATCAGGGGTACCAGCTTCCAGGGCCTTTCTGACATATACAATGAGCCAGGTGCCGCCGAAGCACCAATCTTTCCCTAGAAACAAAGTTCACTTCTCCAGGCGCGATTTCCAAGTGTGGAATTCCAAAGCAATACAAAATCCTCCCTGCCTGTCCCCGCTAATAATTCCCGAGTTGATGGTCAAAGCCGACATCGCGGGGTGTCAGGGGTAAAAGCACATGGTTACCCCAGACTGGAACTCCGTGCAGGTTAGATTAGATACATTTAAACATTTAACAAGTCGGCGCGAAATTGGCATACGACTTGGAACGAATAAGAGTCCATTGGACGAGAATACATCTTTTATGTACAAAATTACAGTGTCTAGGGTAAAATCGGAACCGTTATCGCCAAAGTTGCCCAGCTCCCTCAAATCCACCTTCCGTTACCCCTTGATGATGAGCACACTTTCCCCTCCATTTTCTTTCTTACAAGACCAACTCCAAATTGCACCGCCAAAACGCCAGTCATGCCCTTTAGAAAGCCGTGACTTTTGACAGAACCTAATCCTTAACCGATTACACAAGTCGACATACATGTCAATGAGTACATGAGTGCTGTGAACCGATGATGATGATGCCGACGGGGCCTCTAGATGTCCCAGATATGCGAGCCTGAACGCATTCATCGTTTCATACTCATATAGGCTCTAACTAGATTTCATTCAGAGGGTAGGTGTAGGTAAAGCTACGTTTCCCTCCTTTATACCGGCAGCTTGAACTTCTTGCCCTTCATGACCTTGGTGTAGTAGATCCAGAAGAAGTCCGAGTACAGGATAGTCTGGATGACACCGGCAACAATGGCAATCCAATCCACCTTATGGTTTGGCTCGGTGAAGTAGCGGTAGATCCAGTTGGGGATGTAGAGTCCACGGTAGATGCCCAGAGCGAACAGGTAGTGTGTCGTGATGGTCTCGGCCTCGCCTGTGCGCTGCAACATAAACAGCTGCGGCAGGATCGCTACCGATTCCAGCCAGATCGAGAAGGCCCATAGAATCTCGGAGAAGGTATATCGGTATGGGATTAGGATGGCCAACACCACGGCGCCACCTAGGAGATATTGCACACGGAAAGTGTCGAGATTTGGGTCGTGGGTCGGCTTGTACTTAGTCGTCATCAGGTACACGATGTATCCTTGTGAGCTGATAAAGAGGATCTTGAAGATAATATTATAGATGCTCTCGGTGCTGAATAGGTCTGCGTGTCGTCATGCCTGGTTAGTCGACTAGTAGCTGTATGGAAGCTACTAGGGTAGGGCAGCATGAAGGGCGACGTACCGAGATAGCGGGTGACGTAAACTATGAGATACAAAGCTTGCGATTTAAAGGATATGCCGGTGCAGCCCTAAGGTTGTCGTCAGTTGCTGCGCCTTCGTTTCCTCGCAGGATGGAAGACCAACATTGAGCTCCGTCATTTTATGCAGCAAGATGAAAATCGACGCCAAATGGGAGAAGTCCCCTGAGAACAATCAGTCGCTGGTCTCTCAACTCCACGGGCAACGGAATGGATACACACCCAGGACTCGAAACAAGTTGAGCGTCATGATGTGATGTTATTCGGGAGCCTGGCTCATCGAAGCAGCTGTATTGACACGATGCGCTCTGACGCAATTTCCGAGGACTAGGCGGCGAAGGAGGAGGATGGTAAGCGGGATGCGAAGAACGGAGGGTGCCGTCGCGATATCGTGGTTCGGGTAGCAGGGCTGTCGTAGTAGAAGGGAGTGAGTGGCTAGATGTTGCGAAAGGCTGTGCTGCAAGAACACGACTCAGGAAGAAGAAGAAATGCTCCAGTTGAAAGGACACAATGCACCTTGGGTACTGTACTGACACGCGATGGAGCTGTGATTGGATACACAAGCCCCCGGCTACAGGACGGGCTACCTATGTTACAGCAGTAGCTCCAGCTTTCCGTCTCGTTTGGGAATGGGAATGGGCATCGGAACTTGACGCAGACAAGTGGGTCGCGCATCATTAAGTGCATATTTGGTCTATCCCGATTTGGATCGCTCTGATGATGTCAGCCAGGATGCCGAACGTCGGTGATAATGATAAGGGAATTACAAAGCTGCCTACGCCAGCACGCCCGTATACCGACGCATTGTAGAACCTTCGATTGAAGTTTGGGGTTGTCCATCCACCCATTATCTAACAGTGCCGGAAAGGTAGGATTATGGACTTGTTCTATCCCATTCACCCTCCTGAACTCACGAAACGGGAGAGCAACATCGCCTCCTGCCGAGGCAGTCAGATCCAGACCACACGTACTTATAACACATAGCGAGGTGACTGTGTAGACCATATTCAACATGATTCCCATTACTTTCGTCCACCGTGGGAATACCCGCACATTTGACATGCCGCCCGACGCCACCGTGACCGACCTCGCGAACCAGATCCAAGAAGCTCTCCTCATCCCGGTCGAGCAGCAGAAACTCATGGTGCCCAAGCTACCACTGCTAAAAGCGCCCTTTGGCAACCGTCCCATAGCCGACCTACAGTCCAAGAAGATCACTCTCCTCGGCACCACGACTGCCGAGATGGCCGGGCTGGCAGCAGCCTCCGAGAAAGCCACAGCACGAGAAGCCCACCTCGCCTCGGCGCGACGGGCAGCCCCCAAAGCCTTCCAGCGGCGCGACCCGCTTCGAGCACAAGAAGACAGCCAATACACCTTCACGACACTCCGCCCGCTCCCCAATCTCCCGCGGCCGGAGCGCTCGCTCGCCTTCCTCGAACGCCTGAAAGCAGACCCAGGGATCCGCGCAGCGATGCGCAAGCACAAGTTCGCCGTCGGGCTCCTGACAGAGATGGACCCGCTGTCCTACACAGAGTCAAGCCACGAGGGGACGACGCGGATCCTAGGCCTCAACCGCAACAAAGGCGAAGTCATCGAGCTGCGCCTGCGCACCGACGCGTACGATGGCTACAGAGACTACAAGACGATCCGCAACACCCTGTGCCACGAGCTCGCGCATAATGTCCACGGGCCCCACGATCGCTTGTTCTGGGACCTCTGTCACCAGATCGAGCGCGAGGTCGCCGCCGCAGATTGGAAGAGCGGCGGAAATACCGTCGGCGGCGGGGCCTTCTATGAGCCTGGTGAGGAGATCGCGTATGATCATGGTGGTTGGACGGGGGGCGAGTTCAAGCTTGGTGGTGGCGGCCCGTCGACGGGCGCTGCGTCTGCCCCGACGCTGAGCAGGCGCGAGATCATTGCGAAGGCGGCTGAGGAGCGCCTTAAGAAGGAGAAGGAGAGGGAGAAGCCGGCCGACTCGTAGTCTGCCTACTGTCTCATTAATTTGGTTTCATACTTGCGTTAGCATTTGCCGCATTTTCATCTTATGCATATACCCCTTGCTTCATTGTATATAAGACCCGAAGTTATGTATGAGCGGACATTGTCAACATGAAATTTTTTGCCATCTACTTCATTTTGTATCAGCTTCGTGCTACGTAAGTTGTCATACTCATGCTGTTTATCTAGGGACGTGTTTCCGCCAGGTAGCGTTATGTCAGGGTGTCAATATGTTTATTTACACGATAGATTGGTTCTCATTCATTTTCATATAATCGATGGAATTGTGCATTACAATGACAAGCATTCTCTTGGGTATCTTAATAACACCAGGCGCCGACAGACGAAGAGTCCTGCTGCAAGTAGACCGTAAAATATATGTAGTGGGCGTCGTCAAACTTTCATCAGGTCGTAAATCGGACATAGCCTCCTGCCTCTGATAGGCGTGTAGATAGATGCATTACTCCGCAGTGGGACGCGGCCGTCTTCTCGTAGGCGTCTCGTTAGAATTCTCTTTATTCCTCGCTCTCCTCTGCTTGAGCGCCGACCACTCCATCTTCCATGCGTCGATGCTTTCGCTGAGCTCCCGGTCGGCGTCCTTGGGCACGTAGCCGAGGCATTGGACCTCGATGGCCTTTAGCTGGATCCGCAGGTTTAGCAGCTCTGTGTCGCTTTCCTTTCGCTGGACCTCGCTTTTCCGGCACGGTTAGTACGTTATAGAAGAATAAGAAAATAGCTTGAGGGGAGAATTGAATGAAGGCTACACTCACAGGTCGTGGAGTTGCTCTTCCAACTCGATAATGCGCTGTGCTGCGCGCTCTAACCGCGTGATCAGAAGCGCGTGGATGTGCTGCTAAGAGTTAGCGAATTTCGAGAATGGAAGGGAGAGGGGGAGCCCACTTCGGTCTCCTCTTGTCGATCGCGTAGGTTTGAGATGACAACTTCCAGACTCTTGTGGAGATCATGCGCTTCTGTCACGACTTGCTTCGCCTGTGCCGCGGTCATCTTCGAGGCACGGGATTTCGCCTTTTTAGGGGCTTGGTGCCCCGCGCCAGTGTTAATCGATAGAGACGGCTTTTTGGGCGAAGCAAGACTTGACACGTCAGATGGGAGCATACTACCTAGATGCAGCGGCCCTAGAGAGAGGTCGCCCCCGTCTTCGTCATCACCTCCCGTAGTTGGGGGTGGTAGCCGAGGGGTCTTAGTCTCTCTCTTGGCCGAGTAGTCCTGAGTATACAATGCATCCTCCAACTCGTCGACCTTGGCGTGCAGGACGTTGATGCTCTCGTCTTCGACATGATGCTGGCGACTCAATAATCTCGTGGCGAGATCATTCAGGCGCTGCACTAGCACAACTCTGCTGTCCTGGGTAATGTCATCGTAGTTCCCATGATCGGGATCCAAATGCCCCGAATTTGAGGGTGGAAATAACGGTGAGAGTGGAGACATTCTCAAGGAGTAGAGGCTCATGGGCGGAGAGGCTGGCGGAGATAAATGAATTGGAGACGGGGTATCGCCCTCATCTCGGCGAGACGGGTAATGTGGTTCCAGACGAGATGGCCGTTGCGGCGGCGTGTGCGGCGGCGCCGGGCTACCGTGCTCGTCATCGGAGTCTTGGTCGGCCATGGGTATGGGGGAACTGAAACCCCGGAATCACATGAATATGGGATGATACCTCCCTTAGCTTGTGGAGAAAATCCGAGTTGTTTAACTGGACGACTTGAGTGTATAGTGTGTCTGCTATAGATGGGCCGGTGGCTCTGGATTCCGCGGGTACGTTTTTTTCTCTAGCTTACCTCTACAGTAGGCCTAGGTGGTGTAAATGCTGAATAAGTAAGTTCAGAAATTTCCCTATTTGGAACACTGCCTAGGTGCTCGTTTCCTCAAGGCTGCGTAGGTAAGCACGGTGCCCCGGTGGCATCGACCACGTCTGGACGACCATCTATCCAACCATTTCCTCTTACCTGTGTAACTGGCTGTTTTCACATGCTACAGGTCTCTACCGATTTGCTTTTGTTAACGGTGAGACACTGTACAGAACCGTTGCCATTGACATTGACCCCAACAGGGATCCCGCATTAGTCACTTCGTACATCGAGTACTTACAACGTCGATCAGCTCTACCCCAGGATACGATGATATGACGATGGTGTATTGCACAGGAGAGCTATGCTATGATCCATGATAATTATCCCATTCGAAATCTCTACACCGCATTCTTATGCTGTATCACGTCGTAATATGCTTTCGGGAAACCTGCCAAGGACGGGCAGATCAACTTGGCAACGGTACTGCGATTCGTGGCTGCTGAGTCTTGACATTCGTTCAGAGGAAGCCCAAGGCGCCACACCAATCCAAATGCATGGCAAATGCATATATGTAGTGAAACGCTCAACCGAATTGCGTGTCACTTCACTGCCTATATATCGCACCTATGAGGTATTATTTGATTTACTTCAACATGCTCAGCCGTCGACAAAATCACGCAAGTCGGTCAGGCAAGCCTCGACCCATTGACGCCACGGGCAACAACAAAGGGGGTGCCGTAAGTTGATGTCAGATGACCAACTGACCATGTAACTTGCTGGGTTCAGCCCTGGTAATGGAAGTCGACGGAGATTCGATAGTACTGTAACTGTTATGCTAAGTAAGTAGTATACATAAGGTACTGTACAGTACAGTACGTACCTAGGTAGGTAGTTGAGATGGACGGTACGGTACAGAGGATGTAGGTATGGTCGTCGTAGAGGACCCCCACGGCCAGTACTGTAAACTAAGTATACTACTAAGACGACTGTGGCTGGTGGGCTATGCGGGGGAGCTTTCAGGTGACGCTCCAAGTTCTTCCGGTGGTCCAGTGGCGTCTTGTGCCGACTCCAATGGTCCTCGGCTATGTTGGTACGCATTCGGCAAGTGCAGCGGACATGTCGCAACCAGGCAAGCAAGCAATCTGGGGTCCTGCTGGGGGGAGGAAGCTTCCTGGTGTCCTGCTGGAGACGGTCGGGACAGTAGCGCGCTGTGCCAACGCTGCTAATAGAGGGAGCTAACGCTGACCGTTCTAGGGCCACGAGCCAATCCCGGTCGCGCAGAATTAACTTTTGCATCTGCCTCGAGTCGAGGTACCGAGCAAGTCGATCCGACCGCCGACGCTGGTCCCCGTCACACGATCGCGAGTCATCCTCGACTCCTTTCAACCTTCCTTACTTTAATGTTGGCTGCTAATTTCAAAGGTGAATTGATCCTCCGCCTTGTCACCTCGCCTTTCCTGTATTACTGCCGTCTTTGTTGCGCCTCGTGTTGTCCACCAGCTACTTGTACTATACCTCCACCGCCGAGCTACGTCGTTACTTGTACAAATAGCTCCAGCGTCATCGTCGTTATCGCGGGGCTCCGCTTCCCGTGGAGAGCCACCACCACCACCACCACCACCACCACCACCACCACCTGCAACCATCCACCTCCTCCATTCTAGCTCCATGGCCTGTAGAGCTCCTTGCAGAAGCCGTTGACATCCGCCACAGCCAGGCACCCGGGAGAAAGCCTTTTTGCTCGTCGTGCGACGACGACGACGACGCTGCCCATCATGTCGTGGAAGGCCTCCGAAAGGCTGATGGACACCATCCGCCATTATGCTAACTTCCCGGCCACCGGGGTTAGTCTAAGGCAGATGGTGCAATTTGGCGAAAAACCATCAGTCGGTATGATTGATTCCTCAGCTCCGTGACGTCGTGATCTTCTTCTTCTCGAGGCGCGGTCTAACCGTCTCCTTCTCACCAACAGGGACCTTATTCCGCGCCTCCCAATTCCTCGCCGAAGAGCTACCCATTCGCCTTGCGCATCGTGTAGAAGAGCTCACGAGCTTACCCGACGGCCTTAATGAGATGCCGTCTGTCAGGAAGGTCCAGGATTGGTACGCGCAGTCGTTCGAGGTCCGTACCATGACTACTCCCAAGGTATTGCCTATGACTCACACTGACTCGCGCCACCACAGGAGATCACCGGGTTACCGCGGCCTCGCCTTGAGCGGGATGTACGAGAACGATTGCTAAACCCCGGCAAGTTTCACAATGGCAGAGGAGCAATGCTCTCCGAAGCGATACCGAACCCTAGTATTCGTGAAGGGCAATACGCTTCCTCGCCCGCAGGGCAGACAGGGATGGTTAGTAACGGCAACAAGAAGCATCAGGGAGCCCGGAGATACTTCGCCATGGTTGACGACAACGGGGACTGGCCTCCCGAGCTTCAAGCCTACAATTCTAAATTTGCTCAGTGCTTACATAAAATCAAGAGGCGGCATGACGGCGTAGTGACAACTATGGCGCAGGGCATTTTGGAGTACAAGCGCAAGCGGCAACGCATGCAAATTGACAATAATATTCAGTCGTTCCTCGATCGTTTTTATATGTCACGGATTGGAATTCGGATGCTTATTGGACAGCATATTGCTCTGACAGATCAGAGCCACCACCGAGATCCTACATACGTCGGCATTATTTGCACCAAGACCAATGTTCGAGACCTTGCCCAAGAGGCCATTGAAAATGCTCGATTTGTCTGCGAGGATCACTATGGGCTCTTCGAAGCCCCCAAGGTTCAATTAGTCTGCAACCCAGATCTAAACTTTATGTATGTCCCCGGGCATCTATCACATATGCTATTCGAAACCTTGAAGAATTCCTTGAGAGCAGTGGTCGAGACACATGGACAGGACAAACAAGAATTCCCGGTCACAAAGGTCATTGTCGCCGAAGGCCGGGAGGATATTACCATTAAAATCACCGACGAGGGTGGGGGTATCCCTCGGAGTGCTATACCGCTTGTGTGGACGTATATGTATACTACTGTGGATCGAACGCCGAACCTCGATCCAGACTTTGATAAGAGCGATTTTAAAGCCCCAATGGCCGGTTTTGGGTATGGTTTACCGATATCGAGACTTTATGCTCGGTATTTCGGCGGCGATTTGAAACTTATCAGCATGGAAGGGTGAGTTCATTTACTTCGGCTACCTGCGTTGTCTGGGTCAAGATTACTAATATATGCCAACTCCCTCATTAGATACGGTACAGATGTTTACCTTCACTTAAACCGTCTATCAAGTTCCTCGGAACCTCTGCAATAGCAACCAGCAGTCATGAGGGACGGATTATCCCAAGGATTGGCTCTACCTCTGAGAATGATGCATAAGCGGCTCAAACCTTTCGAGGTATCGGAGCGCAAGCAGGTCGGCGATGCCGAATCCATGATCTCCCAGGAGCGCGGCCGGATCATGTGGGATGAAACTGGCGGCGAGATGTAAAAAAACGAAACCAATAACCAAACACACACAACACGGGTATAGCAGATCCGCCCGTGGAAGATATATCCCGAGTTAGGGGATTAGCTATACGCATAGCGAGGAAGAAAACGAAAGCGCTCGCACCGTAGTAGGAGGAGGATAAAGCGTGTATTAAAAAGCCCCTCGAAAATATCAAACTGGTCCGGCATAATGGTCTTCGGGGAAGAATGCTAAGGGCGGCATTCTTGTCCTATCTATCTTATCTGTCCGCTTGTATCCCTATTCTGAGTCTTATTCGGTTTGGAAGGGGACACGGCACACATCGTCCCCGGCGCAAGAGAGAGTTGGGAAATATTAGCATAGGCGGGAAGGAAGAAAAAGGAGGCAAAATGGACGGGCCTTTTTATCACCATCCATCCATCCATCCAATTGATCATCAATCATCACGTATCTAGCATCAGGCGATACATAAAAGATATGGTTACAAACTTATTTGCAAATCCTATTCTAGGGTGTATGAGTGAGTGAGCTGACAGTAAACTCTACATCAAGTTCATTGGTGATTATTTTGTTTGTACAGTAAGTTGTGTGATGGTTTGTATAATACAAGTCTGTCAGAGCCCAATAGCGCTAATGTAGCGATATCATACATACAACAGCAGTAGGTACTGACGTAAACCTAGCTTTAAGGCGTGGAGTGAGTAGGTAGTAAGTAGCAGTTTAAAACTGAATGAGTGGATGAAACGCGATGGATAAGTGTTATTTTGTCCCTCCCATCCCCCAAAATCCCTATCTTACAACATTGTATGTATGTACGCATGCATGCATGCATGCATGCGTGCAAGCAAGTTCCACCAAGAAACCAATTTTTGAACGCTACCCACGTACTGTACCTACCAATGCATACACCATCAGCTCTTATAATACTAATAATACTAATAATTAACAACAAACCGCAACACACCGTATCCCATACACACAGACTCTCTCTAAGCCACAGAAGAAGAAGAAGAAAAAAGAATCACGCCTTATACATGAGATCGAGGAATCCAGTAGCGAGATCGACGACGACGGCCTTATTGGGGAGGGAGCCGGCGACGCCGTAGAGGGCGGCGGTGTCGCCGGTGGCTTTGCCCTTGGGGCCTTTTCCCTCGACGGCGCGGACGCGTTCGTTCTCGCGCTCGGCCTCGACGACGGCCTCGAGGTCGGCGACGAGGCGGTCCCAGACCTTGGTGATGGGCATGGTGACGGCGACGTGCATGGCGGGGGGGTTCTGGAGGGCGTTGAGGTGCCAGCCCTTTGCCGACATGCCGTCGGCGATGTCGTAGATGTCGAGGTTGCGGGCCGTGAAGGCGACGACGGAGACGAGGGGGCGCCCGATCAGGTCCAGCTCTGCTGCCAGCGAGGGCGACTGCGCCACGTGCTCTACGATCTTCTTGGCGCAGCCGACGATCTTGACGCATGCGTCTACGTAGCCTGCCTCGCCTACCTTCATCATGCTCGTCCAGCACCCTGCGATCAGCGCGCCGGGCCGAGAGCCGGCGATTCCGGGGGAGGCGTACACGCCGCCGGACCAGTCGGGCGAGACGAAGTACTGGTATGTGCGCAGCTCCTGCGTGCGGTATAGCACGGTCGAGTTGCCCTTGGGGGCAAAGCCGTACTTGTGTGTGTCGCACGAGATGGACGTCACGCCCTTCAGGCGGAAGTCGAAAGGTTCGGTCTCGAACCCGGCCCTCTCGAGGAATGGGACGAGGAAAGAGCCCAGACAGCAGTCTACGTGCAGGGGTAGCCGGCGCCTGAGCGCTAGCTTAGAAAGGGCAGATATGTCGTCCATGATACCGTGAGGGAAATTGGGCGCCGAGCCTACGAGTAGGATTGTGTTGGAGTTGATGAGCCGTGAGACCCGGTGAGTATCTACCTGATATGTAGGCGCGGGGCATGGGACCAGGTGAATCTTGATCTTGAAGTAATCACCCGCCTTGCGGAATGCTGTGTGCGCTGTCTCTGGCAGAATCCTATTTCGAGTATTAGTATGACTATGCTATCACGGTAAGGGGGCCTTGAAAATCAAATTGACCTACATTTCTGGCTCTGTGACGCCGCGCTCGACGTAGGCCTTTTGGCGTGCGCTGTAGCACGCCATGAGAATACTCTCGGTACCACCACTCGTTGACACACCGGCAGCAGTGGGCGGCGCATGGAACATGGAAAGAACCATGGCAACAACCTCGGCCTCCATCTTGCGCACACCGGGGAAGACGTCAGGGTGGATGGGGTTTGCGACGGTGAACCTTCCGTATGCCTCGGTCTGCAGCTTCAGCAGGTCGTCTTCGCCATGGTACACGGCACCCGACACGAACCCGTCCTCCCACCTGGTGTGGTCCATGTTGGCAAGAGTCTCGAGCTCCTTCTGTAGCGCCTCATCCGTCCACCCTTCCTTCGGCAGCGCCAGGTACCGTGACCCGGTGGTGGGGATCATCTTGGATTGCACCTTCGCCAACGACTCATTGATCTGCTTGCGCACCTTGGTCCGGATGCCCGGCGCACGGAGGAAGTAGCCATACAGGACGCGGCGGGCATCGGTGTATAGCTCGACGATGGTGCCGATGAGCCCGCGGCCCTTGAGCTTCCAGAAGCTGCGACGGAGTATGCGGAGGACGAAGAAGAAGAAAACGATATTGCGGAACCTATGATGCGATACAGACGAGATTCATCAGCTGTTTGTTCTTGTCCCAGCGCATGTCATCTATCCTATCCTATCCTATCCTATCCTATCCTATTTGAACTCGCCAACGCCCCGGATCCGGCGGCAACGCATAGACGGAGACTTGGACATTAGACTCACAAGTCGAGATTGATGAATTGTAGCGACTGCATCGTATTCACAGGACGTGCGCGCTTGACCATGTTCAAGCTCTCCCGCAAGCTGATGGGCATCCGCGACGAGCCCGGCATGATGTCGAATGTGCCTCGGCGAATTGTGGGATGTGGCAGAGCTACCTCGGCCTTTACTCGCAGCGTAACAAGCCCGTTCCGTCTATGGTTCAGTAGCAACTTGGGAAAGGCGAGCGAACTCGAATCATCTGGTCCGACGTCCGCGGGACACTTGCTATGTTTATAGAGCAGATGCGATGCAGTGTCTTTTCGTTAATGGGGCAAGCAAGTTGTAAGTGGTTGTAGTTTGAATGTGACAGCGGGACGAGTAGAAATGCTGTACCTAACCTTTTTAGCTCTGACAGGAAACGGAAGCTTCCCTGGTCAACCGCGAGCCCCGCAACCGAAATCCGGCTGGGGTCGCTTGCTGCCTCCAGTACAGTTCAGTAGGTACCTAGGTCCAGGAGGCACGCCGCTAATGCCAGCTACAACTGCACCATCATCGTCACATGCAAAGACCCATTGGGTCAGTCAGTCGTCGTTGCAGGGATCGTCGGCACGCTACGCATCCTTGCTCCCCGCTGCCAAGCATGCGAATGCGAGCTCTTCTCTACTTATCTGATCCGAGGTGCTGGTGGGATGACAATCAGCTTGAATCTCACTGGTCGACGTGAACAAATCCAGGTAGACGAATGCGAGTATGATATAATCTCTCAGCGGTTTCCTGCGCGTACACCATATCCGAGGGAAACGAGTATATACTGAAATGCACTTTCATCATGTAATGCATTCTTTAATTCCCTCAGGCCACATCACTCATAAAGGCTCATATCAAGCTAAACTTAAATCTCTACTGTAAGCTAGCATGTAACATAGTTCAGAATCCTTTCCTTGACACTTGATTGCTTGCCCGTCTTACAGCCGTCTTTTCTATGACATCGTGCAACTCGCCAGTTATCTCAACTACACAGTAGACATAGGACACTACGATTAGGGAGATAGGATATGGTCCCCCACAACCCCTCAGCCTGAAAAGCAACATGACCGCCGGTAAACAAAGACGAAATGACAACAGGTACGCAAAACACCGGGTGTAAATGCCAGAGTCCTATCTATCTGGCTAGCCATCAAACCAGAGGATGCCCTCAATGTAATCATATCCATAAAACGCCAACCTTGTTAACATGCCCAGCGTCTCCTCCTGTTTTTGTCGTTGCGTAATGGCACATAGATCATCAGTTATTATGAACCCGAGCTTACCATCTCATCCTATACACCTTCGTGCTAATGGCCAGCGCCAAAGGATGCCCGCCAACTCCGAGAGTACCGTTCGGCTTCGTTGGCGCAACTCTTGGTCCCTGTACCCGAGCATTGCGCAAACACGACGGCAATGTCGCCATCTCTGTATTGAGCGCCGTGGTCCCCTGTCGAATAGGCATTGATGGCCCGTTGTGGTACGATTGCGAGCTTCGACAGGATGGTGGGATGCCACTGCACAATGTGTTCCTTCGAACGGTTAATATAGGCACGGTATACATCTGAATAAGGATGATGAACCATACCAATGCGTGCGTCTCGGCTTTCTGGAAATTATAGCTTCGGTACATGGGATCGAACCATGTATCAAGAAAGAATTTGGCCCATTCGCCATTTCTGAGAACCAGGCTACTCGTCGCAAGGTCGTCCTTGTCCTGCGTGATGACAAAGTCGATGTCATGAGCCTTGAGGTGGGAGAAGGTTTTTATGATGCTCTCTGGCGGTACAACCGAATGATCCTTCAACATCATGTCTTCAAGCCTCTGGGCACCCATCACGTGCTCTTCCACTTTAGAGTGAGGGTTCATGATGAGCGCGTGCTGGTCGAGGTACCATATGTATTTGCAGTCGGGGAATTTGGCGAGGGCATGTCGCATGGCCACCACCTTTGACCAGGAAGCGGGTGCTCCTGATAGGTCGTAGTCGCTCGCTTTGGCGATGAACGTGCCATATCCTAGAATACGTTAAACAAGTCGGCTCGAGAGTTGCAAATGGCGCTTACCATGCTTCTCGGCGTACTGTATCCTATTGTCTTGGATCTGTTTCGAGTATGCGGTGTTCCCGTACTTGTCGTCAAAGACGGTGACCACGACCACGGGCGGTTTACCCGTTATCGGGTGAGGGCCCTTGTGTTTTGAGCCAGAGAATAGCCATATTAAGCCGACGATGGCCAGCCCGAACAATAGTATCGTCTTCAAATGACTTCTTCGTATCACGGGCAGACCCGATCTGCGCGGCCGAAACGGGGCAGGGTGGGAGTCTTTTCGCGGCGGATAGGCGTAGTGCATCGTGCCTGTTGGCTCGTCGCCCCGACGTAGGGAAAGAAGAACTGGGACCAGATGGGACAGTCGGCAGAGGCACGGTTCGCTTGAGTATGCGACTCGTCGTGTATATGCAGCAATGGTTACACGTTCTCAGCCCCGAAGGACTTCCGTGCGAGCACCGAAGCGAAGGGACGGCTTATCGGGTCTGCGTTGTCGGTTGTCGAGTGAATCTTCGTCTGGGGCCTGGATAAAACCTGGTCGATAAGCGCAGGCGATGTATCAATATTTCGAATCGCGAACAAGGATTGCGACAATTAAAAGTGGTAGGTAGATGGGTCGGCGTGGCACAAGCGATAGACTGATTAGATACAGGTTCAAGAGCCAGCGGCTATAGAAGAGAATTAATCGAGAGGCTCAGTAGATCTCCAGGCACAAATACAATACCAACTCGAAGAGAGACAGGTGCCGTAGGCATTTTAATGAGATCGCGGGAGCAACTTGTAAGGCCAAATTACAAGGAGTCTAGATTCCAGGGAGTTGAACGAGCTTCGCTTTATTAGGCACTGATAGGCCGAGCAGGGGCTGCTATTCATCGCTGATTGAGAAGTCTCCACCAAACCTGGACTAGCGTACGGGGTTCATATGCCACTGCCGGAATTGATCTCGTACCGCATATATCACTATCTAGATAGATGTGCAGAAATACACTCACCCGGCTTATGTGGAGCAGGCCCGGGAGGAACGGGAACAACTCGGATGATCCATTGAACGTTTCTGATAATATTTGCATATTCGGCGTTCATTTCACCCTTCCAAGGTTCTTTATGCTTCGGTGGTTGGTTATAAAGACGTGAGAAGAGATTAAGTTGTATTGTAAGGGGCTCAAGACAGGTACCTAATGCAGAATAAGCTTGTTGCAATTAGGTAGTGTCTGCCAACTTTGACAATAATTAAATGCTGAACTTGACACTGACCCGGTTACTGGAATCCAATCAGCAGGTTACAGCTTTTATTTTTAGAGCGACGACGGCCATTCAAATACATTGTATCAATAGAGGTCCGTATCTTTGATGATGATAAAAAATCATATAAGCGAATCCAACAGATCGGGACTTTAATTTCCGCTTATCAATGGAGAAAACGAACAGGGCATCGGATCGGATCGGCGTTTATTGTAGGCTCCTGTCGACAACCTGCGCAAGGCAAGGGTCTTGAGTTGAGACTCAAGAAGATGACCCTCGTCCAGGGTCGCAACGTGCCGGATGTAACACACCCGTAGGATTTTGGAGAAGCTGGAGACACTGTTTCTCAAAACTCGCCTTCTTACTAAACATTATCAAAACAATGGTCACATATTCCTGTTCATTTCACCACGCTGATTGCTTTCCATTGAGGAATAAAGTTAGGAACATGACTATTCATATATTAAGCACCCCAGCATTGATGAACATTAACATCGCATGTGAGTTAATTAAACAACAACAATAAGTCACAATCCTCGATGTTACGCATATCGAAACATGGCATTAAAAGCTACCAAGACACTTAGAATATATCAAGCTCTCCGAAGCACACCCCCACTCAGAAAGACGCCTGAACGGCGAGGGCCAGTTATATACCTATTCGAACAGCCCCGAAAGACTGACGTAGATATTTGGTCATATGCTTGACTTCCCTGATTTACTGTTTTGAAGCATAGACAAGACGTCCATACTTACACAGCTGGATTCAGGGTATCAATCTTTGCACACAGACTAGTTGACAAGGCATGGAAGAGCAGCTTCTAGGCAACTTAAGAGTGTGCAATGAAATGTCATGGTATCATTGTGAAATATCTGGTCAAGACAGTAGGAGAAAATCATTCATCAAATACTTCCTAACGGCCGCTGTTCTAATCGTCCTCGTCATCACTATCTTCATCAGTAGTCTGAACATTCAAGATTCTCTGGCTAGCTCTGTCGAGCGTCCGCTGGGTGTATTTCCTAGTCGCTTTCCACACAGTCTGTCTCCAGTTAGTCAATTGCCGCTGAAGAAGGGTGAATGACTTACATAGAGAAAAGTTAGAACGCCAATGAGGACTAGAGTCAAATTGATATTTTCCATCCTTTGCCGTCCCGTGCCGGCTCTGCGTGCTCCCCCGCTTACAATTCCGCTAGTACGCAAATTCCACCATTGCCAGGGGCTCATGACAAGAAATGCCTTAACAAAGCCTAGAAGACCGAGTGAGAAAACACCTTTGAGTAAATGTTCAAACCACCCATCCGCTTCGTCAAGGTGGATAGCATCCTCATGTGCAAATCTACCGCTGGGAATGACAGTGTCTGTGATGGTACCAACAGGATCAAGCCAAAGACCAAGGATAGGATCAGCGACAAAGCCAAGCAGGAAAATAGTGACGAAGAGAATGGCCAGTGTCATCATGAGGGAGATGAACGGACTTCGCAGTCGCAGGGCCCAGGACAGCCGCTCTATCCGATATTGGTACTTGCAAATATCACAACTGTACCCCTTTGAAGGGTTCTCATTCATCCAAAGCTTCAAACAGCCTTCGTGCATATATTTGATGGAGCCTTTGCACAAGCACGGACTAATTAGTCGGTCTCCATCTTCAGAGATGTATTGCCTCCTCGGGCGGCGGTTGCGCATTCCACCAAGTACTCCAGCTTCTTCATATGTGGGAGGTACCCATTCCAGGCATATCCGACACTTCCGACTATGTTTCGGTTCACCTTCTGCGTTGGTTTCAGGAGGCGATGTACGTTGCCTAGCATGACTGCCTTCATGGGGAGGGGTGAAAGGGGATGGTCTGAAGCTCGTGCTCGTGCTCGTGCTCGCGGTTGTGTTTGCGTTCGTGGGAGATCCGGGAGTTCGGGGAATATCCCCCCAGCCCCAGTTTGACGAGGCGGCTTGCATTGCGGACGTAAGCTGTGGAGTTCGCTGAAGAGAGTAGTTAAGGAAGAATAAGATTCAACGTGTGAATGGGTAGTGTTAATCCGTACCAGGCCAGTAAGCTAACAAAGGCTGGATTTGACTGGGGGCGGGAAGGCGAGAACACGTGCAGACTTGATACAACTATTAATAATGGAGGGCTGAAGTAGCCGAAGTACAAACCATCGTTCGCCTGAGCCAAGCTTAAAGGACACGTATGGTCCAAAGTAAAGTAGCAGACTCTGGTTGCTGCTCAAAGCTTTGGCAACACTTGAGAAACCCGACAAATTGTGAACCTGAGGTGGCCAACCAAAAACTCACGAGGAGGTTCGTCCTTCTTCTGGGTAACAAAACGTAAAACGTGCAGGGAGCACAATCGAATAGGCAGCGCCTCTCGGAATTCACCCGTGTCGCCTGGTTCGCTTGTTCCTCGGAACAAATCAGCAATGAACGGACAGAGAACGTTGTCCAATGAGAGAAGTCAAGGTGTCCGTCAGGCTTGACTCATTGATTTAGGCATTCGATATGAAAGCCAAAGAACCTGAATGATCATTGTGCAATAACTGCAACTCACTAATGAAAGAGAAGAGAGAACCCCAAAAAATCTATCATCTCTACATACCTAGTAGACAGGGCCCACTTCTTACGCTTATGTAATTCGACCAGCAGCCTGCAAGGTGGGAGGTACACAAGGTACGTGCCACCCAGTGCAGAAACAGGTACCTGGGTACTTTACTATGAGGTAGCTGTATGCGCTGGAGCTTTGACGCGCACTGGCGATGCCTGGAGGTAGGAAGCTCGCAAAGCAAGCAGACCACACCAGCTCTATCTATCAAGCAAGGCTTCACAGCCGCGTGCACCTCATTCTTCAACCAAAACGCCCACTGAACCAGACATTCACCCGACTTCATATCCTCGAGACTCCTGATCCTCCTATATCCACGTAGCCATGGCAGACCGCTACTCATTCTCGTTGACCACCTTTTCCCCAAGGTAGACAGACTCTCCACTCCACCTTTGCCAGCACCCAGCCGTTTGTTGCAACCCAGCTAATTAATTCTACGACAGTGGGAAGCTCGTACAGATCGGTATGTCGCTGTCGTTCCTCGGTTGTCTCCTCGATGCATGCACCTGATCTCGGTCGAGAAGTGCCCGTCCCCGTCCCCGCCATGGTTGTGCTAACAGCGCGGGGAAACAATAGAGTATGCTCTAAACGCAGTCAACCAGGGTGTGACAGCCCTTGGCATCAAAGGTGAGCATGCCCGCCGCCGTATGCTGCTTCGTAGCTGTATTAACCGCCTCAGCCACCAATGGTATCGTCTTAGCGACCGAAAAGAAGTCGTCATCGCCGCTTACCGATCCCGCCTCCCTCTCCAAGATTAGCCTCATCACCCCTAACATCGGCATGGTGTACGCTGGTATGGGCCCAGATTACCGAGTTCTGGTTGACAAGGCCCGCAAAGTCTCTCATACCAACTATAAGCGGGTCTACAATGAGTACCCTCCTACCCGGATATTAGTGCAGGACGTTGCGCGGGTTATGCAAGAAGCGACACAATCTGGTGGTGTCCGACCCTATGGTGTCAGTCTCTTGATTGCCGGCTGGGACGAGGGTATCCTGCCAGACGAGCAAGCTGCCGTGGAGGGTGAGAAGACCGAGGATGAGAAGAAGCCTACAGGCAAGACTGGTGGCATACTCAAGGGCGGACCTATGCTGTACCAGGTCGACCCTTCGGGAGCTTACTATCCCTGGAAAGCTACTGCCATCGGCAAGAGCGCTACTACGGCCAAGACCTTCTTGGAAAAGCGATATACCGAGGGTCTCGAGCTGGAAGATGCTGTGCACATTGCATTGCTAACATTGAAGGAGACTATTGAGGGAGAGATGAATGGAGAGACGATCGAAATCGGTGGGCGTCTTCAGATCTCTGCATCATAGCGTTTGCTAACAGACACTAGGTATTGTTGGGCCACCCGCGGATCATCTCCTCGGTGTTGAGGGTGTCGAAGGGGCGACAGGGCCTCGCTTCCGAAAGTTAACACCACAGGAGATTGAGGACTACTTGACAAACCTGTGATCTTGGGCGTTCTAGACTCCGCGCAATGTCACATTGTACCATAGATCAACATCATAGAGGGTTAAGATGGACTTGCTAAGTAAGACTAGCATTCTTTGTCACGACAAACGAGCTTCGCTGTCCTGCTCTGACACCTACAATGGCCTCTTCCGTAGGAGGCCAGGGGACCTTTTCCCACTGCGTGGTTCCATCCGATGGCACCCCGAGTTGGCCGTTGGTATTCTCACCAATAACATACACGTCACCATGCGTAGTTAACACAATCATGTGCGTTTCACCCACCGAGAAGTCTAGTATATCGTTTTCCTCCACATCTACTGGACTAGGACTGCTTGATAGTGTGTCAATAATTGGCTGGCGTGCTGGATGACCACCCCAGCCGTAAAGATCGTGGCCCTCGGTCAGGGCAAGTACTGTATAGCCACCCGCTGCAATCTTTTTGATCTTGCCTGAAGGTAAATTCTCCAAGTCCTCTACCAGGCCAGGCCTTTCTGCCGGGCTGCGAAATGTCAGTCATTGTATCTCGGTACCACAACGTCCGACGATCCTCACCTTGAAGCTGTAATCTCTCTTCCTAGAGTGGCGCTGTATCGTTCATCTCCCCATGTCCAAACCTTGCCATCACCCGAGAGGGCCACAAAGCCTGCCTCGTACGCCACCAACTGGATGGTGCCGTGTACGCCGGGGAATGTTTGGCTACTTTCTATCTGAGAAGGCTGAAGTGGGGAGGCATGCTGGACGATTTCATCGTGTCCATCGTAAACTTCACTTGACTCAATAAGCGTGGTCGGCCCACAAGCGCGCGTAGAAACCGACCTGCAATTATCCCGTTCCCAGCAACAGCAGCTGGGGGGCACAGGAGCTTCTGTGTACGCCCTAGCCCGAGATGCTCGTTTGCACAACCAGCATGTCGTAATCCAACAGAAGTATTGACTTGTCATATTTAAATATTAGACACAGGACCAGACCACGAAAGCATTCCCACTCACCCAAAGTATAAGTCAAGGAGGCATATTGAATCTCGATGAGCTCGTCGGAAAGTATTTTTTGGAAGAATGCAATATCGTCTGGCTCCTCGCCCGAGGTTTCGAGAGGTGAGAATTCTAGTTGCCTCCAGGCGTTGAAGCCGGCCGCATACAGGTTCATGGTATAGGTGTGTGTTTGTGTTTTTGTGCTTCGGAGAGCGACGTTACTCAGGCAATTTCCATATTTGCGCACACAGTACGAACACTGTCAGTCCGTTACTGTATAGTATTCCAGCTCTGCCAGCCAGTCTTGTCATCCCACGTGCAAAGGTGCAGCCTCGTTACCTATGCATCATACCGCATTCTAGTGTTTAGGCAACTCCCTGCAGAGAACTTAAAAGAAGGCAAAGAGCGAATCCCCTTAGGTAAACATAGGGTACATTGCTTGCTCGAGCTTGTACTGTGACGCCTGTCACCAGGGATACTTGTGCCCCTCCCCCTCCAGCCTCGCTCTGTTGACTTCTATTCTCAGGAATCATCGCCCAAGCAGTCCAAGACGTGCTCTTCTTAATCATCTCCCCGCCTCAATATTTTGCTCTTAGCCGTTGCTTACTATCACAAGCTGCGACATCCCTCAGCTTTGAACAACCACAGCCGAAGATATCAAGCCGGCTTTAGGAATGAACCCTAGCCACTGAGATGTACTCACCTATGCAAGGCGTCGTGACGCCTATGGCCGACAACGATGGCTATTCGAGCGAAGAAGACTTGAGCTCTCTCGAACTTACTCCTAGTCCTAGGGGTGTACCCGATCCAGTTTACGAATTTAACGATAAAGCACATACCACATCCTCGCGCGTTGATGCTCCTCCTATTGAAGCAGACTCTACACCCGATCCAATAGAGGAGAATATAGTCATAAACGCTCGGGCATACCAGATGGAGATGTTTGAAAAAAGCCTCAAGGAGAACATCATTGTTGCGGTACGTCAAGTTTGCTGGCTATTTATGGTCTAGATCTCTGACACATGCCATAGATGGATACAGGAAGTGGCAAGACCCAAGTGTAAGTCATTATTGAGCATCTCGCAAGGGGGTTCAACAACACCACTGTTTCTACATTGCTTCACTTTGCAGTCATCTGCGTATAGGCAGTCCAATAATGATAGTGATGTAGTGCGGTGCTCCGCATCCAGGCTGAACTCGGGAAGTATTCAGACAAGGTTAGCAAGTTGCCCATTAAAGCATTCCCTTATGCTAACCGCTATATTGAGATAATATGGTTCCTCGCCCCGACTGTGGCCTTATGTCAGCAGCAATTCCGGGTGCTGAAGTCTCAAATTGGAGCGGCTCAAATAAAGCTCCTTACTGGTGGTCCCGATGGTGTCGATACCTGGTCCGACACCCGCATTTGGGATGACTACCTAAAGAATGTTCGTGTTGTAGTGTCAACTTATCAGATTCTTTTTGAAGCCATAGCGCACGCTTTCGTGCAATTCAACCGACTTTGTCTAATAATTTTTGACGAAGGCAAGCATATCAACAACATTACAGAGAGTCTTCTAGATTAACATGTATATAGCACATAACTGCGTCAAAAAACACCCTGGAAGCAAAATCATGGAGCGATATCGAATACACAAAAACAATGGCATGCCGTGTCCAGCAATACTCGGGCTTACAGCTAGCCCTATCATGAGGTCGAGCCTCGAAGGCATCGAGATAATCGAGCAAACTTTGGACGCCATATGTAAAACTCCCACTATCCACAGAGAAGAACTCCTGTCTACTGTAAAACGACCGGCTTTATCATCCGTAGCCGTTCAGGGTTCTGGCGATCGCCCTCCCACGAAAAGCATGGTGAGTCTGGCAAAATCATGCGCGAGCCTCGATATCTACAAAGACCCGTACATATTACGACTTCGGGATGAAGGAACCGAGAAGAGTTTATTCCAGCTTAAGAAAGCACTAGAAAAAAGGGACACTTACACTATGAAGCAAATGCAGTCCTTGTACCGCAAAAGCACGGCAATTCACCAGGAACTGGGCCCTTGGGCTTCCGAATATTTCATCTACGAGGCTATAACTGAATTTCTGGGGGCAATTGGCCGAAATGTTACCTGGCTCGAGGCTTGGGGGGCCACAGAGAAGAAGTATATTGCGAATATACTCCGACAGGTCGAGATCAAGCTGCCGCAGCCATTCAAGGACAACACTGCTCTCGACTTGTCTGACAAATTCATCGCTCTAGTTCAAGAGCTTCAGTCAGCGCCAGAAGGCACCCGCTGTATCATATTTGTCAAGGAAACTGTTACCGTAGCCGTATTGGCTCATATGTTGTCTTTAACTTCATCAATTAGCAACCGCTTTCGAGTCGGCACTATGATCGGGACTAGTAACCATGCAGCTCGAAAACGAGACATAGGGGATCTCCACCAAGCGAGGGATCATATACATCTTGAAGATTTCAGGGCCGGGAAGCTCAACCTACTTGTTGCCACTAGCGTTGCAGAGGAGGGTATTGATGTTCCTGCCTGCAACCTAGTTATTTGCATGAACGCACCGGCAAATGTAAAGTCATTCATTCAAAGGCGCGGGAGAGCAAGGATGGAAAACTCAAGAATCATCTTACTATTAGAAGGGACCCCCAACCAACACCACGTATGGATGGAATTAGAGGATGAGATGAAGAAGTTCATCGAAGATGACACGAGAGTTGCCCGTGAACTGGAAGCGCTCGAAGAACTCGACGCTGACACGAATATTCCTCCCTTGCACGTCCCCAGCACTGGAGCAGTGCTCGATTTCGATCAAGCCAAACCGCATCTTGAACACTTCTGCCTCAAAATGACGTCTGGACAATACATCGACCACCGCCCTTATTACATTTCAGAACAAATCATTGACTCTTCCGGTGGCCCCCCCAGAATTAGTGCACTGGTCCAACTACCTCCATCATTGCCTGAGGCCATTCGTCGGGTGAAAGGTCTTAGGCAATGGTACTCAGAGAAGAACGCTTTCAAAGACGCTGCATTTCAAGCATTCAAAGCAATCTACGAGGCTGGGTTGGTTAATGATAACCTAATGCCACTAATAGACGATATACTAGAAGGCATTGAGACACGTAGCTCCATAGTAGAGGTCAACGATGTCTGGAAACCATGGCGAAAAGTTGCTCGGCTATGGGGACAGTGTAACGAACGAGTGCGGCGCGAGCTACTTTTGAAAGACGGCGATAGGGTGATAGCTAGATTTCAAGCATCACTTCCCGGCCATTTCCCGAGGCTACCTCCATTTAAGATATACTGGGATGCGGATAATACGTGGACAGTAGAAACAAGCGAGCATGCCAATCTTATCACGGCGGGCTCCATGAAACAAGATCAGAGTGCAGCTTTGATAGATTTAGCATATGGTCACCGTTGGCCGGTCGAAGACTCGGCGCACATCTTGCATCTCCAATCCACGGAGCAAATGTCGTTTGGCCAGCACGTAGGCAAGCGGGCGATTGACAAGAACGCCCTTAATCCTGAGTTCGTGGTTCGAGGTAAAAGCGGAAGAGCTCATTTTTTCATAGAATGGTTGCCTTCCAAGCCTTCATCGGAGTTGGTAGGACGCATTGAAAAGGAGGCGAGAGACGAGCCAGAAGATGTCCCGTGGTTAGCCCTCAGACATTGGCCACGACGTCAAGACTTTCTTCATCCTATTCTATCATGTCCAAACCCAGAAAAGATATACCCCCGTGCACTTCCTGTATCTCATTGTACAATGGATACTATCGACCGTTCCAAAGGCTACTTCGGTAGCATTATCCCATCGGTCATCCATATGCTTGAAATTTACCTCACTGCAGAGGAACTGTGCTGTACTATCCTAGAAGGAGTCGGCTTCTCTGATATTTCGCTTGTCGTAACCGCTATCAGCTCGCGTGCTGCTATAGAAGCAACCGATTACGAGAGACTTGAATTCTTAGGGGATTCAATCCTGAAGACCCTAGCGACGTTGTCCGTCATGATCCAGCGTGAGTCTAGCAGTTCCCCTTTCTTAATAACGGTATTGATTTAGTTGATAGGTCCAAACTACCCGGAGGGAATCCTCTCTGCGATGAAAGACCGGATCGTTTCGAACTCACGACTCTGTCGTGCCTCGGTTGAAAAGGGGCTGGATAGGTTCATCTTGACGAAATCATTCACCGGGCAGAAATGGCGTCCCTTTTATATAAAAGATTTCGTCTCTGGTGAAGACGAACCATTACCCAAAAGGCAAATGTCGACAAAAACTCTTGCGGATGTCGTTGAGTCCTTGGTCGGGGCCGCATTTATAGATGGAGGTATGCCAAAAGCTCTAGCCTGTCTACGTATATTTTTACCAGATGTGGAGTGGTACGACTTGATCGATGCACACAAGATTCTTTCTAGCGGGAGAGAGATCAGAACACAGTTGCATCCCGACCACGAGCCCTTGGAAGAACTGATCGGCTATAAATTCCAAAACAAAGCTTTGTTGATGGAAGCCGTGACACACACCTCCTGGGGTCTTAGTACATCCCCGGATGTATGCATGGAGCGGCTTGAATTCTTCGGCGACTCGATCCTCGATAGCGTCATCGTTTCGGTACTCTGGGCGCATGAGCGGGAGCTCACGAACTTTCAAATGCATCTCCTACGAACGGCGTGCGTGAACGCCGACTTGCTCGGCTTTTTGGTGATGGAGTGGTGCACCACGCAAGAGACGACTGAAATCTCACCAACCGACCTCACTACTATTGTTACCCAGAAGCCGGTGCCCTTCTGGAAGTACATGAGACAGAGGTCCACCCATATCGTCAACGCCCAACTAGCCGTCGAAGAGCGACACGGGGCAGAGAGAGGACCGATCCTCGATGCTATTGCGCACAGCACCGAATACCCCTGGGCCAAGCTCGCCCATCTCAGCATCCCGAAATTCTTCTCCGACATGTTTGAGAGCCTCCTCGGCGCTGTGTGGGTTGACTCAGGCTCGATGGACACGTGTAAGGAAATCGTGGAACGCATCGGGATACTACCCTACCTGCGACGCATCCTATCCGATAACGTCGACATCCGACACCCGAAAAGCAAGCTCGGCGAACTGGCTGATCAGAAAAAGGTCAAGTATGAGTCGGAGGTGCGTATCGAAGCCGGCGTGAAGGATCTCTTCTGTAAGGTCTTTGTCGGTGAGGAAATGGTGGTCGAGGTGAGCGGTGGTCGAAGCCCCGAGGAGGTTGCCACGAAAGCGGCAGACGAAGCGTGTCGTATACTTTTTGGTCAAGTAGACAATTTGAGGGATGGTTTGATGACGGGATGATCTAATGTTGAGCGAAGATGTTGGGTACTTTTTATATGTTGGATTTCACACTTGTCAGGTTTCAAGAGTGTTAGAAAGGAATAACAGATACATCATGAGAATAAATGCGGGTGCCCGACCGGTTTTACTCTCTCAGCCATGCTGCCGGCTTAGGTATTGGGATATCACACAAGTAACAGTAACAGCAATACGAAAAAATGCATGCAGGAAATCAATCGAGATCTTTATCTATCGTTCTATAGAAGATAGGTATGTCCTACAGCAGCTATAGTCTGTTAGGCTGTCCCGCCTATGATTCATCTGAGTGACGCCCCCTTTGGTAAATACAAACCGCAAAGATAAACGCAACGCGATAATGGTGTGTGGTCATCTCTTGAGATGTCCTGGTTCCGAGGAATATCTAGCACCGACCTGCAGCAATCCGATAACTAGCTGTCCCAGTTCTGCTGAACCACGCATGTGCAACAGACATCGCAGCGAGGCCTCGGGTACACCCCATCACTACCTACCTCATACACAGCAGCTCAATCTATTTTCCGGTGTTTTCTCATTCTCTCATACTCACAGCTATATTTTTTTTTTTTTTTCGGAAACTTCTTTTCTTTTCTTTTCCTGGTCGTGATACTTACCATCCATTCACTCCCCTGCCATTAACACATCAACACACCAAGCCGTATAGGTTCGGTCCCCTTCATAGCTCGTCTATTCGGAATCGGATAGCTCGATAACCTCGAGCGCAGCGCGCGTCTTGGGCTTTTTAGCGGGGCGACGACGATAGCTCACACGAATCGGTTCGATACCAGCGATCTCGCTGGCTTTACGCTTCGCGACTGCCTTGGGTGCCGCCTTCTTCTCCATGCCTGTGCTAGCGGCAGCCACGGCGCTGATGCTGGGATTAGCGGTACGGTTGTTAGCAACGGTGTTCGAGGTAGAGATTAAGGAAGGTCTAGGTATAAATTGAATCGGAGCCGGGGCTGTCTGGTTTAAGGGAGTGAAACCTAAAGGAGGCAAGAGGCCGCTGGACGGGGGTGCGGGCTTCGCGTGGTTCGGCGTGGGAGCATGGTTCCTCGTAGGTGATGATGGAGGCGGCTGTAGGAGCAGGCTTTTGAGCAGATCAGTAGCACTTATAGTACGCGTTTGAGGGGGAATCGATGAGGGGATCGGCGCAGTTTGATCAAGATGGCGTCGTTCAGACTCTCTCATCCTCATTTCTATAGTCTTTCTCATCTCCTGTATATATTTCTCTCGTTTACGGCGTACGTATTCCGTTAAGCTCCTAGCGGCGGGGCTTTGATCCTTGTCCTTTGCTGTTGGGATCGTCTTGAGGCTCTGGGTAGCAGAACTAGGAGCGCCGAGCCCGTGGCGAAGGTTCCCAGTCGCGGTCACAGCACTATTCATGGAACTCTGGTTTCCACCTTCGGGGATGCTCGCCTCGCCTGTATTTTGAGTGCCAGTCTTGTCGCTCTTCGATCTGTTCTTTTTCTTAGACTTGGTCTTGACTTTGGTGGTGTCAGCAACACCCTCAACGCTTGGGAGAACAATATCACAGGGAGGTGGTGCTTTAGTTTCTTGTACTAATGCGATGTTATTGTCGTCTTCCCTAGACTTGCCGTGCGCACTAGTCTTGTCGAGGGTTCTCTTCCCTGTTGAAGAAGTTCCGTTGTTCGAGTTGGCTCCCTGTGACACTTGCCATTCACGATTTACCTTATTCTTTAGATGAGACCAGATTCTAGCTACTGGTCGGGGATCACTCTCATCAAGGTGAACTTGGCGGTCAGCGGACTCAATCTTATCCAGACTATTTCCCCACTGCTTAGAATTCGCCTTAGCCTTAAGAATGAGTCCAGGATCTCCTGATCCAGTGGTTACCGTTCGCTTGTGAATGCGATTCCGCCAAGATAGGTCTGCTGGCTTAGTATTGATATTCTTACCAGCGGTAGAGCTTGAAGGATCTGGTGCGATATTTTTACCGTCGCCCTCCTCTTCTTTCTTCATCTTCCTTTCCGCTTGCGCGTTGTTACTCAGAGGACCTTGTCGCTGCGAATTTGCGTCAGTTATCGTCTAGGACGAATTCAGAGCGCCACTCACCCTACGTTCAGAGTTGCGTCGTTTATCTCTGCCCTTCTCATCCTCCAAGATCTCCACGAGCCAATCGAATGGCTGTTGAGGATCAGGCGTAATGCCTTCCAGCTCTAGGGCCGCTAGAAGTAAGCGCTGTTAGATGAAGGTCCGTCGGTTTCCAAGCGCAATTGGGAATGTCTTACCTCGAGATCGATATTTAAATCGAAAGATGGCAATAGGTCCGTTATCTTCGGTAAGAGTCGAGCATCTGATATACCTCGGCTTTACTGCAGCTTGCGTACGAGTGAACCTAGCCGGTAAATTAACTCATGCCGGTTTGATAAACTGGAAATTTGGCTTACTTAGTTCCGTGAGACTTGGCTCTCCCTCTTACCGCTTCTCGAGACATAGTAAAGTCCTTGGGGTGGTCACCACCAGGTACGGAGATGGAACCACGTCCTTGTAATACTGTTGTGCGACGCACCTGCACCTCGATTGTACCGAGTCGCTCCATTTTCTCCATGTCAGATTCATACTGCTCATCTGTGAAATCATCGGCTTAGAGCTATCGTTAGCAGGGTGTGTGTATGCAGCATAAATGATAGGTACTTACTCTTGATGATGCTTGAAAAGGCAAATTCCTGAAGAACGTAACGTGTATAGTTGTTAGGACTCCTCACTATACGGTAGCTAATGTCCCTCTCCCAATCCTCTTCGTTGGTATATTCCTGTCTGCAGATTTCACCTTTTGCCCAAATGCCATCAATCACGGCCCCAAAGTTGAGAACGTGGTCTTTGAAACCCCACGGGTACTCATCGGTCGCCTTGAGGTGGATCCTGAAGGGTTCGTCCTCTTTGCATTCGATGTACTTTGTGACCACCCGTGTGCGCTGATGGGGCCTGTCTATTTCTAATGGATCATCGTACTCCTTTGCAGTGCAGCCATTGGTGAAGACGGTGACCTCGAGGCCTGGTAACCCTTGAATAATCGCCATTCTCGGAACTCGGCTTTAGAATAACTATGAGCTGACTAAAGATATTCGCTGTTTGGTAAGTATTATTAAGTGTTCATGAGCATCAAACCTAGAGCTTCTAACGAGGACGGTGGTAGCAACTTCGTGTTGAGAGTTGGGTTGCTGTAGTTTGGCAAGAGCTGTTAGCTGTGATGCAGAATTGAAAGCGAGAATCGTGCAGGTGCGGGTGTTTGTTGGTTTATGTCTTGAGGCTGGGCCTTTTAATTGAGACTCATGCAATAGACTTGGTGCAGAGAAGAGCTCTTGTAAAGAGTGAGGGTGCAGCAGGGCAAGATACCATGCGGAGCACAAGGGGATTCTGATGGCGCCTTCGAACAGCACAAGATTCGGCTTCTTCAAGACTAAAGATGCCAAAAATATTATCTTCTCGGCGTGTTCGTTACCTTTATGTGGGTGAATTGAGAACTGTAGGAAGGATCGGAGGCAAGTGCAGATGCAGGAACCTGTAAAATCAAGCAATGACTATTAGGTTAGGTAACTAGATTATGTGCCTACCGCAAGAGACAAGCGAAAATGTCCGCAACGTTAAAGAATTAGTTATGTAATGCTGGTCGTAGGAGATGCCTCAGTGCTCTGATCCCTTGCAGGACAGAACCTTGAATTGAAAGGTTGCAGGCCAGATTAAGAGCAGAAGCCAGTGGAATTCTGGCGCAAATGACCAATTTCTGTAATAGCAGAAACACAGCAGAGATTGTATCAAGGTCGGTAGTGTTCGTGATAAAGCGAAAAGATCCGCAAGTTGCACCTTCTCTTGAGTGGCCAGGGCTGTGCAATAAGTAGTTCATAGCTCTCCTTAGGTCCCTCACTCTAGACTCGGGAAAATCCATAATAATTACCTCTGGGGAGAAGCAAGAGGCCTGGTATTATCATCACAAGTATCTAGCTGTGGCACAATCGGCATGCACCGTTCTCACTAGTGTATCTCATGAAAACCCACCTAGTTTAATCAATCTTGGGCTAAAATATCATGCAGATCTTCAATGCGCTCATAAATATCTGTATTGCATCCATGATAGGTATCAAGTAGCAATAATTCGAGTTATGCAAACACGAGGGAAAGTACCTATTTCCGTCTATCCTACCTATAACTCTACCCCTACCTATGGTCACGTTCCTATCCTTCAACACAATATCGAACACCTTAAACTAGCGTATCATTGTTATAATAGTGTACTAGCCCTCTTGACCGCAGCTCGAAGTCCTATTCTGCCTTGGTGCTCTCAGACGCTGTCCACTCTCTGCTGTGTCACCTGTAGCAACAGCTATAAATGGGAATTAAATTTCATTTACCTGACCACTAGTGTGGTTCGGACCTCATCTTGGCCCCCAACACCCCGTATCAAGATGTCAGATCATTAGTGCAGTGGTTGCTACTTTTCGTGTTCTTGAAGTCCCGGGCAGTGTTGCAGTATGTGACAATGTGGATTGCACAGAGAATGGCACCGCCTTGTCCCAAGGCCAATAGTGAGACTGCGGTCACATCATTAGACCTAGTTGAGAATACTGCAGGAAGATGCGTAACTTCTAGACTGCGACTCCAAGGTCAGCGGGAAAAGGATAGGAAGGACGATATATATTCCCTTCTTCGCACTAAACTTCATGATGACCACGATAAGCATAGCAAAGATCCAACGGCTGAAGATAAGATCGTGAATGTGAACACTACTTTGTCGAAACACTTCCGAACGAATGCAATGCGACCCCCCCGTACATGCTGGAATAGTGCGGGTGGCAGTCTGGAAATATCAGCCAATAAGGGGTCAGATTTCACATGTATGAAATACAGGTCTGCGCAGGGAGGATGGAATTAAGGGGTCACAGAACTTAGCCACCTACTCCTGTACCTATAGACCTAGCCTTTTCGTTGTAATTTTATTATTTTTTATTATTGTTGAATCCGTTTTCGCTAAGATGTTGCCCATTCATTTCAGTGGCTTTTACGGGCCTTGGATGCGTTGTGGTCGGACTGCCTCCTGGGTTACGGCCTAAAAGAAACGATCCAGCCGATGGGGCTAATTCGGTGTCCGAAAGAATTGTTACGCAAAGCCATTTGGATTGGCTCGAAATTGAATGAGGCTTGTTGCAATAGATCAATTCAGCGTCTCTAACATTGCTGTCAGGTTTATGTTGCCCCTCGTGAAAAAGGAGAATAAAAAACGCCTGCGAAGGGAGGCCGCATTGCATATTAAATTCGAATTTTGGATCGACTTGCGTTGGGTGTAACACAAGCCAGCGACGTGATCATTTAGAAAAAAAAAATATGTCGTACCAAAGCTCACTTTGCGTCTAAATATAGCCTTCGTGCGCCTCCTCTAGGCATTTTGCTAGGTGTGAAAGTAAACTCTTTCTGAAGAGCATGGCGCTGAAATTTCTATTATTCTCGATATCCAATGTACAACAATCGGAATCTTATTTCCCAGTCACCACACGAGCAGAGCGCCGACGGAGGAAAAAGCACGAGAATTACTTCAAGCAACCTCTATAAGTGTAAGCCAGGCACCATCCGTCTCACGGGTGGCCGCACAGAGGATGGGGGGCCAAACAGCATTGGTTCCTGCGAGCTACCATCAGCATCAATCAGACCATTCTCAGGACCTACGATCGGATATCTCGACCCCTCAGGCTTTTGACATACCAATTGCGGATTTGGACAAGGTGCCGTTGCCATGGAGACCCTTTTACTTACGGCGGGTTGTTCTGCTTGGCTTTATTATCCTTTTCATTCTCATCATCGTCGCGATCGAAAGCCTTGTTGCCATCTCAGAGAAGAACAACGGGATAGCTACTAGCATGTCCAGGGACCATTATTTATGGACCTACGGACCGACGGCCTTTCTCACAGTGGTTGCTGCTCTGTGGTAAGTACTCTGGGGTGTCTTGCCCCCTTTTGACGTGTCTCAGTAACACAAACTGCTAGATCGAGGGCTTTCTACTCCCATTTCTCCTACAAACTCGATACTGTTTCCAAAATGTGCTATGAATAGCGATTATTAACTTGAGATACTTAAATAGGGCTCGAACTGAATATCAGAGCAAGTTAGTCGCTCCGTGGATTCGCCTATCGGAGAACCACCGGTCAAAGCACGCAGTTCCAGCTTCTCAGACATTACTGTTGGACTACATCTCTCAGTTTTCTATATTCACTATCTTTAGTTCCTTACGCAACAAGGACTTTATAGTATTTATCACTCTGGTGGTATCAATTATTATCAAAGTCTTGATTGTTCTCTCTAGCGGCTTGATCTCTCTTAAGTTGACGAATATCACACGAGATTCGTATCCTCTGGTACTAGAGACTAAATTCGTCGATAGCAACGCCAGACTTGCTACGACAGGCAACCTTGCGTTTTACGTCATAACAGGTTTAGGGTCTGGCACTTTGACATCCCTACCAGAAGGCATATCCAGCGAATACGCGTTTCAGTCTGTGCGAACAAACTTGCCCAACACTGGATTAGAAACACGAGTTACTACTGATGGACTAAGGAGTTCGCTTCCATGCGATGATAGTGTTGAGATGATTTTAGTAGCAGCCCGACCTCTGAGCCGACACTCCGGTATAGATTCCTTGAATGTCACGATATCATCTCCTGGTTGTAATCTGACGAATGTGGCACTCCGGGGAGTAGCCGATCACGATATAGCACCCAACTACACGTTATTTGCAAGATTCGAGCAAGTTCAATGCGACACAGTTGATGGAGATGACGGAAAGCGAATTCTGGCTCTCTTTGGAAACCTAACTTACTACACCGACACGTCGCAGACCATTCCAAACCGCAGCGGCCCCGTACACCCTAGAGTTGGGATTCTTAACAGATCAACGCAATTGCTCTGCGTGCCTACGTACGCTATCGAGAAGATCCAAGTTATCCATAACGGTACACAGGCGAAGACTGTAATTCCCGCGCATGGAGAAAGAGCATCAAGCAGGATGCTCGAATCCGTTACGGCATGGAATATAATGGAGGCACAGTTCGAGGCCATCCATTCGCTTGACGATTTTGTCGCCGCATTTTCATCGTGGACGAACGTCTCCATGGTCCCCGTCGATATAGATGTGTCTATGGAAACGGCGCTCAAATCCTACGTTCCGCCGGGTTCACAGGCCATAAGCCTTTTCGACCCAGTCATTTTACAGCATACTGTCGAGGCCTACTACCGACAAGTTAGTGCGTTCGTTTCCAAGCAATCCTTAACGCAACCGGCATTAGAAAATGTCCTAGGCTCAGCGATAATAAGCGAGAATCGCTTTACTATACACCCTTTAGTCGCCTACTCGATGATCGGGGTACTCGTTATCTGTATCCTTTTTACCGCGGTTGCTCTTTTCATCGTCCCGACTGATGGGTTTCTACCACACAACCCAAGCAGTTTGCTATGTTCAATTTCGATTTTCCTATTTAGCCGCGATCTATTAAATCGTTTGCGTTATTCTGGAGCATCAGACGACGACCATCTTTCTCATTGGCTTAGGCCATTCACATTTAGATCGAGACTTGCTTACGATATTGTCCCCGGCCAAACCAGGTTTTGCGTTAATGTCGAGGCGGAGGATGAGGGACAGAGAGAGAGAAGTGACCAGTTTCCTCAGATCAGCTCAAAGATTTACCATCCTATCATTCTCCACCCTATATCTCGCTCGATGCTCTGCTTCGGTATGATAGGCCTAATTGTTGCCTTAGAGCTGCTGTTACATAAATCGAACCTCGAAGATGGCCTCGGAGACATCAGTGAAGATAACAAGGTGTATACACACTACGCCTGGACTGCGGTTCCGGCACTTGTGTTCGGGGCTCTATCGGTAACACTTTCTACCGTAGATGCTCAGATTCGGACACTGGCCCCCTATATGGCCCTTAAGAGGGAGTCTGTCTCAAAGAATGTTTTTACACAACTTGAGCTTCTAGACATGACTATTCCTGTGGCTATGTATAAAGAATTCAAGTTAAAAAACCCCTGGGCTTTTGCTACGACTACAGCCCTCCTCATCGCATCGTTATTTACCACTTTGTCGGCATCCCTCTTCCAAGAATTATCAATACCGTCTGCGACATCTATTGCACTTCAGGCCAACCAATCCTTTCTTTTGGACAAGTTTGGCGACTACGAGCCTGATCCTCACCCTGATAACTCTGCCCTAATTTCATTAATACTTGAAAGCAACCTTTCTTTTCCCCGCTTTACATTCAACGATTTAGCTTTTCCACAATTTGCGCCTATTCTAAATTTGTCAGAGTCTAACACTCACCTCAACGCCTCGACTATTTCTATATCAACTGTGGTCCCTGCAGTACGCGGGCGAATGGATTGCTACTCGCCTAAAATCCATGCAAACATCACCTTGAATTATACTTCTGATTATGGGTACTATAACCCCCTTATGGTACTGTTTGACGAGGAGGACTACACTTTTCAGCTTGGGACTAATTCCAATGCAAGTTACGTCGGTCAAGTAATTGGCCTCTTTAGTAAAACTGACTTACTATATCTCTGGGGTAAGATTGATTACGGCACTAGTCCAGTCATACAATACATGAATGCTATGGGCTGCAACATTATATTTGAGGCTGTTGATGTTAACACCACCTTTATTGGTACTGATCTTAATATTGATTTTCAAAACCCACCGCAACCACTCGATAGCACGGCAAGAAACTCAACCCTCAACAACGGGTATGGGGGAGAAGTTCAAAATCTCAAGTACGATAGCTATGGCAAGCTCGCCAGAGTCGATGTCAACCCGCAACTTTTAGACCCCTTTTTTGGTATGCTCGTTACCTCTCCCTGGGCCATACCCATGTCGGCCTTAGGGGATCCTTCTGCCAGTGTCAGTGTTGAGGCCGCCATTAAATTTCAGCATGGCATTATCCAAGCGCAGACACTTACGGAGATATATGCCCCCGCAAACACGACAAATTCGACGATCGCAGAGCCTATAAGCCCTGGCGACAACGACGCCCGGCCTCTCTATAACGCTACTGTAACAGACGCCACGGGCCGACGTCGTGTCGTTCAAGACGCAGTATCGACCCACATCCTCGTAGCCCTACTAGCTATTACGCTTGTACTCTTTATCATAGGGTGGGCCGGGACTACAGGTACCGACGTGCTACCACGCAGCCCTACGACTCTCGCATCCGTCGCGGCGCTAATAGCAGGCGGGAATCTTCTCGATCGCTTGCCCACCGACGCGCAATCTCCCGAGGATATCCTCGCGGCCCTAGGAGGCCCAGGAGCGCGGCTTTGGATGGGATGGGGCAACCTGCCTGATGAGGAGGGAAGACTCACGGGCGGGGAAAATGAAGCTGGGGTGAGCCAGTTTGGGATTTTCCTTGTCGACGAAGAGGAAACGAAATCGGAGTAGTGGCTAGGGTCTACGCATTACGAATAAGTTGGAGGTTGCCATGATGTCATTTAAACTGCAACCTTTGTACAACAATACTTAACAATATATCTCTAATTTTTATCCTATTATATTATCCCCCTCATATTCTGGAGTCCGGCTTGATGAAAACTTAAAGAAGAGGACTTGTCCCGACCCCGTCCCTATTACCACCATGTGGTCTTTAACGCGGCAAGCTACCCATTCCTCCTCGCTGGAGCGGTAATGAGCTGGTAAGTATATTAACTTTTTGTTGTTCCAGGTGATCCACTTGCGGTCATTACTCATGCCGTATGGACACCAGTCCGGCGGTGTCTTTCGATCCAGCCCCGTCTTCGTTGGATATGCAATACTATCCCCGTCGGAAATTGATCTTGACGGCGACAGATGTTTTATAGTGATCGGCCAAGCTCCTACTTCAGTGATTAAGATCTCTGAAGACCTATCATCAAACTGGATCGTTCTGAAGGACTGCCACCCGGGGTCCAGGATTTGCTCACAAATCTTCGTATTACGGTTCCAGATCCTAATCACCCCACCGAATTCAGAGGACACAATCCGACTCTCATCTTTAGTAAATGCAAGTCCCTGGATGACTTCCTCAGACGCATTATTGATGACGACCTCGGGCTCTTTCTTAGTTTCCCCGCCGGGTTTCACGTCCCAGATCATAATAGTCAAGTCATCCCCGCCCGACGCCAAATAATCCCCATTGGGACAAAAAGCGGCGACACGAACATATTCTGTGTGAGCCTTGTCGCCGTCAAATACTATTTTTGTGGTGTTGTCACTCTCAATGTTCCACACTCGGACAGAACAGTCGTCAGACACCGAAGCTACACGTGTCCCATCTGGGGATATAACAGCACACCGGACCCAGTCACTATGATCATGAAAGCACTGCTTCATGATTTGCTTATCCGTATCCCAAACGCGGACCGTCGTGTCTGTGGAAGCTGAGACTAGGGTTCGGCCGTTACAAGAGAAGTCGAGCCATGTGATGTCGGAACCATGTTCGGTAAATGAGCAAAGCAGATGCCCGTTATTGCAATTCCATAGTGAGATTTTTCCGGAAGAGAAGGCTGAAGCAAAAAGAGACCCATTTGGAGAGAATGACACATAACAGACAGCAGAGTCATGTCCCTGAGGCGATGGTTTTAATTCATTGTGAGCAGCGTCGACGTCCTGTAAGGTACCAATGTCCCAGACCATCACTGTTGTGTCATATGATGAAGAGATCAGCCGTTGTCCAGCGGGTTCGAAATCCAGCGATCGTATAGTACCATTATGCCCCCATAATACTTTCTCAATTTCATAAAGAGGCGTTGGGTTAGACCCATTCAATCGCTCCTTCCAGATAATGATAGTCGAGTCGGCCGACCCGGATGCGAGACGTGAAGCATCAGGCGAAAACGAAACGCAACGAACTGTATCTCGATGTCCCTTGAGAATACAGGGCAGCTTACCCGACTCGCCGTAAGTGTCCCAGACACGCACTGTTCCGCCTTCGCAGCAAGAGGCTAGGTATTTCGAGTTGGGGCTGAAATCGAGTCCTTGTATACTATCCAAGTCACCGTCAGCCAAGCGGCGACTCTTCCCGCTTTGCATATCCCGCAGAAAAATGACTTGTCCCCGGGAATAAGCTATCAGAGCTCCGTCTGGGCTAAACTTAACAGACTCGATGATGCCAGGTGCCTCATCCGTAAGTTCGAGGGTACTCTCGGACCCCTCAATGCTATTCGTGTTAGATTCTAGGTTGAAGATAAGTATGCCCCGCTCGCTGGCTGCGATCAGCTTCTTTCCGTCTGGCGAGGAGTCCACCTCACCGTATATCATTCGCCTTATAGACTTGAGGGGTGCCCCAGTGAGCGTATTCCAGATCTTGATAGTAGCCCCCAAGACCACCACCAGATGTTGGTCAGTGAATAATACTTGATGGATGTAGCGACCGAGTTCAAATGTGTGTTGCATCTTGAACGTCTCGGCGTCCCATAATCGCACCAAGCCATCATCCCCGCCCGATGCGATAAGGCTCCCGTCAGGTGAATAGCAACAGCATCGGACCCAGTCATCATGGCCCTTGAGGACCTGAACAACTCTGCCAATGGCTGCATTGGCTTCGATATCCGGCGGGACGTCTAGCCACGGAAGCGCTTTCGGAAGCAGTTTCTGCCTCAGTTCTGACTTGCTGGGCAAGAAAGGGAGGCTATACCTTGGGCTCAGATTCTCGAAGGATTTAATAGACTGGTGGAAGTTAAGTAGCCATAAAGCTTGTTCAACTTTTCTGAGCCAGTAACGTTGTTCCGTAGGTGCAGTTGCAGCCATCTGTCAACATTAATAACGTTGCCAAAGATATATCAGACAAGAACGAAGAAAATGTTTCATACCGTCTTGAGAGAGGTGTTAAGCCTTTGAAGTAATATAATAGCCTCAGCAAGAAGACCCTGCTTCGCTAATGTCTCGGTCCACTCCAAGAAGTGGCTGTCGAGAAAAAGGTTGGCCATCTGGAAAACATCGGTGTACTCACCGCGCAGCGTTGCCCACATATGCCGAATCCAGTTTATTGTTGCGTACGGATTTTTCTTAGATCCGCCTTTGATCGTGGCATGCCTCAAACAACGCTCTGTCATCTCGGAGTGCTTCAACGACAACTTATTGTTGTTGGCCAGAACTTGCCGAATAAAGTCTCTGGCGGAAGGGTGGGTATAACAGACGCTACCATTATAAATCTCGAGGAAAGAAGAGCACATCTCGCGTACCATGATATCGAGGTCCACGTCCGCCGGCAGCTCAAGGAAGCTCTGCACTTCCGATTTGGTGAGGGCCCTGTAGGCGATGGCGGTCGTGGACAAAATGTTGTGGCACCTTTCTTGATCTTCTGGGTAGTCAAGCTTACTGATTCTTTCGTATGCCTCTTTGTATAGCTCATTTACGCTTCTAGGCAGCTTGCGTAGAATGTGGATGGCATTCCAAGGTAATCTGTGCAACTTGATGCGATGGCATGCCATATCCACCCATAGAAAGTTGGGAGGAGCTACGGCTATGAGCTCAGTTGTAACCTGACTTTGGAACGGCTCCCTAAAGTGTGATAACTGGGCTAAATGAGATAGTTTTGAGGGTATATACTTTGTAGCGATGATGTCCTCTAACTTGTTTGAGTGTCTTCTGTCGTCAATGTCCAATCTCAATTTCGTGGTTCCGTCTGTTGGTGTAAGCTCTCGGGCAACCTTGCTGGGCTCAATGGAAACTAGCCATTTTATGTGTTGTGATATTTTCGCAGTGTTTATTATTAACCCGAGTAGGTTGCGCACCGCTAAGTCGTCATGCCGCGTTCCCGCTAGATCATTGTCGATACCTAACTCTTCGATGCCATCGACGATGACGTATGTCAAACCAAATTTTCTGTTGCCATGATCATCGGCATCGTTGAGCATATCATAAAGTACCGTAGACATTGCGTAGAAGTCATTCGGGTCATTGAAAGTGTCTCTGCCGGTAGTAAGAAATCTTCTCTCCATATGCTTCGCCAAAGAGGGTTGCGACTTCAGCATTTGCCAGATCAGGCTCTTGAGAACTTGTGTAGCACAGGCATGATTTTTTTCTCGACTGTCGCAAAAGAAATACGCCAAGTTGAACTTGTTAGCGTTAGCGATTGATTCCGGCTCTTCTAGTAGCCGCTGGACTATGGCCCGCATAAGCATTGTTTTGCCGGCCCCGGCAGGTCCCGACACCCAAAGCACGTCGCACCCAATCTCGTCGGGGGTGTGCTGTCGTTGGAAGAAGCTCTTATACTCTTCAGTCTCGATCGCCCAGTCATCCATATATCGAAGGAGGTTATATTTACCATTCTCCGCCTCGAATGATCGTGTTTCAATCGGTCGGAGTTTGGTCTTGAGGCCACTTAGCCCCTCGTCGATCTCGGCCGTTCCATCGTCGCTTTCGGAAATTTGTTTCTCTGATCTGACAAGATCAAGCATCTGACCTAGGCGAGATTGGATGACTGAATCTCCTAAGTCTTTAATAAGAGCTGCTTCCAAGTCAAAAACAAGCTGACTAGTGGAATCGCGGTTGCTGAGTAGCGCCCAATGACGCCTCTGGCTCCTTGACGCCAACGACTGTTCGATTGTAAACCGTAAGATAGCAGTGTACAATTCCAAAATCCTATCCTTCTGATCTCTGTAGTAAGATGGTGTTGGTTGGCTTGCGTCTTCGTCGTTATAGTTGAAGAGAAGCCCGGAGAGGCCGATGTACCACTCCATTTTGGAGACTATTTCAATGATTCCCGAGCGGACGGCCTCTGATACAGAATTCTGGCAGAAAATACTCTATATTCGTTTTGTTAATGCACCATTCCACTTTCGTATCGCTCTTTATGCGAGCGTAGACGTACCTCTATTGCCAAGCATGCCGCAGCCCAAGGAAGAGAGACGTTCCCTGATCTCTCAAGAGATTGCCGTAGAATATCTTGGAGCGAATAGTTTATTCCTTCCATATGGGTGTCTCTATTGGAAATGGTAGTCTCGCGGTTATCAGGATCCGTAAGCCAGACTTGGATAACTCTATCCATCAATACCCTCCTCGGGACGTCATTTTCCATATCAGAATCGTGGTCTGGGCTTTTGTGCGCGATATAATTGTCGATCATTGTTTCATATGCATCTAGAAGCTGACTAGAGCCGTCTTGTAGCAAGGTATATGCGACATCCCAGAGTTTTATAGCGTAAGTAGCTGGGCTCGATACCGCCACTGATGGAGACTCATCCCTAGTCGATAGGCCATCATTCATCCTCTTTGGCAAAGGTCTACGGGTTGGTGGGCTTGCCGCGGATCCTTGCGGTGTGACTATTTCAGAACTTAAGTATACGAGGGACGAGCTCGTAGACTTTTGCAAGTCTTGGGCGGATGGACTGCCGTCTTCTGTTATACCCTTCCCAACCCTCCTAGAGGCACTAGGCACCCTGCATCGTATGCAGAAAGAGGACTGGGTAGCGCGAAGTGGCCGAATTGGCTCCCATCTCCGGCAGCTCATCCAAAGTCTTCAGCCGGGAGCTGTCCCCTTCGGGCTTGGAGGACTAATATATTTGGAGAAAAACACTGCATTAAATGCTGGCCTTTATGGTGCTGCCGCTGGTCCCTGCTACATCCGCTGGATCCCCTATTTGGATGAAGGCATGGATAATTACAATGAAGTCCAGGCCTTGTTCGGACCTACGAGTCGATCGCTACGTGAGGAACTGCAACAGTTTCTGTCGACACCTGTATGCATACAATGCGGCGATTATCCAGAAGGTGGGAAAGTTGAGTTTTGCAAGACTTGTGGAGGCAAGGTTTGCATCGATTGCTGGGACGCTTCACCCCATAAATCAGGGCAATGCTTAAACGCATTGCCAGCATCGTCCTTCTCGTCGACATGAAAGACAATAAATGAAGCAGAGGCTCCTATATACTGTGGCAAGGTTCACAACCAACCAGCGTGCCCGCATAGAATCGATGCGGGCCTTATGATTGGCCCTAGTCCAATCCATACAGTTTAAATAATTTGAAACACTGTAACCTCCTTTATTTAATGTCTTCGTCTTCAATCAGCGTGCCTCATACCACAGGCGCTTCGCCCATCCGGACGAGAGCATCACGGACTGTAGGTGCGGCTCGGAAAAAGACTGGGGACACATTTTTGTATGCCCCAGACAACACGGCAATCTGCCCAAGGGCCTACCGCCCGGGCAAATTAGGGAACTCCTACTCGGACCGGAGGCTGGGTCCGAGTATCGTAGGTTTTGGAAATCGGTCTAGATTAGTAAGATAGTTTAGTATTAAGACCCTCGTGTGCGAACAAGCCTTAGTACGCTCGCCGAACGGGCTCTAAGTAGTGACGGGGGCCTTGAGAAGGACTACCTGAACGGTAGACCGGACAGTACAAGACCACGGGCTCGCACGGCCCCCACCTGGGAGCACCCTACCGGATCAGCGCGCTGCGCAAGAACCCACTTTTCCTTCGTCATTCCCTTTGTTAAGCGACAGTGGACTCCACCCGCCGTCTAGCCGAACATAAATCTTTTAAGGTCACGTGAGGGAACCTGTTACGATTGGCTGCTAAGGCTCTGCAGCCACAGTCGCATGTTAATTAGAATAGAATTCCCTAGGCTAGACGTTAATGAACTACTGCTACTACCTATCTAACCCAAGTCTCCGCCTTGTGTCCCCCCCCCACCAGCCAGCCAACCCTTTTACGCTGCAACAACCATCTTTGTATTGGATTCCACAGACCTCCCTCACTTGTATCCGCATTCTCATCTGTATCTGCACCTCCCATGACAACGAAGCTTCTCAAAAACATTCACGCACCCTTGGTCATCTCCTATCCTGAATCAATCTTCGCCACAAATCAGCATGGCGTCCGAGAAGATCACCGCAACAGACATGATGGCTGTCGCCAAAGTCTAGGAATGCTTTGAGACGAAGCCAATTGTACGACCACATTGCCCTCTGTCTGCCTCCGTCGCCGTTCACTGATATAATCGTATTAGGTCGATTGGAACAAGCTTGCTACCCGAGCCGGCTTCGAAGACGGTGCCACGGCCAAAGCCCACTACGAGCCACTTCTCAATCGCGACCACGGCCATGGCCACGGCGGCGATACGCCCAGAAAGCAACAGAGCCCGCGCAACAGTAAACCCGAGACTCTGGAGACTGAAGATGGAAACAAGCAATACGCTCGCAAGAGCTTCGTGTCCCGCGACCCATACGACCTGGAAGATGGGGAGGTTTGAATGGCGAGCTCGATATGGTAGGCTAGGCTCGGTAATGAGATGCGCCAAAGGGGAAGGGAGACAGAGACCTCACACGGATCTTACACAGATGCCCAAGATGGACACATGTATATTCTACTTGGTCGTATGGCAGATATACTATGGTAATTGTAGATTATCATGACTATCATAGCAAGGAATCGATAGAAAACATACCTACCTCTCTCCTTAGGGACCCAAACAAAGGAAACTTGTCCAATCTGAGCGCTGTTGTTCCGGTAAGGCTTTAGGGGTAGCACAGCAGGGTTCCTCGTCAGGCAATAGTGCTGGGCATATAGTAACTTGAACTTTGACAATCTTCTAGATATATCGACTAGAATTTGCTGTGTGCCTAATCGCTTACTCTTTGCCTCTCTACGTCTATGCATTCCACTGTGGCGATTGGCTATCGCAGCAACCGCCCACTAAGAGTTTCTGCGTCTAGCACTTCCGGGGTCCAGACTGTCGGGTCAAACACATTCAAAGGAAACACTAAACACTGGCTACAGCCAATACCTGCATGGAATACTGCGAGCCTATATGATAATCTGGACTACTCCCTAGAGCATTCTAGATATAGGTGTACGTAGATAAACATAATATCATTTATCTTACAGCTTGCGGCAAGCTTTTTCAGTTATATAGACAGGGTTTTTATGAGACTATTACTATGGTTAATGATTAGCTTAAAAATTGCTTTATTTATATATATTTTAACAGCTTTGTTTAGCTAATAAAATAAAGCTAATTTTAATAATCTCGAATTATATCTTGCTTTATATAAATTTATCCTAGGGTATTTTTTTTTTTTTCTAGGATAACATCTTTTTATAATTTGCTCTTCGGGATAAGCGAAGCAACTTTATAAAATTATGCTTGTTGTAAAGCATTATAGTTACAGGTCTTATCTTTTGCTTTTGTTAATTAATCCTCGCTGCTGTTTGTTTTTTAATGTTTGTTGTTCCGGCTGGTTTTATTATAATATAATAGTTTGTTTTTTAAAGATTTAATACTACTTTGTAAATTTAATATATTAAAATAATAACTTTATTTAAAGATAAATAGTTGTATAATAAATTAAGGTTATTTAAAATTTAATTTTAGTTATACTTGTTATTATTAACGCTTATATTATTTTTAGTTATAATATTAAATAAAACTATTTAAACGTTTTTTATATAAACATGTATAAAAAGTATATAAATAATAAAAGCTAATAAAAATAACTATATAAACATTATTATATAATAAATATTTATTTTATTTAAAAAACCTAGGTTGTTTATAATTAATACTTATAATTTATAAAATAATATATTGTTTATAAATTAATAAAACTAATTAAATCTAAGTGATTACTAAGCAAGCTTTTTATAATGTAGTTATAAAAAAAACTGCTTAAAAATTTTAGTTATTTTATTTTAACTTTTAATAAAATATACTTTATATAACGTTGTTTTAAGTTAATTAATTATTTTATAGTATAAATTATTATTTTTAATAAGATTAGTATTTAAGAGATAAGCAAGGAAAAAGTACACCCCGGCGCGGCTTAGCTACACTTATGTTTTATATAATATCTAGTTTATCCTAGCTATAATATAGTTGTTTTTGCCACTACTAAACAAACTAACCTTAATATTTTATTAAAAAAGTTCAGGTTTTATTTAACCGCTTTATCTTTATTTTTACTTTTTATTTTATAATAAATATTATATATAACTTTATACTTTAACTATTATACGTTAAAAAATATCTTATATAAAACTATTTATTATTAAATAGTTTATATAATTTATAATAATTTTTTAACCATTGTTTTTTATTTGTTTTTTTTTAAAATTATTTATAAAGTGTTAAGTTATTAACAAGTAAAATATTAGTTTTTTTTTTAGCTTGTTTAAGTTTTTTTAATAATTTTAAAGTTTTTTTCTTGTTTTAACGTTTATAAAATAGTTTAAGTTGTTAATAAAATACTAGTATTTTATTTGTGTAACTTTTAATAAATACGCGTTATTAACACTTTTGATTTGTTTTTTTTCCTTTTATAAATACCTACACGCTAAAATATACTAAATTATATTAACTAAATAAATTAAGCTGTTTAAAAGAATAAATATAAAGATAATAAAAACTACTAGCTTTTTTAAGCTTATATTTTAAAGGCTACATAAAAACTAAAAAAAATTAATAAAACAGTCCAGCGTGCTATTAAATTAATAAGCTTTATTAAAAAATAAAAAAGCCGCCTTAGCAGATTTATAAGGACGGTTTTATTATTCCTAGAGTTGTTAAGCACTTAGCTGCTTATTTTATTATATATAACATAAAACTTAGTAACGTTATGTTAATTAAAAAGCAGCAGCTAGTTGTTTAATTTCGGCTGACCGCTTATTAAAATTTACATTTTTTTATTAACATTAATATATTGGATAGTAATGCCTGCTGTTAATTATACGTGATCTTGCTTATAATATATTTTTTAGTTTTTGTTATAGTTATTATGTTATACCAAGAGCTTGAGGTGTCTTGTTATTATATACGTTATATTAAAGACTTTGCAAAACTCGGCCGCCTAAAAATATATAGCTGTAGGTGGCACGACGTAAATTGTTAGTAGCGATAATATGCTCCTTGTAATTTTGTAGGGGTTGCTAGATTTAATATATATGCACTCCGTTAAGTATAGCGACCTTTGCTGGCTAGGACAGCGGTTATTTTTTTTTATTTGCGCTTAAAGCAGGTGTTATTAACCTTTTGTCATAACTCCATCCTTTTAAAAGTTGGCCACTTTTTCGTGATTGGCTTTAATTATAGCGAATATGGCAAACGTAGATAGGACCTTTTTAGTCTTGCCAAGGCCTATCGTATCCCCTAGGCAGCTACCGTGGGTGCTACGTATAAGTTGTTGAGTTAGTATTTACTATATTGCGTGCAGCTGGTACGCGGCGATTTTTATGCTGAAACCGGGAGGCTTTAGGCTTGTAGTAAATGCCGGGTATTGGAATATTTTATATACTCTCGCCCAGTCGGCGTTGGTAATGTGACGATTTGCATATCGACCACCGAATTCGGTATCTAGCTTACGACTGCTGTAGCTATCGGAAACACTGTGTACAGGCTCTGGCTCCTGGGTTGACGAGTGGCTGTCGTTGTTATCGTCATCAGAGAGCTCGATTACCTCGATCTCTTGCTTTGGGCGTTTTGCACGATGCTGGTCATGATCCTCCTCGTTCTTCCGCTTCGTAGTGTGTAAGTTGGTGCCATCTTTGCGGGCAACGGTGGCTAGCCGGTCTTGTAGGTCTATATTGTCGCCAGTTGGCCCATATGCGTAAGCTCTCTTAATACGTTTTTCAACGGCAACATCGGTCTGAGGTTTGAGCGGCGCTCGTTCTTGGATGCCCAGGTCATCTCGGTCGCTTTGGGACGCAGGACGCGTCTTGTCAACAGTCCGGGTTCTTGGCTGGGTATTTATTTCGGTCGGGGCCGGGACTGGGGCAACACGTCGCGTTTTATGATCGGATGGGTTGTTAGGCACATGAATAGTTGTAGCGGGCGCGGGCGTAGGCGCTAGGGCGGTCACAGGAGCAACGGAACTATGAATGGGCATGATGAGACTCTCGGGGCGCGCATCTTCTGGAGCAATGGGGTTGTTCAGATAGTGCTGGTACATCTGGCTTCGTTGACGGAGCTGGCTGCGGGCGTGCTTAAAAGTGTTTTTATGCTTGAGAGTTCTGATACCGAGACTATCGCATAGCTCTGACTCGTCGGGATATGTGAGGATTGTATGGCCATCGGCTCCTTGCTTGCGCAGACAAGCCTCGAGTTGATCGGAAGGTGGGAGTTCTGGGGATGAAATCCCAAAACAAGCTCGATCGAGGGAGCAGAGTTCTAGCACCACCCTGTCAACATCCCAATCGAAAGGGTCGTCCATCCTGTAAGGTTTTCATGCCAGGGCGTACCCGAGGCGACGTGTTCTGGAGATGTGGAACCGTAAGCGACAGGTCGGAGAAAATAATAGTAGATGGCGAGGAGATACAGCATGAGCTGATGACCAGCCAGATAAAAGAGGGAGGGAAGGAGGGGCATGGCATGAACGCGGCCGTAGTGATCGATATGTTGTTGATGTTTCAGCTCGGTAGTCGAGAAGCTGTTGCACGGAAGGTAACCCCGCAAAGTGTGGAAGGGGCAGGCCCACGGCAACCTATCGCCGCCCCGTAACAGCCATAGTCAGTGTATGTGAATGCATGTAGGCGTTCGTAGGGCTGAATAGCTTCTAGGCATGCGACTTTCTAGGAAGTCGCTCGGTCAGTCCCCGGTCAGAGGCCAGAGTGGGCTCAGTAATCAAGGCGCGAATGAAAATGCATGCATGCTGCAAGTCGAAGGTATGGTGGCTAAGAGGGCCGCTAGAGCGCTGTAGCTACAAGCAGCACCCCAGTCCTATCCCATGCGACCTGCGACCTGCTGGGTCTTGCCGATCCAAATCACGACCGGTCCCTCCTCACCCGGTATTTCCATCCTTAGTAACAAGATAGGGCATTTAGAAAGAGTAATTGCTGGAGGATAAGCAGGTGAGGCGCGTTGCTTTGGTCTGATCGGACATATTCAAGTCTATTGCAAGTGACTTTAAGCGTAACACCAAGCTCAAATACATATACACAGACGGGATACGATGTCTCTTTTTAGTTAACTCATTTCTATCCGATCGGAACTATGGCCCTGTAAACAGAACATTCTATCCGTAATCGTCTATGAAATCAGAAACCATTGCCTGAGTTTCGTGACTAGAAGTCCTGATCACGCAATAAAGTAATCGTTTAAGAGAGGCAGGCCTCTATTCGACCCCCAGCATCTATTACACACCCTGCAACATATCGAGCTGGCAGTTTAAACCTCTCTATCCTTGAGGTCGAACGTATAGCAGGATGTATAGCAGGACGTGAAGCGATTGCGGGAATAGCATTTGTTTTTATTCTCGATCTTAACTTGTATTAAAGCGGGTTGGTTGTTATAAGGGTTCTATTGTTTTATAGGTGTATTACTGGGGTAGTTTAGATTAAAAAGTGGTTCGTAGTGGGTTTTAGCCGTAGTACTGTTTTTAAAGCCTGCTTTAACAGCAAGCTTTTTTTAATTAACCTAGTAATATATTAGCTATACTAATAAAGCTTAAAAAAAGCAGGAAAAAACATATAACTAGCTTTATTTTAAAATATTCTTAGATTTTAACAATAATTATTATATTATTTATAATAATTTAGTTAAAAATTATATAATTAAATAATATTTTATGTTTATATGTTATTAAAAAAACGTATACTTTAAAGATATAATTATTAATAATATAAATTAATATTAAATGTTGTTTTTTAAAGAAAAAAAAAGTATATAAATAAGAAAAATGTTTATAAGGTTTAAACAAAAACAAAGCACTTGCCCTGCACGTTATATAAAGTTATATGCGGGGTAGAATATAATGCGGGGAATAAATTTATATTATTACCTCGCAACTTATTTATAGCTAAGTTAAGCTAATAAATTATTTTTTAAAACATATTTAATATTATTAAAACTTAAAAAATATTTATTATTAAAACTAATAAGCTATAAATAACGTTTAATATTATATCTTAACTATTTACTTAAAATAATATGATAATAAAAGTTAAAGGTTAATTCCTTTTAGTTTATTTGCTTTAGGCTACTTAGTGTAGTTTTAGCACAGCATATTGCTTATAGGATAAGCACGGCTGTTCGAACGTTAGTTTATAATAAAAAACACTAAAAAAATAGCTACCATGGCCTTTTAAACCACTTTTAACTTTATATTATTATTAATATAATTATTATTAAGTATTTTAATTTATTAATATTTATATCTTAAACTTTTAAGATTAATATAAATTTTAATGTTTTAACTTTTTTTTTTTACGTTAGTTTTTTAATACTATAGCTATATAATATTTAAAGCTTTTTATTAAGCTTTAGCAGCTAAGAGTGTTTTATTAAAATATACTAAATTAAAGTTTAAGATTATAATATTAATAACATGTTAAAGCTAAAAAAAAGTCTTTTTTATTAATAGTTTAAAGTTGTTATAACTTTATAATATAATAATAATAATATTATTTAAATTAAACCACTTTTTAATATATTTTAATATAATTAAACTTTATTTTTAACTAAATATTTTTATAATGTTTAAAATATATATTAGTTATTTATAGTTTAATTTAATAAATATATTATAAACATATTAATGTTTAACTTTAAAGTAAATAAAAAATAAGCTAAAAAGCCTTGATTTAAAAAAGTGTAATATATTAAATAACTTTATTAAGAATGTTTCCTTAAAGCTTCCTTAGATCAGGGCAGCGAACCTAGACACGGGCGTTTTTACTATTAAGTATATGTTTTTTATTACAACGTGCGTATATAGCAAGGATATAAACCTAGGCAGTAGTGGGTCGCCAGTACAGGATATTAGTACCGGCGTTGTTTATAATAATCGTCGCAAGGGGTAGGCTTGTATTAAAGGTGCGCGGCGCGTCGGAGTGTGGTTCGAAATGCAATATACGTGGTAGAGAGGATTTGGGAAGGTACGAAGGTGCATTCAAGTGCTGGTGGGGCTAATGGAGGCTCGATAGTGCGGGGTAGTTCTTGCATACCGGGTGCATTTTATTCCTCTTTAACCCTCTAGCCATGTGTGATCCTTTTTAAGTCCAGATATAACTATAATAAGCGATCGCAGCAGCCATCCTGGGCTCTGTGGGCAAGAGAGATAGATTTAATTTTAAAGAGTAAATAGATTCTTACTTGACCACCATCATGGCATGGTGTTATGCAAAATCTAGACTAAATGATCTTTTAATATTTCTCCAAACCTGAAACCGTCAGAAAAGTCTTCCCCACTCACACGTCATTAGCACTACGCAGTAGGGCAACTTATCGCACGCCTTATGTCAAACACTGCGTTATGTAGCTAAATTGGAGAATGATGATGTTTTTTTTTTTTTTTGATCCTTGAGGAATTTTCCTCTCTACTCCGGAGTGGATATAAATATGTGGCGCAGGCTTACTGCCTTACATAAGCACACCCCGTATATCTAACACCTTACGGCCACGCACCATTGCCTCCCCGCCAGCACTAGCCGTTCCCCATTCCAACAACGTACTCGGCACCCGGACCAACACCAAAAATCAATTGGTATGATTTATGCTATCTCGTGAGAAAAACGAAGAGTCAACAAGGCATACAAAATACTATTTCCAAAAACTATGACGATGTTAGAAGAAAGGCTTGGGCTAATTGTTTAAACTGTATAATGAATAATACTGCACACGGGAACAACATATGTATGCGAATAACAGCAACACTTTGTATAGTGGCGCTTGTATTAGCTCTAAATGGCTTTCTCCGTCTTTAACAGTTGCGAAAGAAGTAAACTGTACGGCTGTGAAGGGTTGAAACGAAGGAGAAGTCGACCAAAACGCGCAAAGGGAACATTGTTGCTACAACTAGAAATTTGCCAATGCCGAGCTTCCGGCGGACGTAGCGGTAAATCGTGAGATCTTGTCGTTCTAGTTTTGTTATCGTACTCGACACAATATCATAGCCCTACTCCTAGATGGCTTCTGGGACTCTCCCTGGCAAGACTCCGACGGGCACTGCTCCCATTCCATTCTCCATGTAATCTCCTGAACTCCACTCCTCTCTATGCTCGACGACCTTATGAAATGGAATTTTCCACTCGAGTCTTGCCAAGGAAGCGTGCATACCCTTACTGAAGAGCGACTCCAGGTAGAGTGTATGAAAGTCTACGTCCTCGGTCATTTGCCAGCGCTGCATGTAAAACGCCGCTTGCGAACGCTGGGAAGCAAGGGACATGGTATAAGCCTGTCTGTCCTTCTGGACGATTGCGTTTGGGCGGCAAAGAGGCAGGCCCGGCCACAAGAAACGGGGAATGCCAGCGGCTCTTACGATTGGAACAAACGCCGCAAACCCCCAATCGATGACACTGCGATGGGTCGTTAGCCAGGGAGATAACACACTCACAGTCTTGCCCTACCTCTGGATGTTGTACTGATCGTCAACGATGAAGTTATCCGGCTTGAGATCACCATGCTCCATAGCGAATACCGTGTTATCTTGTTCTCGGCCGAGTACATGATCGAGAAAGCCCTGTTGGTCGACACAGTCCTGATTGGAAATGCCAAGAATCGTACCCTCTCTAACACGAGCACGCCTGTTTTTCAGAAGTCGCTCGAAATAGGCCTTTGCCGTTGTAGAGCCTAACACCTTTGATCAGCGTTTTCATTTGCGGAGTGAATGCCCCACGTACGGTTTTCGAGTGTGCACTCAATCAAGGACAGTTGTATCGACGCTATTTGGCCCAGCAAGCTATCACGATGAGGTTGCTTAGGGAAGCTTTTATTCCAAGGAAGCCTTGAACCCTCAACCCAAGTAAGAACGATGAATGGGTGCCTGACGGGATTATCAAAACTCAGGCTATATCCAAGGCATTTTGGAGCCCAGCGGAAGCCCTTTGCCTCAAGCATCTGAAGAATTTCCACTTCCATTTTGACCACAGGAATCTTTTCACACTGACTGCGAACGCTCATATATAGTGGCACGCGAACAGCTAGACTTTCCTTATCCCGAAAACTGAGCTTGAAGATGTGACACTGACCTCCACGGAACTCCTCGTCCAGCGCCGGCGCTTCTCCTCCGAGTCCAAGCTGGGAGATGGCAGCAAAGATTTTTCGCGGCTCAAAGTCTAGACAATCGCTTGAAGCCATGTTGTAATTGAAGAGCAGAAAATCAATTCATGAAGGTGTCAGGATACGTTAGCGGCTTGGGGAGGCTAAAAATCGAGCTTGGAAGGCATGTTGAATTGAGGTTCACACAGCCTACAGGCAACAACCCCCCTGTTATTTGGTGGAGCTCTAGTACACTAAGTTCGAAACGAAGTGTCGCGCCCCACCTAAAATTTACATATAACACACATATACTTTTAAAATACATAGATTTACGCGTTTTTATTTAAATAATATAATATTTTTAACTATATATATATTATAATATTTTTAAAATATTTATTATATTAATTAAATATAAAGGTTTTATATAAAATATTTATTTTTATTAATATAATTAAATTTAGTGCTGTACAATCCAACTTGCCGTAATCTAACCTGCCGCGATTTAACCCGCTGCGATCCAATCGTTCGAACGAGCCCTACCCGCGTAAACCTACCTATACAGACCTGCCGGCACAGACCTACGCGTACGGGCTAGCGAAGGGTCTGGAGATCTGCCCGTACGGACTGGCGAGGGCTCTGGAGACCTACCCGCGCAGACCTACGCGTACGGACTGGCGAGTGGACTGCCAAGGGGTCTGGAGACCTACCCGCGTAGACCTACGCGTACGGGCTAGCGAAAGGTCTGGAGACCTGCCGGCACAGACCTACGCGTACGGACTAGCGAGGGCTCTAGAGACCTGCCCGCGCAGACCTACACGTACGGACTGGCGAGTGGTTTGGAGACCTGCCCGTACGGACTAGCGAAGGCTATACAGACCTACCTACGTAGACCTACGCGGGTAGGTTTTTAG
>MU383922.1:0-173596 GCA_022495065.1 Xylaria telfairii
AAAAATAAAAAAAATTTTATTATTATAATTTTATTATTATAAGTTTTATTATAAAATTATATAAAAAAAATAAAAATATAATAATAAATAATATTTTATAATAAATTTAAAAAATTTTTTAAATAAAATTATTAAATTTTATAAAAAAAATTTTAAAATAATTAAATTATTTTTATAATTTAATAAATAATTAAAAGCTATATAAAAAAAAAATTTAATATAAAATATAAAAATAATAATTAATTAATATATATAAATTTAAAAAAGTTATAAAAAAAATATAAAAATAATAATAATATATAAATTATAATAAAAAATAAAATAATTATATAATTAATTAATAGTTTAGTTAAAAAAAAATTAAAAATATAAAAAACTTTATATATAAATTAAATATTGTTATTAAAAAGAATTTTTTAATTTTAGAAGTGCTGATTTAAAAAGCTTATTGTTTAATTTTTTATGCAAGCAAATTTAAACGAACCTATAATTTTAAGGCTTTGTACGCAGCGGTTAAGACTCGGGCCGAGTTTTTTTGCAGGGGGGGGATTGTTACGGATCACGTGATTTTTGTGGGTCACGTGACGTTACGTGATTCCTGTGGCTAGTATACAGCTGGTGTGTGTAGCTGCGCAAGTAATGGACCAGTAGGTCTATACAGCAGTATTAAATAAAAATAGCAGTATTAAATACAGGGCTGTATTTAATAGTAGTTATAATAGCAGTATTTATTAAAGGTTACGCAGCAACTAATAAAGTAGTAAATATTTTAAAAGCAGGTAATTATTTATATAAATAGCTGTTTTTTTATATATTTTAAACTTTTTTTTTTTTTTTTTTTTTTAAATAAAATATTTATTTTTAATAATAAATATATTAAGTGTTTAAACCTAGTGCTTATATTAACTTTATTACACGTTAACGCGACTTTTAAATTAAAACTTATAAAAAAAAATTTTTTAAAAATATATAGCTTAACTTATTATATTATTTTAATATTTAAAATTATTAAAAAAGCTTAAAAAACTATTAAGATTTTTTTATATAATTAATTAAAATTATTATTATTAAAATATATAATATTAAAATTAAAAAATATTAAAAAAATATATATAAAATTATTATTTATAAAAACTAAGTTTAAAATATTAAATTTTATTATAAAAATAATTAATATATTTATAAAAATATTTTTATATAATTAAAATATTTAAATTAATTATTAAAAATTAATTATTAATTATTTTATATTTAATTATTTAATATAAAAATTATTTATATTAAAAATTAATAAAGTTTTAAATTAATAAATTATAAAAATTATAAATTTTAAAATTAAAATTATTTATTTTAAAATAAAAATATAAAAACGCTATTAAAAATATTAATAAAATATAAAAATTACACTAAAGCATAAACTAATATAAATAACTAATATTTATAGGGCTAAACATAGGTTAAAGCGACAGGTCGTATTTAAAAACGAGGCACCTGATTAATAAGTGCCTGGCACTATAGAACAGCTGCTAGCGGCTTGTTAAAAAAACAAATCGGAAGCTGAAGACTGTATTATAGTAAAAAACACCAGAAACAAGTGATTTTAAACGAATACGTAAAGATCTACGGCTTTAAAACGAGGTGGTTGAATGGCCGGCAAGTGGGCCGCGAGGGGGTGGGCCGTGGGGGGGGGGGCTAGCTTAAATTAAAACCACTTTATTCAAGATCATGTGATGTGACATCGATAACTATTAACAGTAATAAATAATACAGGATAGACACAATCAATAATTGGTCAGCTTTGAGGTGACGTCATTCTCCGTGTTTATTGTAATTACCTGAGCAGATAAATATAGGCTCCTAACTTCAGGCTTTAATAATGCCAATTCTCCAACCCGACACATCTTGGAAAAATTCAGACACTTCCCCCATTCTTATCATTGTTAGCCACAATACCCCGCGAATCAACCGAACATGGCGGATTACCCTGTATGCTGCATCGCTGAGATTCCCATTGCAGTTAGTCTTGCGCTGTTCCTATTAAGTGCTGGGATCGACTGACGAATGCGTCTCTTCAGATTTTGAACAAGCTACTCGACCAAGCCCTTGCCGGCAGCGAAGAACTCGTGCCAAACAGTGAACACGAACTCTCTATCGTTGTCACGAACAGTGATGGATCGAGCAAATTGCCCGGCAGAGCTACGATCCCGCCACTGAACGATAGCTTTCGGCCATTCATCGCCAGCTCTGTAGAAGATGCAGCTAAAAACATAGGAACGGCTGCGTACTTCGCTGTTCTCGACCAGCAGTCTATGACTGACGACTCCGCTGTCATAGTTCGCCGTCAGGGGGATGGTTCTTTAGAGAGTGCTCGAGCCACGTTCAAATCGGTCCAGACCCTTCTTGTCTCGCTTTCCATGGCCACTCTAGGCTTCCAAGAGATTAAGAACATCGCGGGTTCTCACGGCGGTGTTTACGGTAGACCTTTAGAAACCCCGAGGAAAGGAGGCGCGGCTCCGCGAATGAGACTTGGGGGTGCCTAAGCAGCATAATGCGCCCGAACACGTTTTCATGGGCACATAATTAGGAGCAGGAGCACAGCGGGCTATTCTAGTGTATTTTGTATTTTGTGAACATTAGATTCTAGCACAGTTCAATGCAGAAAACCTCTTTGCATATCAAGTACGTAAACACTCGCGGGAAACTGCACTCCTTCTCGGCTTCAATTTTTATCTAAGCCCTCACGTAATCTCCATGCGTAGTTATGTAAAGAGGCTGGAAAAAATATGGAATGAGATGCCCGGTAGGTGCAAGCATAAGTGCTAATAAATGCGTCATCGGCATTAGGCGAAGAGATCAACAGGACTATCATGCGGTTATTGCTCTGAAACCCGGGGAGGCTTTACATCTCTCGTAAGCCAAAACGGATTCAGTCAGCCACTTCTCTTCGAGTTCTGACTGTGTCGCTGACAAACAATGTTCCCCGATTACAATGGTTATAATTTGGTAATCGATTTGCATAACCTAAGGCACGTACCCAGCATTGAATGAGTAGTGGAAATGCGACCTCAACTATATTGGGAACCAAGAGGCGTCGATTGGATGGTCTGTCCTGTATATGAAACTAAAAGCCTACATACTAGCCTTGTGGGATTTCCTGAGGCTATTAGAGTGACAATTCACTTCTTAGAGAGGTTAAAAATAAGTCATCAGACTCGCTTTTCATAGCCTCACTGTGATGAAGCCATTAAAGCAATGTCACTGACGATCATGTCACTCGGTTCCGGCTCGTAAACCCAAGTATTTCTCGTCTTCTTGGGGGAACTCGATATCTATAAGAATGGGCATCCTCCATCAAGATTTTATGTGATGGTAACAAGCACAAAACCCCAAGACAGACAGCAGGACTACGCGGACATCCCACTATCAAGATCTTCAAGTCTAAATTTTCAAAATGTATTCCCGATTCTTCCAGCTATTCACCATCTCAGCTGTGGCAGCAGCCACCTTTGAATGGGACTGCACCAACTCCCTCGGGACGTGCAATAATGCTTGTTACGCTGTAAACCACGGCTTAGCCCCTGGTGTTTTGACCTACGACAGTGATGCGAGCAACCGCGACCCTCGCCGCACGGCATCCGGATGCAACAGAACACCTTGTAGCAACACCGGCTACAGCCAATGGGGTAACTCGTGCGACGAGTATCCCTTTGCGAGCGTCCAAGAGGGTGGTAACAACGCTATCCTCCGCTGTGTAGACAGCACGGAGAATTCTAGTAAGTCAAAGGAACCTACAACTTCCGATATTGATGAGGCAATGTTTGCTGATATGGCACGTAGGCGAGGGTGGTCAGCTAGGCAACTTTTACAAGACAATCAACAACGGTGACACGTTTGACATCTTCGTGAGGAACTATGGAGGGGCTGCATTCTGCCAGAATGCGGCTATGGGCAATGATGGCAGCGAATTTAGACTGGTCAATGGTGCTTTCCAGAATGCCAAGCGCCGCCGTGGTGAGTGTGCAGCGAAGCGGACGCTCTTCAAAAGTACTTAACTAACATAAACAGACGTTGACGACGTCGGTGTTTTCATCGATGCTCAGCCCCTGGGCACGCCTGTTCAGCTCCGCGAGTTCGAAGACCAGAATGGTGAGAAGCTGCTCTCCCTGAACCCCGAAATTAAGGAAGAAGATGCAGTTGGAACCAAGATGTGGAACGGCAGCAACTGGACTACGATCGCCAGAATGATCTAGGGAATCATTGGACGAATCGCGGAGCATCGAGCTATTCCGAACCATCGCTTGGATAAAGTTAAACCTAAGATTATGTACTCTAAGATTGGGAGATCGAGTTTGGAGTTGTGGGTATGTTCAGGATGATGAAGAGGGTTCAGACTTCAACATCGTACATTCGTTTATTTATGTCTGTTCATACAGAAACACTGTCCCAAAATTCAACAAAATAAATTAAATACCTAACCTGAGTACTTCGCTGCTCGTGATAGTGTAAACTAGGAGCAATCAATGGCGCTGTTTAGCATCCTTATTTTATGTCCTTACCGCCCCTAATTATATGTCTCTAACCAGTAGACGATGACAAAACCTATTAACTATAACCTTTATTGTCCCTATGAAAGTAAGTAGCCAACTGTCCTTCACCCGCAGCGCGCCTACCATCATCTCCCTAGCCTCTCGTATAGAGCCTGTCACGGAACGCTACGGATTAACCCCCGGGGACCGGGGGTATCGGGCACGGGCCCATGGCCCGTGTATATATATACTAGCTAAATAGTCCTTAGCCTAGAATAGGGGTTTTCCCTCCTTCGTGCAATAACAATAAGTCAACACTGGCCCTACCAGCAGTTAGAACTGTGACAGAGCCACAAGGCTTACCCCTTTGAATCGTAGTCCTTCTAGCCTCTGAATCTTCTAGGACTATAATTAGCGAGGTATAAATGAAGTAGAACAGTTGTAGCAGGCATGCATGGCAGGACAACGCTATGAGTATTGTACTAGTATCAACGACCCCTGCTGCCGTCAGCGTGCGCGTAAGTGATAGTGCAGTACTGACCTAGAGGGCATTGCTTGGGCACGTCCTGTTATTCGTAGAGCTGACAGCCTGCATACAATCCATGGTCTAGGTGGTAGCATTGCTACTCCAAACGGCCATGAGGGTTATGCCTTACGTGCGGATAGAAGGGAACATTTTTTGAGGCGTGATGTTTAAGGGCCGTTGGCATTTTGCGGGAAGACGTGATCAAGCACGACCATAAGTTCCTAAGCGCTGCACTGATCAAGGCACCGAAATATTAGATCCCGACAGGCATTCTTACTCAGTATCTCCATAAAGCTAATTATTCTATAGTAGCGAGAAGACTGTTGAATCTTTTTTTACATCAAAGTTTAAAATGTATTTAGTTAGTAAAATATTGTTTTTATACAGTGCTAGTCTAGCTAGGTACCTAGTTGGTGAGAACACCATTCTCTCCATTCGGAATACAACTACAGTAGTTACTTCTACCCTACCAAAAATAGCTAAATAAAACATAAAGCTACTTCCCTTTTAACGCGTGTACAGCTTGCCATGCCTGCAACTAACAGCCAAGACGAGTGACAAAGTTTAATGCGACAGTCAGCCGATCCATATAGAAAAAATGTAAAAATGCAGCTGCTAGGTACCTACCATCCCTTAGACCTGGATCTTCAACAACAATATCCAGGCCGCGAGAACCCTCGATTAGTAGATACCTCCTTAACGGCTTTTACACCGCCTATCAATTCCGCCCTATAAGGCTGATTACTACTTGCAGAGCGCCCGCCGGCATTTATTATTGCCAAAATTTTGAAGGCGCCAAATACAACTTGGATCGATACATGGAACAATTTGTCTTGCATTTGAGCTGTACTACTTTATGTTGCCGTCTATCTGGCTCAAGACCCCATAATGCTATTCTCATGCCATCACTAATATACATCATTAACGACGTGAATTCAATGCAACAAGGGGGATTCTAAATAATGACTCCTTATCAGCCTGTTTAACTTACCAGTATTAAATATGCGATTACTGGAATGCCAAGATGATGGGAGTTTCCGCCTAACGGAAGAGTTCATCGGTGATAGAGTCATACCCCCTTACGCTATCCTCTCCCACACGTGGAGCCAAGATGATAGGGACGAAGTCAGCTACAATGACATGCAGCAAGGGACCGTGTTACACAAGCCGAGCTACACAAAGATTCAATTCAGTGGCAAGCAGGCCTTGCGCGACGGTCTAAGGTATTTCTGGGTCGATACCTGTTGCATCAACCGCCCCAATCACTCCGAGCTGACGGAGGCGATCAACTCCATGTTCACCTGGTATAAGAACTCCACGAAATGTTACGTTTATTTATCGGATGTGACCAGCGAAGGCGACCATTGGGGCCATACATCGTCACCCCAATGGAATCGCGCTTTTTGCAACAGCAGGTGGTTCACGCGTGGCTGGACGCTTCAAGAACTACTAGCTCCGTCATCCGTGGAGTTTTTCTCATCTGATCATCAGCACTTAGGGAACAGGACCTCACTCGCCCTGAAGATACACGAGATTACCGGAATATCTCTGGAAGCTCTACGCGGGACTTCTTATCTTCACTTTTCTGTTAATGAGCGCTTGGATTGGTGTCGGGGACGAAAGACCAGGCGCCCTGAGGACAGAGCTTATTGTATGCTTGGGTTGTTTAACGTCCATATGTCTCTGATATATGGCGAGGGAATGGATAATGCATTCAGAAGACTACGAGAGGAAATCAATTGGCGCCAGTGTATTTCTAATGGAGCGTCGGAGCCTTCTCGCCACCCAACTTCTGGTAAGTGTGATCTGCCAGTGTGGTTGTATAGCAAACTCGTGGCCAAGTATAGAGCTACTGCTGACTGCACATTGTGAAGCTCCCCGGAGGGCTCTTTGGACTGTACCGTTTGGCCGTAATAAGCACTTTGTGGGACGGGAGCCGATTTTATCGCGCCTCCTCGACGTAGTTTCTCCAGATGCAGACACAGACAACTGCCAACACACTATCATCGAAGGGCTTGGAGGCATTGGAAAGACTCATATTGCGCTGGAGCTTGCGTATCGTTTACGTGAGCGTCAGCCCGAATGCTCCGTCTTTTGGGTTCATGCTATCGACACTACGAACTTTGAGAATGGGTATCGGCAAATTGCCAAGACGTGTCAATTAACGGAAGCGAGTCAAGGGGAAGACGATACCGAACACATCATGTCAATCGTCAAAGACGCATTAAGCCAAGAGGAATGGGGTCCATGGTTGTTGGTTATAGATAATGCCGACAACACAGATCTAGTCTTAGGTGAATGTGGTTTGGTTAATTATCTGCCGTTCAGCAGAAGGGGATCTATCCTTCTTACCTCCAGAAACCATGAAATTGCGACTGGACTTGATGCCCCGTTGGACCTGATCTTTCTCGTGGGTGGGTTAGACGAAGATGACGCAGCAGCTCTCCTGGGCAAAAACTTATTGCCGCACCAGACGAAAGACACAACAAGTGTACAAGAACTATTGGTCCTTCTAGCCAATCTCCCCTTGGCAATCAAACAAGCATCCTCCTACATGGCGACAACTGGCATGACAACGACTAAATATCTCGCTCATTGCCAATCAAGCCCTCACTCGTTCGTAAAACTACTGAGCAAAGACTTTGAGGATAGGTATCGGTATAGAACAACACGAAATCCGATCGCGACGACGTGGCTCATGTCGTTCAATCTGCTCATGGAGGAGAAACCACTTGCTACCAAATATCTTAGATTCATGTCTCTCCTGTCTGAGAGGGAGATCCCAGCGTACTTGCTACCAATCGCAGAAGACGAATTGGTCATGGAAGAAGCGATTGGTGCGCTCAAAGGGCACGCTTTCATTGAAGAGAGGATCGATTCGGCACTGTTCAGCATGCACCGCCTCGTTCGACTCGCTACACAAAACTGGATAAGAACTGAAGGTGATTGGGACGCCTGCGTCGACGAGGTTATCCAACGTCTTATAGAAACTTGCCCGAGTTCTCAAGATAAAAGTAGTGCTATCTGGGCCGAGTATTTACCACATGCCCACGCCGCTCTGGAGCTTCGCGGAGATACCAGCAACAGCACAACATTACTATCTCTGACGTCTGGCGTGGCCGAAGGGTATGAGATTCTTGGGAAATACTCCATGGCCGAGCAGATGTATCGCAAGACTCTGGCGATGAGGCTTGAGACTCTTGGAGAGGTGCATCCGGACACACTGACTAATTTCTATACTCTTGCTCGCACCCTGCGAAGAAGCGGGAGATTGAAAGATGCCTCGCAGCTATACCGCGGAGTTCTCACTCTAACTAAGAAGTCATTGAGCCCCGTTCACCCCGTCATGCTTTACACATTACACGAATTTGCACACCTGCTTCAATCGCAGGGAAAATATAAAGAAGCAGAACATCTTCATCGCGATACCTTCTCCCTCTTAAGCACTACCCTCTCGGCAAACCATCCCTTAACACTCGACAGCAAGCGAAACATTGCTTACACACTCCGCAAGCAGGGCAGATACTCTGAAGCCGAGCCCCTGCAACGCGAAGTGCTCGCCTCTACAGAGGCCATCTTCGGCACGCACCACACAGAGACCCTGCAGAACCTAAACAATCTAGCCAGCACACTTCTATTCCAAGGGCACGCCGAAGAAGCCGAAAGCATGTACCGGTCGGCCATGCTCGGATTCGTAAACGAGCTCGGAGACGCGCACCCGCAGACCCTCAAGTCCAAGTCCAACATAGCGCGCACTCTGACAAGTCTAGGAAAATACTCGGAAGCCGAGACGATGCATCGCGAAGTCCTAGAAGCCATGGCTCTCGTGCTCGGGAAACAGCACCCAGATACTCTACAGAGCATGAGCAAACTCGGCGTGTCGCTCTGGCATCAGGAGAAGTACACCGAGGCAGAGCAGCTGCACCGCGAGGCGCTTGAGATCTACAGTTCTGTGTTGGGTCCGGGCCATCTTGATACTATTAAGGGTGTGGATAACCTGCTTGTGACGCTTGATAGCCAGGAGAAAACCGCGGAAGCTACGCAATTGCGTAGTAAATGGGAAGAGCATAGGCAGCTCGCAGATGGAAAGGGATTACCTTCGTCTTGTTAATAGTAACTTTATTAACGCTTTATTAAATAAAAGTTATATATAAATATTTTTTTAATAAATAAAGTATATGTTAGATATAAGGAGTATACAGAACTATTATATTACGCCCTCTACATTATAGCGTGTTCTATTAGCCAAGGGTACAAGACCGGCGGATGGGCCGTAGCTACCTGAAGTTACTACACTTTTTTCTATATTATTAAACTCAAATCTAGCAAGTCATCTGTCGTAAAAGTAGCACCTATCTATCGTGTCTATGCCTCAGCCTCTTAAATCGCTGCCAAGACAGCCCGTCATATCCTCAGAGTGCGAGAGGAGTCTTGTTTTAGGCAGCAAGGGAATACTTCATCAACAAATGGAAGAAAAACCATCTGTCAGTTTTACCAGAAATGGATCACGGTAAAATATCTTCAAGTATTTCAGAGGTGGTGCGTGGTGGGTTGAACTTCGCAAGACACACAAAGCGTCGCGTTTAGTTATAATTAGGTAGAAAAAGATATATGACAGCTCTTGTGAACAGTGCTATGGTCAGTAAAAGCTGTTAGGGCCGGCTAGGTAGTCAAAAGAACTATTACCCTTGTTTACGATGAGGGTGGCGATGCCCTAGGCTGAGTTCTCGAACGACCAATGCGTACGCTACGGACCCCAAATGATGAGCAGTCACACGGAAATATATCCAAGAACATCGTACTTTTGGTCGATGTAAATGCCATTCACTTCTTTAACTGGTGTATGTATCACTACTGCTACGTATTGGTGGGGGCTTTTACCTAAAAGCCCCGAATCTGCAGGCTGCGGGGGCTGTGTTGGCTGATTAGCGCCCGGTTGACAGGGCCGTTTGATCAGCCTACCTAGGCTGATCAACCCAAAGAAGCGATGTAAAAGATATGTTTCAAGATGAGAACATGTTTCTTATGTGCCATATCTAATTCATCAACCGTTTTCTTATTTTGAGATACCGCTCCATGCTCGCCAAGATCCCATGGCTGATCCACTATCAATAGCTGCGTCAATTGCTGGGCTCGTCGGCATTTCTGACGCCGTGTTCAGGAAGGTCTACCACTATTACCGCACCGCCAAAGGAGCAGGCAAGGAAATCGAGGCCCTGGCTGAAAGTGTACGATCATTGTCTGGAATCCTTCACAACCTATCGCTCTTGGCTTGGGCCTTGGAACATGAGCCATACGACAGTTCCCTCCGCATGCACCATATAAACTCGTGCCGCCAGACTCTTTCGAAGCTCAGCGACAAGTTGAAACACATACAAGATGACCTTCAACATGGTTCTTCGCTGGGACGTTTACGTCGGCAGCTCACCTGGCCATTTTCCACGCGGGAAACCGAAGAGCTAATAAAACAAATCTCAAGTCAGACGAAGACTATCACTACCGCATTGTCAGCAGATACAATGAACCTTCTTCTCAGAAGCTTGTCGCGCCAGGATGAGCTCTTAACGCGCGTTGGTAAAATTGAAGAATCGGTAGAAAAATACTCCGAGATTCACACCCAAATCCGCGTCGATGAAGGGCGGCAACGAGTTCTCGATTTTTTTCTGAAAGTCGATCCCCAAATCTTACTAGACAAGAGCATCAATTCCCGACATAGCCTAACCGGCCTGTGGCTCACTGAAAGTGTCGCATTCAGCAGATGGCTACATGATCCCAGGTCAGCATTGTGGCTTGAAGGTATTTCTGGTGGAGGCAAAACCGTACTCGCTGGAGCCATGATTCAAGATTCCCTGAGATCTAGTGGCTCTAACTGTGCTGTGGCTTTCTTTTTCTGTAACTTTGCAGACGAGAAATCCCATGATCCCGTCAATCTTCTCGCCACTATAGCTTCCCAACTTGCACGGCAGAACCCAAACGCATATATCCTACTAGAACAGTACTACGAGGAGCTACACCCCCCGGCAGGGCTTTCTCGGTCGCCCAATTTGAGCCACGTCACAAAACTCGTCATAGATATTTTGGGAGAGTTTGACAAAGCTCTATTGCTCATAGACGGCGTCGATGAATGCGAATCGCATGTTGTCGCAGTCACCCAGACTCTTTTAGGGCTATGGCAAAATACGCAAAATATGAGCATCGCTATTCTAAGTCGCCCCGAACATGTCATTCGCGAGCTTCTAGAAACAGAGTTTACATGCCTAGACGTTGCCGCTCAGAAAGACGACATATTATTATACTCGTCCGCCGAAATCGACGCCAGGATTCGGTCAAAACAGCTCAGGATAAAGCACCCACAAATTAAGGATGAGATCCTCAGCACCCTAGTTAACGAAGCGAATGGAATGCAAGTATTCCGTTCCATTTACCCCAGCTACTAGCTCACAAATTTCAGGTTTCGTTGGGTTGCCTGCCAGATTGATTTTATGTGCGAATTACCAACAGATGCCGCCCGTCGAAATGCTCTGAAGGCTTTACCACCGACCCTGTTTGAAACATACGAAAGGATGTTGCATAGGGTCAATCAGAAGAGCCCATCAATTCAACAGATAGTGCAGAATAGCCTTCAATTAATTGCTTTCACAGATCCTCCGCTTACTACTCGAGAAATATGCGAAGCAATTTCAGTTTCGAAAGATACAGATTCGTTAGACCCAGAGGACATAATCGATGAGGCAGAGATTCTGATCGTCTGTAGCAGTTTTATTAGAAAATCCACTTCGGAAGACCGTTTTGAGTTCGCTCATTTCACCGTAAAGGAGTTTCTGCAGAGCCAGAGGCTTCTAGACAGTTTATCACTACAAAAGTTCGCAGTCTCTCCCATGAAGGCTACACATTTCCTAACCATATCCGCCCTACGCTTTCTACAACTGCAAAATTTCAATATTTTACCTCATAACATAATGGGCTCTAGCTGGTCAATCTTGGAGTACACCCAACAAAGAATCAGCAAGTGGCCATTTTATGAGTACGCCTCAATCTTCTGGCCAATACACTCCGAACACCACTGGGACAAGCCAGACGTGCTTCAGCTCGCTTTAGATCTCTTTGCTACCCCCAAATCGGCTTTTTTTACCAATTGGGCATTAGAGATCGGTCGTCATTGTTCTGCTGATGCTAGACCTGTGCTGTTCCATGGCAAACGATACCAGCTCGAAAGGAATAAGGGCCGAGCTTTGAATGAAGATTGGATCTTTAACCTTGCTCTTTGCTTACTACATGATAACTTCACTCCTGTGCACATGGCTGCTATTCTTGGGCTACCAAAAATATGCTCACTTTTATTGGACCAGGGGGCTCAAGTGAACCTAGAGAGCCGCTTTAGCACGCCTTTATACTGCGCAGTCGGCAGCTTGGGTACCTTCTCTATGGACCACAAAAGCACAAACGATACAGTGTACAGTTCCCTTTTTAGCTGCATACCTTGTTCGCTACGTCGTGAAACTGTTGCACTTTTGATACGAAAAGGAGCGAGCTGTCTTCATGCAAAGCCTAGTCAACCGGGTTCGTCGAAGAGATTTAAACAGAACGTCGGACCAATGTTAGCGCGGCTTGCAATATGCCAATCTAACGAATTTGAGGGACTGGGCATTCTTCTAGAGCTCATTCGTGGAGGCCTCGTCTTAGATCTACCTGATCTAAAAGAGCTCGATAAAGCTACAGAGAACCTTCCTAATCCTTCAAATCTCGCGACCTAGATGAGGCGGACTTAGACGAGATTCTTCTCATTCTAAAGAATATGAACAAGTCCAATACTGAGGCTTCAGATTTGATTGAAAGCATCCAGGATAACTCTAAAATGTTCTCCACTAGGAGTAACAGCCTCGACTATACTTTAAACCCCTCCCTGATGTCTGATTACGAGTTTGCCCACCATGTCATAGCTGCTATTCATCTAGACAACCAAAAGCATCTTGAAATTATGGCTATTGACAGCAACCGCCATCGTATATTACGACTTGAAGATGATATATCCGGGTGCGATCTCGTTCTATGTGCAGTGCGGCTAGGGTCTCTTAAGGCTACAGAGACATTACTTCAACTTGGGATTAGCAACAAGCTACACGACGATGGTATTATGAATCCTATCTTGAGTTGTTGCGAAGATCATCAAATCACAATGCTACGACTATTACTTAACCATGGGGCGTCCCTGTCGGCGCGTGACAAGTCTGGAGGCACAATTTGGCATAGGGCGGCACGTTCGAATTCGGTTATCATACTGGAAGAGCTAGCTATTCAGTGCCCAAACTTAAGCCGGGCATTAGAACAACGAGACTTCGACAAGAAGACCCCCTTATCAATTGCTATTGAAAGCGCTCACTTGGACGCAACAATGTTCATACTGCAACTTTTCAAACAAACTGGAACCTGCGATCACTCGCCAGATCTATTCATTAAGGCACTACCTATAAATTCTGCAATACTCATTCGGGCCCTTTTAACCGTCGGTATTAGGCCTGAAGAAAATCCCAACAGCGGGTCTACAGTGTTTCATTGTTTACCACCGAACATCAGCTTGGAATGCGTTCAATTGATTAAGAGTTTTTACCCGGATCCTTGCAAATGTCAAAAGAATGGTAAAGTACCACTGGAGATATTTCTCAGAAATGTCCTAAAAATGGGCAAGGTTGACTTGGACGTGGTTAAAGAATTGACCACTGAATCCTATGTTTGGTATACCGCTGCTGGTGGGACGATGCCTTGGACATTTTTCTGTTCTGAAATCCTTCCAACTTATCTAGTGGACAATACTTTCAAGGTGATGGGAAAGTTACTTGCCGACATAGGACAAGTTTTTCTCACTGTCGGAGCTATGGCCTCTTTCGAGGTAGCCATGCGGGCATCCGGTTTCAGCTGCTTGATATATTCACTGCAGGCATGTTCACTGCAACCGCATTGGGGCCGTTTCTGGCCCTTCGTTGCTAATGCTCTAACAAGTTCATCCTACGAACCGGAAAACGATGACCCCAGCTTAACAGTAGCATTAGCATGGTCTGTTCGCTTCGGTACTCCTGAGCTGTCCTCCAAGCTTCTTGAGGCGGGGGCCAGTACTCATCTAAAAAACACGGACCTGAGCCCCATCATACTTGCTTGCCAGGCAGGAGTTCCTTGTGGAATTGATCATGTTCGACTACTACTCCAGTACACGACACCAGAGCAGCTCAACGATGCCGGGTTGATTCATTTACTTTGTAACTCGGCTATCCTAGATCTGAATGAGAAGTTACTAGCAGTCATAAAGAACGGCGCAGACGTAAATGCAGCAGACAAAATAGCTAAAATACCAGCACTACAGAAGCACATTATTAGTGCAGTCAAGATACGGCTATCGCCCTCATCAAAGCAGGCGCCCAGCCGAATATCTCTAAAAATGGCTGGACATCTATTTCTCGAGCTACATATGGCGGTTTCGTTCAATTTCTGGGCCAGGTGGAAACCTTGTCGGCTCATACCATTATATGGGAAACCTATTGCTCGGTTGATGTCTCTTTTCTCGAACGGCGAATTAATAGCTGCAATCCCCTCCATCTCGCTGCCATTACTGGGAACGCAGAATGTGTTGACGTTCTCTGCTCGACTGCTCTCTCTGAAAAAATCAATTCGCAGGCCGAAGGGGGTTTCACACCTCTCTTTTTTGCGGTTCTTTGCGGAGCCCATGAAGTTATCAAGAGGTTATGCCGATACGGAGCAGATCCGAATATTCGCACACACTCAGGTGCGCACGTCTTGCACGCTGCAGTGCGGGAGAATAGTCTCGAAATGGTCTCAATCCTCCTACAGTACAATGCAAAGGAATGTCTTGATCCAACCTTCAAGACCCCGTCACAGTTAGCCGCGCTATTAGGACGCAAAGAAGTCGCCCTGAAATTAGCTTCAACTGCGTGCCAAACGCCACCTCCTTGCTTTGATACATTAACTGAACTGTCAAGCAGACTCGAGAAGGCCATTATCTCAAGGGATCTGCAACTCTGCATAGAACTTCGTAGAGGTGGTGCCTCGCTGGACCTACCAATACCTGCATGTGCCGTCTGTACTCCCTTGGCCTTGGCATTATACCATCGATCGATCGCTATTGTAGAGTGGCTTCTTCAGGAAAATGCAAGCTCTGGGGGTTCGGCTTGCGCCCTACACACTAGGTCAAACTTGCCGCCAGAGACTACAGTTCAGCTAGCTGCACAAGATAGCACTTGGAACTTTCTCCTTGACCGCCTTCTAGCTAAGACACTGGAGGACGGACTACGGTGGACTTTCGACACCGTGCATTTCAGCTCCCTTGCAGCAGCTATCAGGCACGGAAATTATCCTGGTGCTGAGATCATATTATGTAGCCTGAAGAAGTGTGCTGATACTTACAGGTAATGCCCCAATCCATCCTGAGCCACCAACCTTCGACCGGATGCTGACATTTAGTTCACAACTAGTACTCGGCCGCAAGACGGCGGCCCCAAAGCCCAGCATCAGAATCTGCATTATTTCGACATCAATAAAGAGAACTTCTTACATTACGGAGCCTCAATAGGCGATCTTCAAACGATCGATTTCTTACTAGCCAATGGGGCCTGTCTGGACGCTCTGGATGATGCGGGCCAGGTACCGCTACACATGGCGATCCAAAATGGTAACTTGGAAACTATAGGGGCACTCTTGAATCTGGGTTCTAGGTCTGATACACAAGATGCCATGGGCAAGACCCCACTCATGTACGGCTTGGAAGCCCAGGATCTTCCAGTCATTCAAGTTCTTTTACAGCGTGACGTTAATTTTGCGAGTCTCGATTGGCGACAACGGAACGTGCTTCATTTTATAGCAGAAACGGACAACCTAACCATAGGCATCTTCTCCTTGCTAGTCAGCAAAGGCGTGGATCCATTATCAGCAGATGTTGATGGGTTCTGTCCGCTGCATTTCCTCCTGCTAAATAACCACGGCCGCATTCGTACAGCTTTACTAAGACGAACACAGCGCCTTTACCATCCTCATTCTCCAAATCCTCGCTTACATACGACGTGTACCAGCAAAGCCATGTATCTCTTGGACTTGCCAAGAATAGCCCAGAAACCACGGTTCCGGGGTTCTTTTCGAACAGCTCTTAAGCTGCGGCGACAACATCGCAGGAGTCTGCTCTGCGAAGCAGCGTACCAGGGTCTAGTTTCGGTAGTCGAGATGCTTTTGTCGTGCAGTGTTGACGTCGAGTTTGAGGGTTCTCCAGAAGGAACGGCGCTTCTAGCAGCTTGTACCAACGGTGCTCTCGATACAGTAAAATGCTTGGTTCGCCATGGAGCGAAACTGTCTTATACGGATACAGTTTCAAACCAATACCGCAGCGCGGTGACTGCTGCCGCCGCACATCCAGACGTTCTCCAGTGGATTATGGTAGGCAGATTTTACGACCAGCTATATCTCGCGGACAAATCCTTTTGGGGACCACAAATGGAGAAGGCACGGAGCAAACCCGTTCCGATACATGCGATTTTAAAGGCGCGAATGAAGCGGTTAAAGAGAGAGTCTAGTCTAGATTACTGTGTACATCTTGACAGCATCCGGAAGGCCGCTTCTACCACGAAACTCGGCAGCAGTGATTGGTATCTGTGCTATTGATATTCATAAAACGTTGCCAGCGTTGTCAGGGGCATCACTCTCGGGGGAACTTACAGACGACTTCAAGATCAGAATGAACCCAACGACGAGAGACGAAAAAGGAGAAGTATATATCGACTATCAAATTCTGCTAGCGACGGTGGAAGAAGTACAGCATGGACAATTAGAAAAGGGCATGTCTTATCACTAAGCCGAGTTGAATGTGGGCCAAAAAGCATGCGGCTCTGTGGCATGTCGCTGACCGCTGCAAGGCTGGGCTTATTTCACCAAGTCTGACGCTCGCTTCTTAGCTGCTTCTGGGGTAGCCTTGTAACAAATCCGAACTTCGCGGCAAACCAGTTCCAGGTACCTAGATACGTAATCCATCTTGTAATCTCTGGGATACGATATGGGCGACGGGCACTAACATCAGGACACTAATCTAGTGCTCACCCAGTGGATAGAGGGCGGAATAAGATTCCGCGGGAAAAGTGTTAGATATGAGCAATGTCATGTATTAAGGCTGTGCCAAGATCTTAGGTAGAGGTATGCTTTGACTCGTCTTGTTGCACGCAGGTCTAATCGTGCTTAAGTAGGGAATATCCAGAAGGGTTACTGCATAGAATTGGAAAAAGTAATCTAGAAGCTGAATAATTATGGATCCAAAGCATTCAATTCAACCTATCGTGTTTCTATATGTACCTAAGTTAGTAGCACAGACCAAGAATACGCGTTTAGTGTCGAAGACCAGGTATATATAGAAATAGATTCGTTAACAAACGAACTTACCTTCATCCATACAAGGCTCATCTACTTTTAGACTTAGATATTCCGCCTAGTTCATCTAGCGGCTGATAGACTAAATCTCGTAGAACTCCCTAGAGAACCTCCCGTGCGTATAGTGTTTCCTAACACCGCTAGTCTAGGGATCTCCGTTAGTGCCTCTCCTTAGAGCCAAAAGTCTAAAACTAGGAAGATGTACTACTGAAGGCAAGACTTACTTATTCACTTACTTACTAGAGTCCGTTCGACCGGCGAAAGGGGGTCTAGGTTAAACGGCCATATACTAGAGTTGCTCATCAGATGTCTCGAAGATTTTCAATCCCTGTTGTACTATTCTCGTCCCCTTTGGAGTCTCCGCCAAACTTATTACCAAGCCTAGCGCTAAGCGATCCTCGTAGCACAAGTATTCGAGTTGGATATGTTTCATCGCCATCTCCGAGATCGTCATAATCACTGCCCTGTATACTTTTACTCTAGCAAAGAATCAATCCTGGAATGTAACTCATATAGCCCATCCTAAACACTACAAATAGATAAAAACATATATCTGTATCCTCACCGCATACAGAGCTTCCTGAGCTTAACCCCAAACGTGAACAACATGATATCATCTATCGAAATAAAACTATAAAATGTCACAAGACACGTATAAAAAAGGTATTAATGTAGTATTTAGATACTGTATACAAGCTGGGTATACACACAAATAAGTCATCATTTAGTCTCGAGTCAAAGCTGTAAGGACCTTCATCTCCCCTCGGTCTTCCGGGACAGCTCTATGCGAGGTCAAAGGAGGTAAGGGGAAGTGAGAAGGTAGGTAGAAGCGAAGGCGATTTGGGTATAGAGCCGTAGATCTTTCCACCATTATTAAAAAGGGGCTAAGACTTCCCCAAAGACTTGTTAAAATAAGCCAGTGCAACCTGACCAACTATACCCGGCATAATACAGCATCTACGAATCAAAACCCATGTAAAATGGTAGGAACAACAAAGAAAGAAAAAGGACAAAGATTCCGGCTTACCCAGCCACACCCGAGATATATGCAATTAATGTGCCAGATTATATAAGTAGGGTAGCTATGTATATTTCCCGGCCGTTTACCGGCGACCGGCGTTCTTTCACACGTATGCTTCTTCCCTGGCCTCCTATCGTATGAAGGACCAAGAAAAAAACAAAGGGGTATATTCTCCATGTACAAAATGACCTCTGAACAGACAAAAGAAAATCGTCCCAGACCATCGAACCGCCTATGTATGTCACCCCTGAACTCCGAAGTGCGTCGTAAAGTAGGTAACCCCCCTCTTTTCAGTCCATCTACAAACCTCGACATTAACCGATGATTTGCCGTGCTCCTTCTTTCCCTAGAACACCCCTTTCTTTTGGTTTGGGACTATATCCCCTCTTTTTCCGTCCAAAAAGACCAAACATGCCACCAGACCCTCCAGCCTTATCGTCCCCAATGGCATTGGCATCTGTAGGCAGTGTGTTGTCTCGGCGAGCTAGTTCGGACCAACTTCCCGTACCTTCGAGGGTGAAAGACATACCACCTGTAGGCGATTGAACTAACCCGCTCTGATGTACTCCTTTATAATTGGGTGGCATATGTTGGGACATTTGTGGTTGCGGTGCGTTCGGATTTCTGAGTAGACGACCTTGCGAGTGGGATCGAGACCTCGGGTCTGTTGGCTGATGATTGCCGTTGGTTGGTGGTGCTGCCCTAACCTCGTTTGTGGTGAGAGCTTGAGCGAGGTTGTTCGGTTGGCCGGCCGGTTCTGTTTGGCTGGCTCCCTCTCCTTGGCCAGCGGTGATTCTGTCAAGAGGCGTTAGACAACTAGAAACAACAGGGGGGTTTACAGATCCATACTTCTTGTAGGCGGCCACTGTGTAGTCAAACGAGTGAAAATCCCGTTCAATGGTGCGATAGAGTTCCTCTTCCCGAATCTCTTTCTCGGTGGCATCGTCCTTTAACCTCTCTCTTGGTTTTTGTCTCCGCGCTCGGGCCTCCAGGGGAGCTTCCTCCAGCAAGAGCTCTTCAAGATCGTATGTGGCATCAAAGTTGGTTTTGTCGGCAGATGGGACAAAGACGGGCTCGATTTGCTTTGCTTCCAACATGTCGAAGTCGATCATTGCGAAGAATGGGTCCTGAGTGAAATTCTCCCATGTGCGACCTAACCTTAAGTCAGGATTTGGTTCCAGCGCCCTTCTTATGGCCCGAACACAGTCGGTCGACACGGCTGGCTGGGTTATGGGAAATTTTGCGTGAGCGTGAAGAATGACGTTGGTTAGCGAGGTTTCCGAGTTGCCCTCGAATGGTCGCTACGATTGTCAATATTGCATTTCTGAGTTATGACACATAGGGTGCTTTCTTACCTTATTATATATGCATTCGTAGAATAGTACACCCAGCGACCACCAGTCTGCTCTCACATCGTAACCTCTCCCACCATAAACTTCTGGCGCCAGATAGGCTAAGGTACCCGACTTGCTTGTGAGTAGTTTACCTGATATAATGTCGGAGGCTACGTTCTGAAGGCCAGTATTAGAGCGCGTACGAACAGGTAGACAGGAAATTACCTACAAAGTCTGTCAAATGAACGTGGCCATCAGCATCTAGCAGCACATTGTCTGGTTTCACATCTCGATGTATAATGCCCTGACCATGGACATATTTTAATGCACAAGCTAACTCAGATATCCAGAATCGTACAGCGTCTTCGGTAAAGGTCTTTCGAGAGATATGAAATCGCAGGTCGCCTCCGCTCATTAAATCGACAACGAGATACCTATGCACACCATCTGGGTTAGAAGGCGTTCGCCTGTTGAGCTGGACGAGGGATTTGGACGTACATGTACTCGATATCTTGAAAACTGTAACGCAAGTTGCAAATGAAGGGGTGGTTTACATGCTCAAGCATGCGCCGTTCCCGAATGATATTTCGAACGCTCTCGGATCGCACAACTACACAGATGGACCATCGTTCAGTAAGCCAACACACAACAACTTGGCGCAATGCGCCCAAAGAGTAACTAACCCTCATCTTTCCGAATGTACTTTAAAGCGAACGACAGATTTGTATCTTTCCTCTCAACGATTCGTACTTTGCCAAAAGCGCCGCGGCCGACAACTCGCATCAATCGAAAGTGGTTTAGGTTTACTATGCGGTAGAAACGGGCACAAATTAGCACGGGAAAAGACTCAACGTTCTCTGTAGACAAGCGAAGAAACACCAGAAATAAAGAAGCGGGAAAGAACAAACAAAGCGACCAAGGAAATAGAGAACGGTTGGGGATGGACTAGGCAACATACCCTCGCCGTTGAGGTCAACGGGCTTGCCTTGGCTGTTGCCCATCTGGACTGGTGCTCAACTCTGGCGGCAGGTCGCTCGAAACAGCAGCAGTGGTTGATCTAGCGGTACAAGCTGTCGAAGACGGTGACAATGGTTCGCAATAAATCAGGTCGGACAAGACATGAGAGACGCCACGAAGCTCAAGGTAATGTAGGATGGTTTGCTGCAGGTAGATACAGAGCAGAAGTCCAATTCGGTCTCCACTTTGGCAGCTGATCAGGTCACTAGTCGACGGACCGGGGGTGACGGAGACGGCGACAGGAATGAGAACAAGAGGGTGATTTCAGCAGAAGTGAAACGGAGGAGATGGGTGAGCATGGGTGTTGTGTCAATACCATACCACGTAGGGGTGTCCAGGGGTACGGGTACGGGGACGGATATGGGCACAGGGGACCAGGAACAGCAGCAGCAGCAGCAGCCTGTGTGCTGTTTTGCGGTGCTGAGTAGATATGCCGTGGTGTGGTCAATGATGGCAGGCTGGCTGCCCGGTTGGTGAGGGAGTTGGATCGGATCGGGTCGGGGCTGGGGTTGAGGTTGAAGTTGAGGTTGAGGTTGAGCAGAAGAAGGCTCTTTTGTGGAAGAACGGGGTTTGCGATGTTTGAGTTAGTATAGCGTAGAGGTCGTTAGCGGCGGTGATGATAATAATAGGCAGGGGATCGGCGAAGGGCTGCACTTTTGGTGCTGGTGCTGGTGCCGCCGTAGTGCGGAGGTGCTGCTGCTGGTAGGTAGTAGGTTAGGTAGTTGTCGGCTGGCCGGCGTTGTTGTTGCGTACAGTAGGTATGGTAGGTACATGTAGGTAGGGTGGTATTCAGCAGTCTGCTGTACGCTGTGAGGTTCCTTCGACGACAGCGTAGTGAATCAATCAATGGGAATCGACAACCGGCAAAGTGGAGACGGTGCAAGACAACGTTGAAGACGACTCTGGAATGGACGGTCAAGCCGGACGAACAAGCAGGCGTCTGGGACGGACTCGCGGTGAGAGCGAAGAGTTATGGTATTATTCCAGAGGTACCGGCAGGTAAGCCCTGCAGCGTAGTGAAGGTAGGGTGGTAGTAGGTAGCGAGTGATGCACTGACGCTGAGAGGGACGCCGAGGATCGACTACCTATACTACTTGGGTACTGCACGGTAGGTACAGTACTGTAGGTTACGTGCTAACTAGGTGCAGGCCTGTCGGTTAAGGCGTTCAGGCGTTCAGGCGTCCAGGGAATCTAGCTTATACTGGCGGGTACTTTCGACAGTAGCAGCGATGTTAGTAGAGTTGATGAAACAAAGATGTGGGGTTAGGTATATATACCAGCAAGGAGTGGCCGTCGATATGCTAGTTAGCCTGCTTAATCGACCAGGTCCAGCTTGGTTATTCGAGCACGCGAGCGAGTATATACTACACTAGAAACGTGGTATTTGGTGATTCATCTGACCACGGGGACGACGTGCCAGTTGTTGCGGTGAGTTGTCGAGCAAGAATGAATGAACAAATATGAATACCAAGGTTTGGGAGGGGGACGTGAACAGGTAAAAACGGATTCGAACAATGGAACAAATGAATGCCTAGACACTGTGTGCAGCACGTATGTAGGTGGTGTGCCTGCAATACAGGTAGGTATACTAGATGCTGCCGTACAGTACAGTCCTGTAGCAGTGTCTGTGTTATGTTAATACCTGGTAAGGCATGCCATGCTATATCCGGTCTGCAGCAGGCACAGTAGGCGATGATGCTAGCAGGGGGGATGTAGGGTTTCCAGGTTGATTACGTTGTAATTGCTGATAGGCAGGCAGTCTATAACTTATAAGTCAAAGACCCGGACAGTTGGTTCCTTGTTTTTGGCAGTGGTTCTTTGGTTCTTTGGCTGGTCCGGTTCCTGGGTCCTTTGCGATGCCGTCTCTTTTTAGACACTGCCAATCCAATATAAGTAGACAATGGGCGGAATTGCCACAGCTTAGACAGCCTAAGATATGGGTACTGTAAATGGCAGATTACGCTGATTGGTGGCGCTAGCTTCAATGTTTGATCGCCTTTTTTCCGGAAGTTGTCAGCTAGCTGCGGTTGCCAGCATGGAAAGTGGAAAGGTCGAGTGCGTCGAATGCTTCGAATGCTACTCTACAGTACCTGCCTGCTGTAAGTACTTGCTCTCTGCCATGCCCCGACGCATCGTACCCGCACCTCGTGGCTTTTGGCCGTCGGGTCTCCCTCGTCCCACCCACACTCTCCCATCCTCTCCTGCGCCCCGCTCTGGGCTAAAACAACCTGAACATCGAAAACGCCACACCACGCCGTCGCAAACCCGTAGCCCCATGCCGCGAGGGAATGGTCCGCTTAGGCCTGCCCGCTGCACCGTATATCAATTCATGCGAGCGCTAGCTGCTGTCGGCTAGCATCTTGCCTCCCCTCCCTTATAGCGTACTTTGGGGCCAGTAGCCCTGCGTTAAATTCCAGGACAGGACAAGCGTCCAAGGTGTTGTGACCGCTTTGGATAAGATCAATAAGATTGGCGGTCTACGCTTTGAGTCACCCTTTTCCCTATTGATCGGTAGATAACATGAGTGGCAACCGAGAGCGGCAGGCTGTAGTGCACTGTAGCACATCGTTGCTTAAAATACATTGCACTCATGTTCATCAACATTGTTGTGCTGTGCGAAGCACTGAAGCAGATGTGAAGTGGGCGATCAATTCACTCTAATTTATTTCTCCCGTGGTTCGCCGTTATGAACAACCGCACGCGCGCAGACCTGTTTTCTAAGACCTATTGTGTGCATTAGCCATGTTACATTGGCATCCACTATCTAACTTCAGCGGATCTTTTGCCCTATTAAGGTGGACAGTGTTCTTCATGGGTTGCAACAGAGCCGGCACAGACAACAATTGATCGTCATTGGCTCTCACTAGGAGCCTGGAAATCTCAACCTTTTGACGTTTGGATACCAGTCCCTGAGTAGCGTCACTAATCAAGACGCCACTTGCCATCGTTCGCAAAGTGTTGTTGTCAGAGGCAGCCAAAGATACGAGGTAGGTACTATTTGGAGTTTCGAGTTCATAAAAATATCTTTTTCCGTCTCCTAAGCTTTCTAATACGGACTGACTTCAAATACGACGAAGGGCATGTGCGGCCAGCCAGACAACACGCCCAGCCTGGTCCGTCCCGACCCTGCGGGAAGATATCTCCAGTCATGACTAGCGCTGAGCTTATTAATCTTGCCGATTGCAATGCTGTGAGCCCGTGTCCCAGATCTATCATGGCGAACGAGTCAGGTCAAATCTAGTTGCGCATGACGAAGGGGGATCGCTCGCCGATAGGTGGCTTATTGGATCAAGGAATGCGAGATGCAGATGATGCCAATTAGAAACATTGGCCTCTCCTTGGAGCTAAAAAGGGAAGAAAATGTTCAAACTCACAAGAAGTAGATATTCGTCGTGTTGTAGTACTATACTCCGGATTCTGTTCCGGCAGACAAACAGCCGGTTTACTACCCACCTTGGCTCACGTGGAAATTCGGCTGCTGGCCACGTTTATCTCTGCACGAGCGGACAGCCAATGCGTTGCTTTGCGTTATTGCACCAACCATAGGCGGCCAGCCAGCAGCCCTACAGGAAATGTCCTGTCATCTGCTTAAGCTGCTGAATTGAGTTGGCAACCAGGCTGCTTAGTGCTGCTCTGACATGGCCAAGAACAACCAATCGCAGCTGATTCCCAGCCTTTGAAGATAAAAAAGAAAAAAGAAAAAAAGAAAAAAAAGGAACAAAATGGCGCACTTGTTGGCACTTACCATTCCGCTATCACAGATATACATTGCTGGCCTTCCCAGAGGTTTTGACCGAGAGTACTTCGTACAAAGTGCGCGTTTACGTGCGAAATCTATTTATGGATATCTGACACACCTCCACCAACAATCACCTCAACGTATTCATACTTTCTTTCAGGTATTGCCTATACCGCTCACGCTGGTCTAGAGCTAGCAGGCTCAATTCGCGATTGGCCTCTAACTTGGTTCGACCGTGGTTTTACGTGTATTGCTCGATCCATATTATCAAACCGGGAGGTCAGACCTCTGGCCGAATGAGTCTGGGTTCGTTTGAACCAAGCCTGATGCCATGCACGCCAACGCAGATCCCCAACAAACACCGGTTCTTGTATGATAGGTCAGAAAGTTGCTTCTATTTCGCCATATACCACAACACAGGCAACATGAACACACGAAGTATAGTCCGGTAAAGCTAATATCATAATGATTCGACCCAAATCTATGTTATTATGTCTCCTTTCATTCCACGGGGCGCATTTATTTGGGCATTCGACATGGTCATCCGACGAACTCGTCACGAGATGAAACTCGCGATTGATCAACCACCTTTGTCAGAGTATGCGCAGGCATAAGTCTGGCCACCGCAATCGCTTCCGCACTGAGCATATGACTCAGCAGGAGCACTTTTGTTGTTCCTTTAGTTTGGATACGTTCCGCTTTGATGGGAATCAATCCTGGAAAGTTGCATCGCGACTAATAGTAAGCTGCAGGAATTGAACACTGACAAAGCCAAGGATTTGTGTGAATTAGATACCTAATCTAGGTCCTCAACGTACAAAGAAGACATCATTTCGTACGTTCGCAGGTTAACAGGGGTTGTTAATACGACCCTACGTTGCGCAATAGGAATTAGGAAAGCAAGAAAAAAAGGCCCGAGCGCGTGCGAATAGGTAGTCAAATTGTGACACGAGACAATACCTACGTCAAAACACCAATCCCATATTAATCCCTTTTCCAAAGCTTCCAGAAACACATCCTCCCCCGGTCTCCCCCAAGCTTCCAGGAATCAGGATTGTGGATTCGATATCGTTTTCCCAGTCGCCACCGTTGGTCGACGTTGCATGGGGCGTTGCATGGCGTCGCGCACCCCTTTCTAGAACATTTCCCTTTTCGGCTCCAAAACAGGGGTCCCGGACCAGGGTCTTCTCAGCTCGGGTAGTGGAAGGGTGTGTGTTATTATTAGGGACGGCAGCCTCATCTCCATTGTTTCATCCAGTTTTCACCGACTACTGGTAGGCTTCTGGCAATATCTGGCGAGAGTCGTCATTTTCAGCAGAAATATCTCTATTGCCGTTCTCATTGGCCGAAGCTGGACCGTGAAGGTGTTGTCGTTATCTTCACCGCTAATTGTGTATCTTCGCAGAACATTCCCACCAGATGAGGGAAAATAATATGATATCTTCACCGTGTTAGATACCTTTGAGGACCCGATCCCGCCGACGCAATCTCGCGCCAATATGCAACCAGGAGTAGAAATTTCGCGTGTCGCGTCTAATAAAACCCCCCTCCAGGGCCTCCAGGGTCTGGAATACCTACTGTAACCGGATTGCACCCTGGAACCTAGATCCTGGGGACGGTGCCACGTTTAGGTTTGGATGCGTTGGCCGTTTTTGGATGAGAAGGCGCGTCATCCCGAAGATACCCGGCCAATCCTTAAATTCTAACTACTATCCCAGACCTAGATAGACCTCAGGTGAACCAACGCCAGCGCCAAAGGCTTGTCGCAGCTGAGCTTCCCCTCACGTGGACATGAAAGCTACAATGCTGTTGGTCCTCTTATGAGGCCAATTATTCATCTTACTTCTCGGCAAATAGAGACTGTTTATATCATGTCTATTTACACATCGCCTACCTATCAGACAAACTGTCCACCGCGGGCACCCTTGTGGTCCTTTTGTTATTTTACCCGAGCATCTTGACATGTGACAAAAGTACAAACAGGCTTTGGCGATAATACTCACCGTCACTCCTCAAGCCCCAAAGCCACGGGACTAACAGCAAAAATGTGGCGAACAAGGACTGGACAGGCCTCTGGACAGGCTTCATTGTCCGTTTGTCTCAACTTTGGATAACCAACCACCCCATAGACTGGCTTTGCTTTTCAGTCTCTTCCTGATTGAGCCGTATAGGCCGATCTAGAAGCGCCAGAAGAAGGGATTGAATAATAGTATTCCAATTTCACGCGCTGAGCGAGCAAATGAGTGGTGAGCGTTGGATAAAGGAATGTCTCAAAATTCTAATTATGGGATTGTTGCATCTCTCTCTCACCGTTCGCATGGCTGACATCGCCAACTCCTCCCAACGAACGTGTCACCCCGAATTCCACGTGGCGTCGCGTCCTAGATACAGTCAGTCTCAGTCAGTACCTTACCACCGAATCCAGCATTAAAATCCCACGAGGTCCTTTTGAAACCAAGCTTCTCCATACACTAGAATTTCTGCATGGTCACGCCGTGATGAGGTGGGATTTGCTAAGCAGCAAGCAGGCGACGCAGGAGCAGCTGCAACTGCCTGGCCACAATGGACGGCCGCCTCGTGTTTGTTGAACCACCACACCCACACCTTATTTCGCGCGGCATGCAGGGTAACAACGGTAGGTAGGTAGTATAGGTAACCCACGCCGCGGGATGCGGGTTGGTCATTAACATGAACAACTCGGTGATTACACCCGCAAATTTGCTTTGCGTTGCGGTCCCGACGACACACACGCACACGTTATACCGTAGCATTGGATTATATAGGTTATATTATACTGTACACAGGACGTCTAGGCGCCTTTCAATTTCAGCAAAAAATACGACCTGGATGCCCTTTTGTGCTTCGAGCAATTACCGACGCGGCGAACGTGCACGCGGGAAATCAGACGAGATCAGGTGATCAGACCTGCGCAACGGTTCCCCCTGTTCAGAGGAGGAGCGAGCGCAAGTACAATGATGTCAAAGCTGGACGGAAGGAAGGAATAGGTTCTTATCTATCTATCTATCTATGTCTCTAAATCAAAGGTTTATGATAAGATAGAAAAGAAAACTGAACACACGGGTTCCTTATCACGTATTTTTGATACTACGTATAATACAATACACAACTGGTATGCCTCGTTATCTCCGCGGTGTTCGTCTCGCGGGAAACCAAGGCGTCTAATTGGCCCGTGGCTCGCGCGCTAAGAAGGTTCCTTATCAACAGCCGGTCCGCCAAGGGGTCCCAAGGATCTCACGAAGTCGCCGCCTGTGATGCTCACGAGACGGGCCCTTCCCATCGACGCTTACATACGCGCGGATGGAACTCGGTATTGGGATACAACAGATCCGTGGAGATGTCCTCGCGATCGATCTGCGTACGGTAGGTAGCGGGGGGAACGGGTCTGGTCCGTGCAATGCTGCTCCAAGTCCCGCGGACGGTCCAATGAGAACTGTCCTAAAGGGCCGTACCGTGATACTGTTCCCTTATCCTTCGGCCCATCTATTGGTACGATGCTACCTAGAGCCTTGACGCCGGAGATGCACATCTCAAGATATCTACGGCGGCGGGATGAGATGTGTAGTCTGTTGGTTGATGTCAAACCATTTAGTGATACCATGTAGATCTGCGTGCTTTTGCCTTCTCTCTCATTTCTCTCTCTTCTCTGTAGCATTCTTTCTCATTTTTCCCTCGTTAATTCTCAACCATTATCGTCATTCGAGATAACTCTAGACTCGTGAAGTTGTGTGTTACTCTTTTCTTCTGTGTCGTACGGTATTATATACTGCCAACGTAACACGCGGACGTAGCAGCAGCCCCCGGTCGGGGAAGCTATAACATCATGGCCGCCGGCGATAAGAGGACAAGATTGGTCGTCGTGGGGTTGGGTATGGTCGGGATTGCCTTCATGTGAGTGACATGGCCATGGCGAAACTTGACAACATCCCACTGACCCTCTCCAAGAGAGAAAGTATTAAAACTAGACGCAAGAGCTCGCGAGTACGACATCATAGTCATCGGCGACGAACCTCACTTCGCATATAACCGCGTTGGTTTAACGAGTTTTTTCGAGCACCGTAAAGTCGAGAACTTGTACTTGAATCCGCGGGAATGGGTATGAGATAGTCCTCGAGAAGCGACTTGGTATATGTATTTCCAGGCACTAACAAGAACCATAGTACGCCAACCACGCCACCGAGAATCAGCTTAACTACCATCTAAACACGCTGGTCACGGAGATCGACTCCGCAAACAAGACGGTAACCTGCGCCAATGGCGAGGTCGTCGCGTATGACATCCTGGTGCTAGCCACGGGGTCAGACGCCGTGCTGCCGACGGACACGCCAGGCCACGACGCGAACGGCGTCTTCGTCTACCGCACGATCGACGACCTGCAGAAGCTGATAGAGTTCGGCGAGGTGCGCAAAGGCACGGTGGGCGCCGTGGTGGGCGGCGGTCTGCTCGGGCTTGAGGCCGCCGCCGCCATGCTGGACCTGCAGTGCTTCGAAAAGGTAAAGCTGATCGAGCGTAACCGGTGGGTGCTGAGCCGGCAGCTCGACTCGGAGGCCGGGAACCTCGTCGTCGAGAAGGTCGCGGAGCTCGGCATCGACGTCATGCCGAGGAAGCGGGTCGCGCGGATTAACACGGACACCGATAGCGGCACCGTCACGGGCGTCGTGTTCGAGGACGGCGAGGAGATGGAGTGCTCCACCATCTGCTTCGCGATCGGTGTGCGTCCCCGCGACGAGCTCGCGCGCAGGGCGGGTATTAGGTGCTCTGAGCGGAGCGGTGGCGTCCTCGTCCACAATGACCTGTCGACCAGCGTGCCGGACATCTACGCCGTGGGCGAATGCGCGAGCTGGGAGAACCAGACCTTCGGCCTGATCGCGCCGGGCATCGAGATGGCTGACGTCCTCTCGTTCAACCTCACACAGGCTAAGCTGCACCAGCCCAGGTCCTTCAAGCGGCCGGATCTAAGCACGAAGCTGAAGCTGCTCGGTGTCGACGTCGCCAGCTTCGGCGACTTTTTCGCTGACCGGGACGGACCCAGCTCGTTGCCCGCCAAGGCGGCCCGGAAGAAGACGGGGAGCCCAACTGGGGAGAAGTCGACGCCGCAAGTCCAAGCCCTCGTATACAAGGACCCGTTTGCGCAGGTGTACAAGAAGTACCTCTTCACGGCCGACGGCAAGTTCCTGCTAGGTGGCATGATGATCGGCGACACAAGCGACTACATCAAGCTAGTGCCCATGGTCAAGGGGCAGAAGGAGCTCAACATGCCGCCGTCGCAGCTGATACTAGGAGCGAAGAAGGAAGGCGAGGATGATGGCGGCGACGACCTAGACGATGACACACAGATCTGCTCATGCCACAACGTCAGCAAGGGCGACGTGGTCAAGGTGGCTAAGGATGGCACGTGCAAGTCCGTCGGCGAGGTGAAAGCGTGCACGAAAGCCGGGACGGGGTGCGGCGGGTGCATGCCTCTGGTGACAAGCATCTTTAACAAGGCGATGAAGGACATGGGCGCCGAGGTCAAGAACTACCTCTGCGCGCACTTCAACTACTCGCGGGCCGACCTGTACAACATCATCATGGTGAAGCGACTCACGACGCTGCCCGAGGTGATGCGCGCGGCCGGGAACGACGGGGACTCGGACGGCTGCGAGGCGTGCAAGCCGGCCGTGGCGAGCATCTTCGCCTCGCTGTGGAACAAGCACATCATGAGCGGCCCGCTGCACGGCCTGCAGGAGACCAACGACCGCTACCTGGGCAACATCCAACGGAACGGCACGTACTCGGTCGTCCCGCGCGTGTCGGCCGGCGAGATCCTGCCCGAACACCTGATCGTGCTCGGCGAGGTGGCCAAGAAGTACGACTTGTACACCAAGATCACCGGCGGCCAGCGCATCGACCTGTTTGGCGCCAAGAAGCAGGACCTGCCTGCTATCTGGAGGCTGCTCGTCGAGGGTGGCATGGAGAGCGGGCATGCTTACGCCAAGTCTTTGCGCACTGTCAAGAGCTGCGTCGGTAGCACCTGGTGTCGGTATGGTGTCGGCGATAGCGTCGGCATGGCCGTGCGTGTCGAGGAGCGGTACAAGAGCGTTCGCGCTCCTCACAAGATCAAGGGCGGTGTGAGTGGTTGTGTGCGCGAGTGTGCTGAGGCGCAGAGCAAGGAGTAGGTTTCTCTATCGCCATCCCTTACCTTCACTTACCACACGAAAGTCGTGGATATGATTCAACATGCTAACAACCTCACAGTTTCGGTCTAATCGCCACAGAAAAAGGCTTCAACATCTTCGTAGGCGGCAATGGCGGCGCAAGCCCACGGCACGCCGAGCTCCTCGCCAAAGACGTGCCACCGTCCGAGGTGATCCCGATCCTAGACCGGTACCTGATGTTCTACATCCGAACGGCGGACAAGCTGCAGCGGACGGCGCGGTGGCTCGAGGCGCTACCGGGTGGCCTCAAGTATCTCAAGGAAGTGATCCTAGAGGACAAGCTCGGGATCTGCGCATCGCTAGAGGCGCAGATGCAGGAGCTAGTAGACTCCTTTTTCGACGAATGGGCTGAGGCCGTTAAGGACCCAGCAATCGCATCCAAGTTCCAGCAGTTCGCCAACACCACGGAAACGCTTGAGACGGTCGAGGTGGAGCAGGACCGCGGGCAGAGCCGGCCCGTGTTCTGGCCCGGCGAGGCGGCGACAGACGACTTCAAGGGGCTTAAGGACCGCTGGTCGAGCACGGCGTGGCAGCCCGTGATCGAGGCGAGCTACTTCGCCGGCGCCGACGCCACGCCGAACGGGATCTCGGCCAACATCAAGCGCGGCGACACGCAGCTGGCGCTGTGGCGCGTCCGGGGCCGCTACTACGCCACGCAGCAGATGTGTCCGCACAAGCGGACGTTCGCGTTGTCCGAGGGTCTGATCGGGCAGGAGGTGCTCCCTCCCACGCCACCGACGACACCGCCATCATCGTCGCCCCCTTCCTCACCTTCCGCTCCTCCCGCCGATGTCGCTACCACCACCACGACAAAAGAACCCTGCGGCTCCCCTAAGACCCCCTGGGTCTCCTGCCCCTTCCACAAGCGCAACTTCGACCTGTCTTCCGGCAGCTGCACCAACGACGCGGCGCTGTCCATCGCCACCTTCGCCGTCGAGGAGCGCGCAGACGGCCTCGTGTACATCAAGCTCCCTCCCATCGAAGAGCTCGACGCCGAGCTCGGGACGTCGCGGTGGAAGGTGAAGAAGGGCGACTCTTCCTCTTCTTCGTCTGGTGCACTTGCTGAACTCGATCGGAAGATCGGCTTCAAGGGCCGCAGGGCCAAGAAAGTTGGCGTCAAGCCCATCGCTACTGATAGCGATTCGCCCGTGCGTACGGACCCGCCCGTTGAGAGGGGGCTGATACCCGTGAGTGGTGGTGGGTGTGGCGCCGCGCCTGACTGGTAGACAAATTCGGTTTTCTCTCGTCTGAGAGGTTCAGTTCAGCGTAGCTTATGACTTGATTTTACCTAGCTCAGTATGACAAGGCGGGGGGAGACGAGTGACGCCAGAACTAAGTGGCTGTACATACCTAGGATATCTACAGTATATACCATTCAGGAGTTCAGCATTTCTGGAGTAAAATGGACGGAGGAAGAAAAAAAGGGTCAGCTGTGTTCTGCTTATCTATTACTAAGGCGTAAGTAGAGAGAGAGCGGCCTTTATTACTGGATAGAAATCATACACACAATGTCTAGAAGAATTTATCTCTTTATGTAAACAAAATGGTGGAGGCGCCAAACCTCGCTGCATCTTCAGCTCTGACATTTTACTTAGGGCCAGACATTATATAAATAATTTCCATTTTGTTGCCTCACCATACGATCATTAAATAATCGTGACCAGTAGAAGACCCGAGCTTGAGTAGACCTAACCTGGAGCTTACGTGACAACAGAGGGTGCAAGAAGATGTAAGCGAAAGCTATACTAGAAAGTAATACGGCAACACTTATAATTCTTTAGAACACTGTGGCATTAAGGAGGGGTGACGGAGATACAAGTATGCGTCGAGCTCAATTAGGTATTATACTTCCATGCTAAAATTATGCAGAGGGATTAGGGAACCGCATGTCATCTGGTTGATGGTGAATATTGGTGCAAGAATTTTATTCGTTTCTTGTCACTACAGGCAATCGATAATCGGTCTCCCTTTTTGCTCCAGACGACGAACACCGAACAGGTATATCTAACGAACCCTGGAGAACACTCAACGTCACAGTTGATCGATTTCATTACAAGACGAGTACTGGCTTCCAGGTAACACAGAAAGTAATCTGAGAATAGGAGGGGAATGGCAAATCGTCCGAGTATGCCACAAAGCCCGGGACGCTTGGACATGACACCTGGGAGTGCAGGTGGCGTCACTCGTCCGAGACTGGGGTATCAGAAGGGGATGCTTATTCCTCCTCGGCGGGAATTTCCTCCTCGTATTCTTCCTCCTCCTCATCAACGCCAGCATCCTGGTACTGCTGGTACTCGCTAACCAAGTCGTTCATATTCGACTCAGCCTCGGTGAATTCCATCTCGTCCATACCCTCACCAGTGTACCAATGCAAGAAAGCCTTGCGACGGAACATGGCAGTGAACTGCTCACCAACACGCTTGAAGAGCTCCTGGATCGCAGTCGAGTTACCAACAAAGGTGGATGACATCTTGAGGCCACGGGGAGGAATAGAGCAGAGAGCGGTCTGGACGTTGTTGGGGATCCACTCGACGAAGTACGACGAGTTCTTGTTCTGAACGTTTCGCATCTGGTCCTCAACCTCCTTCATGGAAACCTTGCCACGGCTGGCGAGAACATTCAGTTAGCAACTAGGTGTAAAGGGGGAAAGGGTAGTTCCTTACAAGATAGCAGAGCACGTCAGGTAACGACCGTTGCGGAAGTCAGCGGCGGCCATCATGTTCTTGGGGTCGAACATTTGCTGAGTAAGCTCGGGAACCGTGACAGCACGGAAAGAGTGAGCACCACGACTAGTGAGCGGCGCAAAGCCGACCATGAAGAAGTGCAGACGGGGGAATGGCACCATGTTGACAGCCAACTTGCGCAGGTCAGAGTTAAGCTGACCAGGGAAACGCAGGCAGGTGGTAACACCAGACATGACAGCGGAGACAAGGTGGTTCAAGTCACCGTATGAGGGGTTGGATAGCTTCAGGGTACGCATGCAGATGTCGTATAGAGCCTCGTTGTCAATGCAGAAGGTCTCGTCCGAGTTCTCGACCAGCTGGTGGACGGAGAGGGTGGCGTTGTAAGGCTCGACAACGGTGTCGGAGACCTTGGGAGAGGGCATGACGGAGAAGGTAGCCATCATGCGGTCGGGGAACTCCTCGCGGATCTTAGAGATCAGCAGCGTACCCATACCGGCACCGGTACCACCACCGAGCGAGTGGGTAATCTGGAAGCCCTGGAGGCAGTCGCAGCCCTCAGCCTCGCGACGGACGACATCGAGAACGTTGTCAACCAGTTCAGCGCCCTCAGTGTAGTGGCCCTTGGCCCAATTGTTTCCGGCACCGGACTGGCCGAAGACGAAGTTGTCGGGGCGGAAGAGCTGGCCAAATGGACCGGCACGGACAGCATCCATGGTACCGGGCTCCAAGTCGACGAGGACAGCGCGAGGGACATACTTGTTGTTGGCACCCTAAAACCCCATGTTAGAATGTTGGCGTACGCAACGTTAGTGACTTTGGCGGTATCTACCTCGTTGAAGTAAACGCTCATGCGCTCCAGCTGGAGCTCGGAGGTTCCGTTGTAACTGTCCCATCCACGTTAGTCGACCAGTGCGTCCTCGCCACGTTCCACAGATGCCAAAGACATACACTCCATTGCCGTCGAGACCGTGCTCGCCAGAGATTTGTTGCCAGAAAGCAGCACCAATTTGGTTACCCTATTATTCTATGTGAGCCGTAGGAGCTTCTCGACGCTCTTCGGAGGACCTACGCATTGGCCGGTTTGAAGGTGAACCTGGAGGCAGGGGAAGCATGGTTAGCGCGATTCTCAAGCTATCAAGTTATCAAGCCTCTGCAGGCAACGCTACAGGCGGAATGAAGCTGTGCTATTGGCAACTGCTACGCTGCATTGTTTACTGCAGACGATGCGGGTGTAGAGATGTGGAGAGGGCCAGCATCAATCAACATCAGGGCCAGACGCGTTCAGGGATCAGGTAGCAAAAAATTGACGGAGCTTTGATTGGGTTGCAGAAGTAAACAGAGGGGAAGGGCGTGCGGGCCAGGGAGGGGAGGGGCACTCACAATCTCACGCATTTTGATGATTGAGGAACTGTAGTATATGGGACGCGGACGAGGAGGATGTGTGTCGCAGAGGACGGGATAGAGAAGACGGCAGTGATGGTTTGAGAAGAAAGGGGAGGTTTAAGAAAGAGTGAAAGGGAGCGGTGTGTTGGGGAAGCGAAGGCGGCTGGCGGCTGGCGGTGGTGGTGGAGAGAGGTACGGTATACTCTGCAGGTGGTGCGTGTACAGTGTGGGCTGCGTTTGGTTGGTCGGATTGGTGTTGGACGGGGCGTCTTTGGAGAGGGACAGGCCACACCTGCACTCCCAATCGCTCCAGTCGCGGGCTGCTAGTCCCAGTAGTCCCAGTTCGTTCCAGGGGGCCAGCACAGAACCTCAGGGTAACCACTACCCGAACAGGCAAAGGGTCTCCGGCTGCACCAATCACAGAAAGGCCTAGGCGGGTGCCTGTTGACACTTGCCGACAAAAACATCTGCCCCGCTTTCCCTGGACGACCATCTTCCATCTTCGGTCTGCTCATTTTAACGTCACGGGTGTTGATAGGTACCTGAGCAGAATATAGTAGTACTGTATACATATGTATGCAGTAGCTCAACGTCAAATGCCATACCTAGGTACCTGCAGCATCTACTAAGGTACCTACATACCTTCCATGATTCTCTATTTCATTTGGTATTTTTGTTCTAATTAGTAAGGTAGCTGTATAACAAAGATAAATACCCCCCAATTGACTTCAGGACGAGAATTTTAACGATTCAAGACATGACACCTAATTTTCAAACCCCACGCCAAGGCCGCGGCCATGTACAGCAGCTACCTATGGCAGACCTGGTCGACAACGCATCAATAATAGCCTGCAACCCTTGCAGATCAAGCGCTAGCCTCAAGATAACCTAACCTAGAACCTCTCTGTTAAAACTTGAGGCTTGGCAATTTAATCTCTCCCGATTGGTAAAACATTCATCTCCAATCCAACCTCTCCCCCCTTTGTTTTGCTATGTCGACTGATCACATTCGAACTGAACAGCTAGATACCGCACTGCTGTGTGTCTCTGATACGCAGCTGAACTACTTACTCATCAATTGTGACATGAACATCTGCCTGCCATAGGATCGCTTCTCGATGATGGCCACAAGAGGGGATTGTTGGATCTTAAAACGCTATTTCGTCATCTTCTTTCCCCCTCTTAAAGGTTGACCATAAGAAGATTTTAAACGGGTGTAGTGCCTTGATTATATAGATAATGCGTCTCCCATGAACGTGATCTAAACGCGGGGAACCATTAGTTGCATTCTCATGGTACTTGGTTTGATCATCCGGGGAGCCAGACGCCGCGAACATCACACCCTTAAATAGCCAATTGCTTCACACTTTCGTTTGTTTCTATACTTCGTATAATCTTTAAGATTATGTAATTAAAGTCTACTCGATAAAACCTCTCGCAGGGTTGATAACCTCTGCTCTACAAATCTACAAATCAATCCTATCAAAGGCCCAAAGGTAGGACCACCATGAAATCTCGCGCAACAGAAGTCCGCTCTCTCCTTCTCTGCATAGCCTCGAGCCTAACAACTAGGCCGGTTATCAAGGTCTCAATTCTCCAATCTTTGTCTCTACTTCTCGTAGGTGTAAGACTTCACAATATTAGCTCGATTCCTATTGCACTATTGGAGGAAAAGAGATGTTTGAAAATGCCGACGAGAGAAGTACCATGTCCGATATAAGGAAGTTAAAACCATCCCAGCTCCCAGCCATTAACTAGCAGAAGCTTCGCACTTCGACGCCATCATCATTGTCACTGTACCATCACTGGCAGAAATGTTCAACGGGTTTTTTTTTTAGGAACAAGGCAACCCTAGAAGGCTATAATGTTGTCAAAGACTCATTAATTCGTGTTCATTATTTTCCGTGATTCTATAGGCTGTGACCTCTTTTGTCTTTAATGCCCCGTTTCATGCCCTAAGACCAGCCGAACCATGAATTGGACATTTGATTCCCCTACACCTGTTGACATGAGACTGACAAAAAAAACTAGTAATAGAAAAATGCAGCTGTCAGTGTGCCTTTTTCTGAAAGACCACTGGCCATAAGCGTCGTGAGATATCCAGTTTGTCCAAGTCCAGGGGAAAGAAGACGACAAGAAACTCAGAGCGGTAGTGGCATCTCATTACCATTCCTCCCTTTTTCTGCGACATTTCTCGTTTCCTCGTCGTGTCATGAGGTCTCTAAGATGATCTAGACAGAAGAGCGTGCTTATCGGTTCACGTTGGAGGCGCTCGGAAAAGCTTGAAACCAACCCGGCGCTATGCAAATGAAACAGATATCTTTACATATACACAGTTCCCATAGGAACTACTTTGCATGTCGTATGAACGCAAGTCGTGGGTGGAAACACAGTGCACGACCGTATATCCCAACCTATTCAACCTGCAATCATCATCTGCATGCGTCGACTCATTCCATTCGAGGGCGACGTACCAACAGATGTACTGTTGAGGGCTGCTTTGCTGTGGTGAGATACACGTCGTGTAGGGCTCGACGTCGGATCGTCGAATACGCGCGTGAATGCTGGACTCCCATCAGGTCTCATGTGTTTGGGAGTGCGTCCCGGACTTTGCGTTATGTGGTCTTCTCGGCGGACCAGCTCCGACAAACTATCTCGTAGGTCTCCTGCGCGTTTGACCAACTCTTTGAGGCTGTTCGTGTCAAAATTCATTTTGCCATTAGAATGCTCGTCGAAGTCATCATAATCGTTGTTATCGTCTTCAATATCGAATGCTGTGGAATTCTTGCTCATCGACTCCATCACGGACCTCGCAACGCTCGTGGAGCGATACTCCACAATGGGGTTCTCCGGAGTCCTAGGTCTCTCGGCAATAACCTCTGAATCTGCGTGGTCCCATGTGCCACCAAAAATATCGTCGTCTGGCGAGAAGACGGATCGACGGCGTGAAGAGGATCCATTTCGATGCGGGTGTTCTCTGACCTCGAGAGAAGGCCCGTCGAATCCCTGATCAATAAATCGCTCGTCGATCGACGTAGAGTCTAAGTCATCAGGTGTCTCTGCATCCGTTGCGTCCATGTCCTCATCAGGGGAAGCTAAGGCTATGATACCTTTCGCTTCATGCCACAACTTTGCTGATGAGCCAACCAGCATATTCATTTCCTGACCTAAGCGACATAGTCGTTTCAGGTCATTGACTAAAAGCGACAATTCCCGTATGTGGCCAGAATGTGCCTTCACTGTAGGTTGCGTCGCTTGTATCGAGGCCGGCACTCGCATGGAAAACCCATTCTCGTTCTTCCTTCCCGTCCGACCTGTTATTGACCCTGCATCCTCCTCGAATTCGAAATCGTCGTCCCAATCCTCGCTGACGTTCTTCTGGCCCAAACCCCAGGTGCCAAACTTGGGAGCGGACTTCGCAGTTTCCATCAAATCTGGAACCACTGGAACACTCTGACTTCGTACATGAGCGGCTACGAAACCCTTGCGACTAGCCGATCGCCCACCTCTCAGATCAAGCTCTTGCTTCCCATGAACTGTTTTGGGTCGGTAGGCAAAGCCGTTCTTTTCACGTTTATCATGAGCCGGGGGTTCTGTCCAGTCAAAAACAGTACTTCGAGGGCGCTCCCTAGCAGCGCCGCGATGCACATCAGGTTTTGCGTTTCCACTAATCCTACCCAGGGTTGTCCGGAATTTGGGACTACCACGCCGGGAGTTCATAGAACTAGGTGGTGAGAGGTGATTATAGAACTCAGTCCCATCGTCTCTTGCCCACCCTAGGTCATCATCGTCATCTAAAGATAGCCGGCTGTAGTTCATATTGATAGAGAAACCTGTCGGTATAGGATCCTGGTCCGATTTATCGTCATCTTCAATATTCGCCGCACGGAAACGTGCTTCGAATTCTTCGTAAGTCGCTCGTACAGGGGTAGAAATACCCTCATCTTCTTCCATAATCTTACTACTAATGTCGAAGGAAGGCCCTAAAATTTCTTGGATTGAAAGGCGCTTTGGTTTGTTATTATTGCCTGTGGTACTGGGTGGAGAGTCGTCAAACATCGATTCCAGGGGACTATCAAGAGCCCGCTTACGATCGGAAGCCACCGTCCTAAAGGAGTCAAACGGCGTATCGGTTTTAGAATCGGCATCATCGTCATCGCCGGAGGTAAAGTCACGATAATAGTCAGAGCTACCAACAGTGGAAGCACGCTCCAGTGTTCGCGTATGAGAAGCGTGAGAGGTAACCCTTGATGATACCGAAGGGCTAACTATAACTTCATCAGGTCGATCGGCTGCGGCTGAAGATGAAGAGCCAAGGCGGTTCACATCAAGATGAAAGCTAGATAGCCGTGACAGAGGAGGTAGGGGAGATGGAGGACCACCTTTTGGTTCCGGCGGGCGAAAGATAGCAGCCAGGTCGGCCTCAGCTTGAGTGACTTCTACACTCTTCTCAATCTTCTCATCAGGAATGCTTCTGTTAATCTGCGTTTGCTCCCCGTAATCTGCAATCGGTGCAGAAACATGCCGTTTGCCTTCTGTTGTCTCGACCCCCCTCTTGCGACGCCTCAGACTACTTGTTCGCGATATCCAACTCGTAGGTGAACTGAAATGCATCGAGATCGACCTCTTAGGTTGTTTCGAAGGTGTTCCCTCAACCGAATCTGGCTCCTTTTCAGAAGCCCTAGGGCTATCATTAGTATTAGTACGTGGTCGGGAATTATTTATATGGCGAAGCCCATTCGTTGTCTCTTCGGATCCATTCATCATGAGCTTATTAGGGATCACGAGATAAACTGGTTGAGTGTGTTGTTGTTCAAGGCGAATTCGTCTGCCCGAAGGCTGGGCGTGACTGTCGCCCCCTCGTAACGGGGTTGCTTTTGTAGAAGTATTAACAAGTCTGGCGTGCCAAAACGACTTCCACCTGGAGCGCTCGTTCCCAACGGGGTCCGAAACGGGCTTCTGCCGGGAGGCACCCACCGTTTTAGCTCGGGGCCGGTTGGATTGGTCAAAGGAGAACTTGGGCAGCGGTGGGAGATCCTCGGGGTTCAACTGGTGTTGCAAGGTGGCAGATCTCTGGTGACTCGTTGCCGGTCTCCGTAGCATCATCTGAGCCCTCGATCCTCGCCTCCTCGGGAAACCTGCGTCCTCTGTATTTGTCCCGGGCGCGCGTTTCACCAACTTGTTCGGCGGAAGCTGAGATGGCGTATCTCTTGACGTAGATAATATCGGAGCTGCAGAGCCAAAAGAGAATATGGAAGGTGAGTCAGGGCCAATGCTTGATCGTAGGCTTCCGTGTTGAGATAATGGGCGAATAGACAACCGTCGCATCCAGGAGCCGTTCGAGGACACCGAGTCCTGATGGTCCTCGGCAATAGGCGCAGCAAAGAGAAGATCGCCCTGTCTAACCATCGAGTGCCGAGAAGCTGGGGGCTTTGGCGGGGTTATCTGAGCATGAGAGGCTCGTCGGGCAATCCGTGCTTGGGCCGAAGTGGCATTGATCGGGACCGCAGATTGGCGCAGGGGTAGCACGGTCTGGTCTTGGGCAAAAGGTGGCGCCGTGGACGCCGCAGAGCTTGTGCCGGGTCGGGAGAAGGAATAAGAATGCGAGCAGTCGTGGTCGGTTACGAGTTTGCGCCTGATCGAACTCGGACTGCTGTGGGGAGTGTGGTGCTGCTCGCCCTCAGCGAGCTGGCCAAAGACAAGACCCGTTGCCGCTGCAGCGACGGCAGTACCAGCCCCAATAAGCTGCCGTAGGGAAGTCAACGTTAGTATAGTAAACAAACTGGACCTCGACGACCGTCAATGACAACAAGCGCACGAAAAAGCGTAAAAAGCGCCGGAGCCAGTGCGAGCGGTCTATGCGTACACGCCTCTCGTTTTGTGACGAGGGAGATGTGAGGAAATGCCGTTGTCGTGTGTCCCATTGCGTGCATGCTGCCTTGAATCCTGGGTGGGTAACAGAGGGCCAACCTCGCAAGCTGGCGCTGATGTCGAGGGCCCACCAACTAACTGCTTTGCGATGGTGTGGAAGCGAAGAGGGGGGGACGAGTTCAGGATTGAGATCCAACTTACACTAGGGACGGACTGCATCTCGAACGCCAGCAACCGTGGCTAGGGAGAGGAAAGAGGAGCCTTCAGCTGGGAGGCACAAAAAGAATATGTTCTCTTTAGCGTGTTCATGGCCCATTGCTCGTCAAGACATTACAATCTCCGCGGGAGAAGAGTTGGGGGGTGGAGGAATGCCAGTAAATCTGATCTGCAACCCGATCCAGGTTTCCAGTTCTCGGCCCCTGGGTCCTAAGTCCTAAGTCCTGGGTACGGGATGTGTGTGTGGTGCGAGTGTGAGCGTGAGTGTGAGTGCGAATGCGCGTGCCAGGAACGATCTGGTGTGTATTTGTGTATGCGGTATGCGGTATGGCGTATTAGTATTTGGGGTTGGATGGCGAGATGGGGGTCGTGGCTCAAGCGACCTCGCGTGTAAAAGTGTGCAATGTTTGTGGAGATCGGGCCTCGAGATAGGATGGAAAGTATGGCGAATGAATGGACGGCATAGATGCTCTCGTAGCAGTATACACACAACAAACCACCCACGCAAGAATTGAAAGTTACAAAGACGGAATAATCAACACGACAGACAGCATCGAGGGCGGCGACAAGAGTGGAGATTAAACCGGGCGGAGGGGTGGCAGTGGGCGGGTGAACGTCTATCAACAAGAACTCGCAACCGTCTGTGTCTGTACACTAACTATACCTAACAAGTGGACTTGGGAGAACGAAGTCGAGACGGTGCCTTAGGTATGTATTTGCTGTACGGCGTCGATTGGATCGAACCGCGACTGTCGCCAGCAGGTACAGTAGGTCGGGTTAGGTAGGTACCTGAGTTTACCTGAGTTAGGTAGGTGGTAGGTGGTAGGCAACAGCTGAGACCACCGCCAGACAAACAGACAGACGCACCGATAGCGACTGGTGGAAGAAGTCGAAGAATTAGTATTAGAGGGCAAATGTCGTCGCCATGGGACGAGAGAAAGAGAAGACACAGGAAGAGATGTTTCATCAATTCTTTTTTTTTTCCCAGGTTGGCTCGGTCTCAGGAGCTGCAACTGGAAACAAACAATTCATTTTCATTTTTTTCCCTGCAACATTAATACCGGTACTGTACCCACGCGCATTAAACAGTGCATGCTACTACCTCGACCTCCCTACGTATACCTATCTGCATCGGGCTCTAATGGCCCTAAGAAATAGCACAAATAGGTACTCGGATGCTGCTAGTGCGAGTCCTAGTATACTAATGATTATTGCAGGTAATGAGTAATAATAATAATAATAATGTGAAATGGCCGGAATAAACAATAAAAATAAGCCCGGGTTGCCAGACGCGGATTGGGTGTTTGATGAATTAGAAACCACGCCGCGGGCCGGGATCATTGGCATTCCCTGGCTGCCCTCACACGGAGCGACGATGGCCAAGCACGTCTAAGACGCACTGCAGACGGCACGCAGGGTTACAGGTACCTGCTAGCCGCCCGTGTCGAACGCGAGATTGCAAGTACCGCCCGAGCGCTCGCTCTTTCGCTCGAACGGGGTCGACACTGTGGTAATTACGGCGCTGAGCGAGACCTGCGAGACCTGCAATGACGGTCCTGCAACTCAGGCTTAGCCAACCCGGGGCAGCCTGCGCGCCAAGAGCCGCTGCCCCTGTAGCGTGCTAGGGCGCTGCTGGGCTGCTCCCCCAAGCATCAAGCATGGCGTCGTGCCGCCCTGTTGCTGCACGCTACGCATGCTGTAATCATCGACAATGACGGCTGCTGTTTTAGCGCAGAACCTCAAACCAAGCGCTAGCCCAAGAGGGCCAGCGCTGACCAGGGCCTTCCCCGGGTGCAGCCCTGCTGAGCTGCAGCATAATACAGCAGGACTATAGGCGCAACGTCGTGCAGTGGCAACGCTAGTCGATTTCAAGACTGCTAGTTGACATGATCACCTTATTCTGCCGTATTCCTCTCGATGGTCCCCTCACTTTTCAATTTCTAATTCCGGTCAGGTCCGATACTGTTACAGTCGAGACACAGCCCAAAGCAAGGGACGTTATCGATACGTGCTGTACTGTAATCTGTACTGTACTTACCTACCTATATTAAAGGCTATAAGGTGCCTGCGTGCTTGCCTGCCGTACGTGAGACATCCACGGTACGTCAGCTCTAGCCAACAGTTGGAGGATTCAAGTTGCGCCACTTTCGTCGATGCGTCCAGTACCTACTGTACTTACACGAAAATTGCTTAGGTATGCAGAGTGGTCAAGCCTGGGTAGGTATTAGCAACGCCGCAACCAGATTCCATTTGTTGGTGCTGGATACAGCATATTCGCTAATTATATGAGGTTGCCCTGTTGATGCACTTTCATATGCAGAGTCAAACAACGCAGCCTGACTACACCCAAGGTCCCGGATCCCCCTTTTACGTCTTGCAGCCATACATACAGTATATACATATGCCTACATACATACCGAGGTGAAGGGCAAACAACAACAGGGCAGCACTACCACGACTATTCCTTCTGATAATCATGCTTTTGTTCCTCGGGTCCTTAGCCGAAGTCTATTATGATAGGTAGTAGGCATGCATTACACCTTGTTGCCTGGACTGTTTCAATGTTCATGCCCGTCCTCTCCGCCCAAGCACATCGGGGAATGCTACCCGAGAGTCGTAGCATACCACCTGGCATGGCAATACTTCAAGCCCGAGTGCATAATGTACGGGCCTAGGGAGGTTAGTCTCCTATGCTTTTTAGATGCGTACGGCAAAACACCGTTCTCCACACGCCTTAGTGTACCGTCAAAAGTCCGCCCTGTCACATAGACCATCTACATCGATATCTGAGCTATCGAGATCTAGACTACCTACAGCACATTGGTGTTGGTTTTGCCAGTTCTATTTTCCGACTCGTCGGCGCCTAGCTCGATTGAGCGTTTGCGCTGACAAGCGAAAACGCCTCAAGTGCTAAATGGTGAGCCAAGCGAAATATCTGGCGTGCCTTATTTAGCTCCATTTCACTTCGAGGCAGATCGTCGCCTTCTATTGGCTACGGCGTCGATTTTGAACGTCAATGCCTTGCAGCGCACGATACCAACTAGAGCATCGTCTTCCTGGGGTTCCCCTGGCAGATTGCGAGTTGCGAAAGGCAAGTCTTGCATCTCGTTATCACCCTCCAAGCCAACCGTCCTCGAGTTCATTTTATAGTATTTCACCTCATGAAAGTATTGGGTTTTGATTGGTAGCTGGCTAGCTACCTACCTCCATATACTCTGCATCATATGCAAGATCAGTTCATTTATTACGGAAGAGATGGCTATCACCGCGCATACCATATGTCCCTTTTCCGAATCCCCAAACAAGGCTCTAACCTACGAAACTAATCGCTTAGACTTGCGCTGCCGCAAGTGCTGGTCAATTCATGCTACCATGCCCACCTACAATATCTACAAGAGTCTACTTAATGCATATACAGTATGCAGTAAGCATCTCGAGACCTCAGGCCGGAATGTGGGGAACGATCTGGAAGTGGTACTAATTGCCCTGTAGCTCCGTTCTCAGCACCTGGTTTTATATCAATCAATCAGCCTTACAAGTTCGGCGGCCGATCAAGCATTGTCTCCGATGATACTGAATTGATACCCCTGCTTCCCTATGATGTTCCTCAGACCTCGCCTCTCACCGGACTTGAATCCAATGTTGCTCCAATGGACCTATGTATAGGTTAGCTTGCACCCGGATTGTCGAATCGTAACTATTCCCCCGAGCCGCAAGGGGCCACTTTTATGCCCGGGATTGATTCCTCCTCAGGTGTTCCGCACTTCGTTATCCGGCCAACAAAATCTAAAGGAGTGGTGGTAATAATAGTGAAGTCCTACGCTACCTAGGTTAGCAAATCCGCCGCGGCCCCTAGGTAACAGAGTAACAGTTACAGCCAGGTTATATTCCATTTTGTTTACTCTGTGCATCTGGGAAATGGTGGACAGGACCTTCATTATTCGTAAGAAACCCCACTCTAAGGCCTCAGCAGTTTTGATATATATGTGCAGATTGGGGATAGCAAAGGCTAGAGCGCTAGTTGAGAACCAACAATTGCAGGCCATTGGCTCTTCTCTCCTACCTCACATGGCGTACAGTACAGTACACCACCTGTAGGCTGTAGCCGCTGTTAGTCTCAGCTGCTGACAGCCAATCCTTATGGCTTCCTCCCTTTCCGTACTGTACATTCGCAACCAATGGCCAGCACGGGTTGCGACCTATCGCGAATCATGACTCGTTACAGTATTCATTCCTACATCCCCAATTAACCTAACCTAGGGCAGTACTGCCTACCTAAGTAAGTACTTAGGTAGGTAGGGGAACAAGCAGCTTGTGTTACTGTCGTCTCTATTTCTCATGGATATCACATTTATCACAGTCTGCGAGGTCCGTCTCGTGTACCCAGCCGTCTCCGTGTCATTGCACATATTCAAATTTCCGTTTTGCCGTCATCCCTCGTGCCGCAGCCAGGGTTTTCCAAGTTTTCTTTCATATAGCTGTCCCAAAAAGCAACGTGTTTGTTGTGGGTTCCAGCGCTAAGAGAAACGGGAAATCCTCATTATCCATGTGCTCTCTGATATACCATATCGGCCCGCTCGAGAACCACCATCGCGCGGCAATTCTCGGTGATCAGCAAGGCTTGTGTTCCTATATCGCCGTGCATCTGCATTCGTCGCAGCGCCGTGGGTGGGTTCACGTAGCGTACGCCAAAATGTATGCTTGAAGTAGCCTACCGAAATGCTATGATCCGAGGCCCCTATTGTCATCGCTGCCATCACATCAGGATTTCTGACACGTTATCTGCTTATTCACTTATCACTTGCCGGATGGAACCACACGGCAATGCATTGTTCAATAAGTATGATACAAAGACCTGGATATCTTCATATTCCCATGCGGCCCCTAGTGTACACAAGGAGGCAAACAGCAATCCATCTAGTGGTAACACAGCTTTCCTCCCTTCTCATTGCGCAATCTAGAATCCAGAGTGATACCGAACTTCCCATCTACAGATATTCATGGGTCTCTTAGCCGGTGGTTTGGGACAGACGTTCTGGGATCATCGCTGTCCGTCAGGCGAGCAGTCTCACCTCCCAGTGACCAACGAGATCAGGAATTCCCCGAAGTAACCTGGGGATTGTGGGGACACGAACATGATGGGCGCGCGCCTTTGCGCGTATCGCTCTCAAAGAGGTAATAGGCGGCCGTTTATGCTCCAAACCCCCTCTAACATCCCGTCATCAACATCAACAACATAACATCATAGTTGCTCAGCTCACCTTTCCTCCTCCCTAAAATAGGCACCGCCCCTAACCGATCTTGCATTCACGGCCCCTCCTTCTTACTTGCCGGGCGCAGCCCCTCATGCAGCACATCGCTCTATCTTCCTTTGATGCTACGATGCCCATCTTGACCGTGATTTTGTTTCGCATGCCTCGATGCAGCGAGGGTCTTGTCTCATTGGAACTTTTGATGTGGCTTGGGACGGAGTGAGACCAGCATTTGTCCACCAAGCACTGTGCCCCCGAGCCAGGTGAAGGTAGCAACCAGACACCTTAAACATCACGCTTCCGCTCTCGAGCAGAGCACCTAGCTTCTTCCGAGCCGGGCTTCACTTTTAGTAGTTGATCCAACGATACCACTCGCTTGGTTGGTACCAATTCGCCACACGGCTCACCTACATATGCCCAGGACTAATTACGAAAGTCTGGCCACAAGTGGGGATCATCGCCCACGCTTCCGCCTAACAGTCACCGCATACTGTATATAATATCTCTTATACGTGGTAGAGATACAACTTGGGATAATGTAAAAAAAACGACCATTCTGAAGATTTTTTCCAGTGAACAAGCCCCGGCAATGTGGATGAATTCCCCCAGGATGTCTGTGCTTTCCCAGCCGACCCATCGGCAGCACAGTAGGTACCATACTTACTTGATGTTACGACCCATAGGGCCGACGAAAGAATCCGTTCGTGATCCGACATGGATGGATAATCCAGAACACAACTGAGACGAGACAGAAATTTCTGTCAGTCATCTATCTCTTCACCGAGTAAGATGAAATGACGGGCATCAGATTACCAAGCTTTCCCCCCAACTATTTCTAGCAGTGGAGCGCTCGTGAGGAAGGACCGAGTAAAAGTTGGCAACGCCGAAACTATTACGAAGCTACGAACTAGTAGTCATAACGGAGGCTTAGTCTTTCACGTGTAGTTAGTTAATAGTGCCCGGTTTCCAACGAGAATGATAAAATTCCCCAGCCGCTCACGTGAATATCCAGGTACCATGTGCAAGTCTCAATTATTCGTTGCTTCTTTTCACTAGGTGCGGAGCCGATAATCCGTCGCAAATCTCAATATCAAATTTCCTCTTCCTCACTATCAGACAAAACCCACCAAGGAAAACCCACAGTAACTCCCTAGCTACGCTGACGTACATACATACTTATCTAGCATCCATCCTTGTGTCGTCTATTGGACGCCTTGTGCACTGCGAACATCTCACAGAGACCGAGACTCTCCGGCTTACGGCTAAGACAAGTTATGCTCATTGAGAGAGGCCCGTAAGACAACGAAGAGCCCGGTTTCCAACTCTTCACCCGGTTCGCCGCCATCACGAGATGTAGATCCCATTGCCTTCTAAGAATCCTTTCTTTCCCTCTCTCGCCCAGTAGGGCGGCTACTCGGTTAATTATTATCGTCGAGCACGAATCGGTCAAAGAACAAACAAGTATCTCGGTCGCACCCGCATGTGGCCGGCAGCACGGGACTAGCGTGCGCAACGTCGTCCCCTTTTTTTGCCGTTTTCACATTTCTTTTCAAAGCACGAGTTTCGTCATGATGGCTGTAGCGAGGCGGCTGTTGATATCTACTCACTTCATTCGTGGATGCTGCGATGGCCTGCCTGGGCTGCGTACTACCACTCAATCAGTCCCTTTAACGTCGCCTACGGCCGAATGGCTGCCCCATCCCATCCTGTAGCCCGATTGCAGTCGGGTATGCCATGTACTTATATTGCATATGGACAACCACCGACCGTCTGTTAAATCAGCAATGCGGACGCGGCCGCCATGTGTCATTGTGGCACGCAGCGAGTTGGCAGGACCCCGGCAGAGTCGACGCGATTTCCTGCTTTCTCCTTTCTCCCCGCATTGCATTGCTTCCTGTGTGCCCGCACGAAGGGTGTCAACTGTCTCTGACGCTCTTGTCGGCATATATACCCAAGTCCACTGCATTGTAGCGTTGATAGGTTATATGCATAAGTGAGGCGATTGGGTAATATATGCGTACCTCTTGTATGGCGCCGGTTGGGCGGCGGCGGATTTCGGGTTGCTCGGGCTTGAGCTTACTTAGTCTATCTATGCTTAGGCAACTTTTGTACTTTAGGGGGGCGTATGCATGCAGTCAGCTACCTTAAGTAGATGATTACCAAGGCTCGGGTAGGCGCTCGGGGCGGCTCGTAAATGTTAAGGCGACTTAAGTATGCATCTTTGAAGCTGTTAGAATACCATCATATGTATGGATTCTCTGTTTGCCCAGACGATTTTATCTAGGTAAGTTTAGTGAGTTGTCTCTGCACATTCCGTAGAGCCAAACCGCCAAGTCTATATTCCTTATCGATCCTACCGCTCCCAACTACGTTCATTATATAAAGTATGTTGTAATGTGGTACGAAGCAACAGTATAGACACTTGATCTACGAAGACGGTTTTATGCACAGGAACATTTATCAAAGGTTGACACTCTATCTCATATACCATAACAGAGGTTTGATCATAATTAGTCCGTTAGTACTCTAGTTCTTTAAGGCCAGCATGCGATTAAATTTCTCTTCAAGTGGTGTTCAATGGATCACCTACATGTCGCTACTAATTACCTACATATTAGCTGTTAGAGTGGATATATTGTCTATCAATTCTACAGTGTTCTCTCTACTCGGAGTCTTAAGCCGCTTTAGTATCCCACACCTCCGCCATCTACTCGGCTTCGCAAGTCGTCCGTACATACGCTATCTATCTCCCTGAACACTGGCGGCATGCAAATCAAACCTCTGGGTAGTAGAACCCAACTCTGCTGGCTTCATAAGACCATCCGCCTCCTGGACCTCTTGTGAAGCGTCAAGCTCATAAGTTCTTTGGATTATAAGCTTGGGTCCCTCGGCGTCCAGCTCTGCTTTTACAAATCTGCCATCTACCTCTGGGTTTCCGCCCCCCCTCCGACTTAAAATAGCCTGCTTTCCCCAATAATCTACCTCGATAGTGCACGACGAGTCCTATCAAGCTAAAAAAAGCGATTACAGCTGCCGTAATACCGAGAACTATGCCAACAAGGGCGCCTTTTGAGATTCTTGGGCCTGGAACTGGGCTTCGGACCATGGTTGCTCTGCTACTGGATAGTACGTTGCTACTCTTAGGTATCGTACCTTTCGCAGAGTTATTTGTTGGCGTTGATGTTATTGTCGTAGGCATAGTAGTATTGCTCTGACGATTGGCATCGCCACCTGAACCTTTCGGAGGGTTATATATTGACATTGATGTCACTGTTGTAGGCATAGGAGTAAAACCCTTATGCTCGTCATGCTCGTCACCAGTGTTGTCGCCGTCGTCGTCGTTGCCGCCTTCACTTTCGTGATCGTTATCATGGCCATGGCCTCGGCCCCTAACACTACTGCTAGCTCCCTCAGGTACAATCTTGAAGGGCGGCGAGATGCTAAACACTCCCCCGATCCCATCTAAGCTGAAATTGAGGCCGTAGAAATTTGAAAGTTGTGCTCCAAGTGTTGGGGACCCTACTGGCCAGGCGAATTTCCCTTCTGTAACATCTATAGAGTCTGTGGGTTGATAGATTAGCGAATGATATTAATAGGTGAAGAATGAGGGAAGTATTGTTATCTCACATGCTATCTCCCAAATCTTGCTCAAAGATTCTGAGGTCTGGCCACCGAGCAAAATCATTGTGCCACGACGGCTGGTTGACGACGCCGATACCCATTCGATTCTAAATGTTGAGTTTTCTACGATAACTTCGTTCTCCAGGGGTGCAATAAACTCAACAAAGCTAGTAGTGCCTTGGATAAATGTGATACTCGATAAACCAAACCATATTATCCTTTGGAGTGAGGTCGTCATAACTGCGTCTTGTGATGCATAGATGTTCACTGGTGGGTTGACGAACAGCCGGATAGGAGAACTAAAGCTGAAGGTTGATAGAGTGAAAACCTAAGTTAAATTACTCTCATATTAAGTGCCGTATAGAAGAGAACGTAAGTTGATTGAAAATGAACCTGAATCTGGAGTGTTGAGGCGTATCAACGCAGGAGTATATGTCACGTGCTTTAGATCTGCAAGCACCGCCCAAGGCTATATCTTGGCAGATGAACTCAGCCATCCGGAAACTCCCAATCACTTGCTTAATACGCGGCCTGCTGCAAAAAGGAAAATGTCAGCATGAGGGCTGTAGCAGCCAATATGCCTTGCAGTTGATGTAACGGTATGTTACCTTTGCGTTGGACCTGCGTAGTATCAATCATCCTGTATGTCAGACGATCAAGGCCAGGTGCTTCACAGCCTTGCGGGCATACAGACCTAGAAGCCGTAAATAGTGGTCGGCGATTATCACAGGACTCGTATTAAGGTCCTTGATCGGAGGCAGCCAAAGGGGCGGTAGGCCAGAGGTCAAGGGTACGGCCCCAAGGTTGTCTATAACTAAAGGGCAAAGGACGAGGTTACATCGGAAAATGGGTTAGGAAACCAGGGACCCTTTAGACCCAAAAATCCGACTCTGTAAGAGAGAGATGTATGATAATCATTGTAACTAACACTAAGCATGGAGAATATCAGCACAGAACCGGACCTTCGGAATCCTCAAAATAGTTTTGGAACACATCCGCGTCTAAATCCTATGCTACTTAAGCTCCAACTCTAATGCTATTTGCCTAGGTGATGGGACAACGATTGTCGTCGCCAAGTAGCCACACCGTTCAACATTATGCAGGAGGTCATTATCTCTGATAACACCTACATCTCTCGTTGTAGTGGTGAAGTGACCAAGACAAGTCTCTCTCTGAGTAATATGATGTGAATTTTCGGATATTGATATAGGATTAACTACTTAGACATACTGCAACCTCACATGTTATAGCCTAATGCTCTGTGTAAGGTAGCTATTAATATATATAGAGCGAACTATCTGCTTACCTCTACTTGCTTAATGCGTACTTATCTGGTGATTTGATAAAGGAAGGTATTATGTACTTGCGAAGAAAAAACGATCATAGCCTTAGATGGTGATTATATAGGTACGGTGGTCTTGTAATTTTCGCAGCAATATTCACGCAGCTCCTTTTTATCCGAGAATTAAGTCAATCCACTCTCGCGCTTGACTTTCCCAAGAATCTTTATGGACTCTCCCTAGCCCTTTCCTATACGCTACCCCGTCCATCCACTCGATCCATAAGACATAATAGTATTCGTAGAGAATCCCGCCCTTTGGCCGTTCGTCCAGAACCCACTCTTCTAGGGGGTTCTCCTTATCCTTTGGTGCATCATTGCGTACGCTACCCCGTGCGATTTCCACGAGTTCCAAAGTGATTCCATCTCCGGCCTCGGAGTCGCTTCCCTCCATCCCATCAACTAACGGCTCGCATAGCTTCAAGATACCCACCCAGTTGCTTTCTCGGTCCCGTATAGAGATCATATGTGCCTGCCTCCGAAATTTGTGAAAAACCCGTTCCCCTGATATTAACCAACATCTTCGTGTCTTGCAGGTAATGTATCGGGCCAAGATATGGGTTTTTACCGGCTCTTCCTTCTGGGGAATAGGTAGAGGATACCAAAATTCTGAATCAGGCTCAGATTCGTGCTTATAGAAGCATAAAGGCAAGGCATACGGCTCTGGTTGGTTGGCGATCTGCCAGTCTGGCACACTTGACGGGTCCTTGATGCTATGTCGAGTCCAGCCTGGTAGGCAGGGAGTATGGAGTTTATTCCAGTAAATTTCCATATACTCATGTAGAGTGTCTCTTATTACACTCCTGGTGCCTTTCAGCGTTTCGGCCCAACTCCATTCCACAAGCGGAACTACGCGCTCATAAAGGTTTCCATTTCCTCTCCTAGAACATTTTTTGACGTAATCTACAATCCGGCCCCACGGAGGGTACACACCACCCTTCCACCCCGCCCAGCTCCATGACGGAATGCAGTGATCCTCTCCGGATCGCTTCGGTTGTCTTCGGCTAGCAGTCGAAATTGGCATCCACAACAACCCAATGTAGAAAAATAACACGGGAAGACCAGAAACGAAGCCCCCATAAAATGTGCTGCTGAGCGCAGAGGCTATACCGGAAAACGCAAACAGGGCGTCTTCCGGGAAGGTAAAGTTTTTGTTGCAAAAAGTATTTACGATCATGGCTAGTTCCAATACATCGGGGACGAGTTTACTGAAGACTCGAGGTGCCCGCACGCCCGTCTCGGCGTACTCGGCCCAGATGGCGCCGTGGCATGCCCATTGGATCCAGCCTTTCTGGAAAGTGACCATTCTTCGAGAGAAGAGGGCTTCTTGAAAAGTCCACCCTCGCGTTTGCCAAACTGAGGGGGAGTCCCCCACTCTCGGGCCATATGTCTCGATCAACTGTCGGCCTTGACCAAAGGGACGTACGAACTGTCTCACTGATCTTGGCCCAGACATGCCCTGGACTACAATACTGGGAGTCAGCTATGACAATTCGGAGCGTGTTAGGTCAAGGTTTCAGAATCTTCTGGACACCATTTTTTCCTAAAAAGGGAATCTTATGCTCTTGAAGTTGACAGAAGAGGAAGAAGGAAATAGTTCCGAGTATTACTTACGGCCGCGCAGGCCGTCGCCTGCGTTGTCTCCGTCGGAAGCGACGATAGTTATCGATGCCTGCGCATAGATGGCGCCCATATTGGCAATCTCCGTTAACTTCTCCTCGTCGTCTTGAACAATGCAAAGCATGTCAGCCCAGAGATACCTTTCTCCTAATCGCTGAACGAAGAACATGGCATCTCGGACTGTCTTGGGGATCGTCTTCGTACCTCCCTCGGCTAACGAAGAGGGATTTTGTAACTGCTTTATATTGTCCTTGAGAGCTGTAAAGGTGGGCGTGCCTCCCCATACATAACTAAGAGCTACGTATGGGGTGGAGTGTGAACACGGGACGAGGCATTGTTGCCACGTATCGACGACCCATAAAGGAAGCTTCCCCTTTATGCGACTCAGCGACTCGGGTGCGGTGCAAGCATGCTCAATATCGCATCTTTGCTTCCACCTCCGAGGGAGGCTATGGTCAATCCACTTTGTGTTCACGAACGGACCGCACATAGCTCGTGGTGAATGGGATGGGGGCAACAACTTCAGCTCGCCCGAATGGCGGAAGAACGGGTCGTTGCCTTTCGCGGCAAAGATCTGAATATGATCTTCGTTCTTAAACCCAAGGATGCTGATGGAATCGAACCCACAGGACTGCAAATCCACGTCAAGGCATTGAGATATCAATCCCGAATGTTGCCGACATTTGGCGCTCAGGATTTGCGTAGGTGACCCCAGCTCAAGGTGATATTGTTGCTCCCCCCTTGAGGCAGAGGGTATCGTTAATAGTAGAAGTATCCTTTGGCAGATCTCGCAAGGCTTGATTGGCGAGCACTGTTAGAGCGTGCTTAACTTCGTAGATGATGGGGTGTAATTCAAATGAGGTGAGTATTTACACTTTCTCGCAAGCTCCGAGTCGTTGTGTTCCTTTTCCCAGTGTGCCGATTGCGCAACCGTACACTTTTATTCGCGTTGTTTTTAGGTATTTGGGCCATGTTAATTCACCTCTTGTGCCGTACACAAAAATATTCTCTTACGGAAAGGGCCGTAGTCTAGAAAGGGCAAACCTGACGGTCGAGCGATGGATAGCAGTAAGGTTGGGCAAGCAGTTGGTTACCTTGACTGTGGTACTGATTTATGCCCCGGACACAGGGGTTTCAGTTGAAAACACAACGGACTTGATTGATAGTGGAAGATAGCATGGAATCAGCTCTAAATCCAAATATTATGCTAGAGTTTAACAGGTTCAGGAAGTCACTTTTTTCGGGACGTCCATTAATTGCGATTTACTCCGCATCTTACTAGATGTGTATGTAAGACGCTTGGACCACCTTGTTCTAAGTTTGAGGTTATGACGACCTTGAAATTTCAATTGTTTTGATATCTTTGGAGTCAAGAAAGGAAAATTGCCTTGTAGCCTTTATCAATTAGCAGAGCTTGTTTAGCAGGTTGCATGCAGCAGAAATAGGAGGGTCCTAACCTAGTATTCCAAACCCTCTGGCCCAGTTGATGCTCTATAATATCAGGCTACCACCGTCTTGGATAGTTACGCATTGAAAACTATAGGGATATTGTTTAGGAGTTAAATATGGGGTAGCCGAAGACCATTGTTGTGTGAAGGGTCTCAACATTTTCGCCTTATTAGCGTCAAAGCTTCGACATTATACACAAGCCAGAAAAATGCCACACATGGCTTATCTTTCTTGCTGACTTTCCCTCAGCTTTATATTTATCCGAGACCCAAAAAATAAGGCGGTTCGAGATTAACAGATATCATGCATAACTAAATACGGCGTAATAATACAAGAAAGCATGAATCCGCCATGGAATATAGTAAGCTGAAGGGCTTCTACAGTATGTATACTTGGATTCTCGGGTTTCCGGGCCGAGTGAGCAGCAAGATCACCGAGCAAGCCTTAATCTTTTCACTGAGAAGGTGATTAAGGCGATGGAGTCTTTCGTCAAGAGGAAGGTGAAGCAGAAGAAGGAAATTGCTCGAAATTTAGCATGATTGAATATTTATGCGGGGCATAAATTAAGCTGATTCTTTCGCAATTGGAGGCTACAGCAGAAATATTTTGCAGAGATTGTATTGAGCGCATGACGTTCGTCCATATGGTATTAGGAGTAGATCGAAAGCAAATGGACTACGGTGATGACTCGGGTTGAGTCTCGTGATACACAAGTCTTGAATAGGCATATAGATGTCAATAGACATCAGGCTCTTGATGGGGGCACAGTTTATGTAGTTTGAAATGTAAACCGAAATAAGAATGTGATAAAAGTTGACTGTCGTGATAGAGCTTCAATCGAAGTCGTAGCTTTCTAACTACAGTACAGTACAGCAGTAAAGTCACTAGCCAATCAGAAGTCGCCGGAACCCGATATTTAGCCGGTCGGCGCCCATGGACGACCCACTACGACTCCCACGGCAGCATGTGGCGACGGCTTCAACGCTTATTCGACTATCGGCCTTAAAGAAGCAACTACTAAGAATAAAGTGCGATTCAAAAAGGGGTCATCTATCGCATCATACTGCCTTGAATTACCTAGTACCTCGCTAAAATGGAGGCCGATATTCGAGCTGCCCTGCCAGATATCGACCCCGTAGTCTCCGAGTACTCGGTCGGGTATCTCAGACACGCCTCGACCGCCTGGGTCGGAGACGACGATGGCTCGGATTTATCTCCCTTAGCTGAGGCTGCCTCCACTATCACAGAGCTCTTGCTTTCCGCTGCAGGCAACGTCGAGAGTGCTGCAGAGCAAGACAAGATCCGCGCCCTGGTTGCGAAATGGGTCGACAAGTATGAAGAGGTCAACGGCGCCAACGGGAATCGCCATGGACCATCTGTGAAGCGTCTTGACCAGGCCTTCCAGGTCGGCTCACAGCGCAATATGTCCTCCACGCTGGCTGTTGCCACCGGCACCGTCGACCTTGAGTCTGCCAATACGCGCAAGGTCGAGTCCAAGGTGGACCGTAAGAAGCTCGAAAAGGCCGAGCGCAAGATCGCTGCCAAGCAGAGCAAGAAGCAGTTCAAGAACGTCGAGTATGAGGCTTCGCGACTCATTAACCAGCCTGAATCCCAGTCTTACGAGGAGTTCTATATGGCCGTCAATCCGCTCCAACTTGGACCTGGCGGTGGTGCCGCTAAGACAAAGGATATCAAGATCGAGAATGCCGATGTTAGCATCGGCGGTACGAGGATCCTGACAGACACTGACCTGACCCTCGCGTATGGTCATCGTTATGGTCTAGTGGGTAACAACGGTGTGGGTAAATCTACTCTGCTCAGGGCATTATCGAGACGAGAGCTGGCTATCCCTACTCATATATCCATTTTGCACGTCGAACAGGAGGTAAGACTGCATAGGTACCTTACGATTATAGGTCTTTGGACACCATACTAAGTTACTACAGATTACTGGAGACGACACAACTGCTCTGCAAGCTGTCTTGGATGCCGATGTCTGGCGAAAGGTCTTGATGAGGGAACAATCGGTAAGTGGCAGCTTGTAGCCCCAAATGATGCATACACGCTGACAATACTCGAAGGAAATTACAAGTCGTCTTGCGGGGATTGAGTCTCAGAGGCCATCCATGGCCGACACATCAGCTGATGCGGCCAAATTAGATCGCGATCGAGAGGCCCTCGACCAGAAGCTTGGTGACATTCAAACGAAGCTTGCAGAGATGGAATCTGACAAAGCTGAACCCAGAGCGGCTAGCATCCTCGCTGGTCTCGGTTTCTCTGCGGAAAGACAACAGTTCGCCACCAAGACGTTTTCGGGTGGTTGGCGTATGCGTCTTGCTCTTGCTAGAGCCCTTTTCTGCGAGCCTGACTTACTTCTTCTCGACGAACCGTCGAACATGTTGGATGTCCCCTCGATTACCTTCTTGTCTAACTACCTTCAAACATACCCCAGCACAGTCTTAGTAGTCAGTCACGACAGAGCCTTCCTGAACGAAGTCGCGACCGATATCATACACCAGCATTCTGAACGCCTTGATTACTACAGAGGCGCGAACTTCGAATCCTTCTATGCTACCAGGGAAGAACGCAAGAAGATCGCGAAGAAGGAGTACGAGAACAACGTGGCTCAACGTGCGCACTTACAGGCTTTCATCGACAAGTTCCGCTACAATGCCGGCAAAGCCGCCGAAGCCCAATCACGTATCAAGAAGTTAGAGCGTATGCCGATTCTCCAGCCCCCAGAGGCAGAGTACAGCGTTAAGTTCAAGTTCCCCGAAGTGGAGAAGCTCTCGCCACCCATCGTGCAAATGTCTGGCGTCACCTTCGGCTACACACCCGACAATATCTTGTTAACGAACGTCGACCTGGACGTTCAACTCGACTCGCGAATCGGTATCGTCGGACCCAACGGTGCCGGCAAGACGACCATCTTGAAGCTCCTCATCGGCAAGTTGGCAGCGACCCAGGGTCTAATCTCGCAGAACTCGCGGCTGCGCATCGGCTTCTTCGCGCAGCACCACGTCGACGCGTTGGACCTGACCATGAGCGCCGTCAGCTTCATGTCCAAGATGTACCCGGGCCGCTCGGACGAGGAGTACCGCCGGCAGCTCGGCTCCTTCGGCATCACAGGCACCACAGGTCTGCAGAAGATGGTCGTGCTATCCGGAGGTCAGAAGTCCCGTGTCGCGTTCGCATGCCTTGCTCTCACACAACCGCACATCCTCGTCCTCGACGAACCGTCCAATCACCTCGATATCGAGGCCATGGACGCCTTAGCCGAGGCCCTCAACGAGTTCCAGGGAGGCGTGCTCATGGTCTCCCACGACGTCACCATGTTGCAGACAGTCTGTAACAGCCTCTGGGTCTGCGAGAACGGCACCGTCTGGAAGTTCCCTGGCGATGTCCAGCAGTACAAGAAGAGGATCGCTGCCCAGGCTGACCAGGCCGGTGTTGTCAAGGCGCACTAGAAACGGAACATGTGAAAGGTAGAGATGGAAGATGTGTTACGTGTACTATGACATAAACAGGTTGATGAGACATGATCATAGAAAGAAAGGAAGGATGGGAAAATCCAAAACTTTTCTACTAGCTTTACAGATGTTTTACTCGTCGTCGTGATCTTGTTGCCTACTTGACTGAACTTCCAGACAGATGTGATTAGATGTTTAGGAAGTACTCTCACTCGCTATGTACTTAGATGTGGAATTGTCCCAGTCAGCCAGATTGACGGCATCCATCCAACCCACCACCGCCAGCAGTGATCCACCGCGCTTGTTACTATTGGGACGATTAAGCACAGCAAGTAAGCAAGTACCTGAGTTTATCGTGGGATGGCATGGCATGGCATGGGGACTCGATGACTCAACAGATCACTTGCCCCGAGTGACGTGGTCGGGATTAAGTGGATGTAAACACAACATGGACACCTAGTTTCTATAGTAGATAGGCTTATGTATGCATATTGGGTTTATGCCCTACCTTACACCAGCTATTGGGCGGCGATATAGTTTATATATGCCTAGGTAGTATGTAGAGGAAGTAATAAGCTTCTTCAAGTTTCGGTGGAGTCACTCGCTCACTCAACTCACTCATTACATTGAGTCATAAATAGGTACTACCTACCTACCTACCTTCTGTCTTTGTCTTTTGCTTCTCTTTTTCGACGTGTTTTGTTATTTATTTTATGGAAATTCGTTCGTCCGATGGGAAACGACGTGGAAATCCGAAAAAAAAAATCAAGACTGGCTAGGTAAGTAGTCTAACCATGGCGGACGGATAGATCGGGGCGGATGACTCTGTCGTTCGTGGCTGTGGCAACACCATCCATTCATGTCTTGGCTCGTGATACTACTAAGTTAGGTAGGTTTTTTGACATCAGTCACTCACCTACTCATTCACCGAGTTACAGTCTTACGCAGCCTAGCCTAACCTACCCCGTCGTTCCTATATTATCCCAGAAGTATGAATATCCATCTCTACCTTCTTCCCTTTCATACTACTTCCACCATCTTGATGTCGAGCCGTATAGCTTATGTTGCGGCTCCCTACATTCATCGTTGCTAACCCGGTGCTTCCTCTCATTATTCACAGGTATACAGTTATTCCTAGTCCACATACACGATCTATTCGGATGTACCCGAGACGCGACATGGCGACAGACAGACCAGCGATAGCAGTCTAGGCTAGCGAAATGAAGACCACGATTCATACCTCTAAACAGAACCAACCGCTAAGGCAGTTCATTCCACACTTTCATACACCTACAGACAATACCTAATACAACAGGCACCCACCGTGAGAGAGAATCGTGGCAAGACGACCGAAGATCCTAGAGGCATAAGGCGAGCCTGTCAAATAGCTTCAAGAAAAAACTTCAGACAGATCCTCCCCACCAAAACGTCGAATAGATGACATGTGGGCGACATGACAGAAACCTCTTAGACGTATATACGTTCAACAAGTGTTACGCCGCGTGTTTGGGGACACTTTGTTTCGAGACGAAGGGTACTTCAGCTTTCGAACATAGGTTTACGGTAGGCATGATATTGTTCAGGTCAAAAAGCTAACAGTCACAGGAGAAGACAAAGAGGTCAAGATTTCATATCCAATATACATATATTCGTAAGGAAACCTTTGAGACTGAGGAGCGGGCTCCGATGGTATCAAAAATGCCAGGTGCGATACTGTTCTAGAACAGGGACGGCATCTACTTTTAACACGGCCCAAAACGTAGGGCGACGAGACAAATAAGAAACGACACGACAGAAATGATGATATATCCTCGGCAACAGCGTCATTGTCCTAAGCGCCTATAGCAAAGGACTGTTACCATTGCCTCCTTGGAAACAGAAGGAGGTGGCTAGGCCACTGTGGCCTGTCCCTCCAGTTCTGACCATGCAACATACAGAGTAGGAAACCAAAAACGGTATTGCCTATGCACCACTAGGTCGGCTCAAAGCTATGCGCTTCCAATGATCACGTTCTTCCTCCAACTTGGCGATCTTCTCCTCGAGTTCCTCCAGTTTCTCAGCCTTACGCTGGCGAGACTTGCGAGCGGCAAGAGTATTGCGCGCTCGCTTCATCGCAACGGTGTCGTTAGGATCATCAACCAGAATAGGAGGAAGTGGCTTATCACGCCGTCGAGCGTTTACACCCGAGACTGATGAGTGTCGGGCGTGAGTTGTGGACGGCGGCGAAGGATTGCCGGATTTACGACGAGGGAGAGAGTCGGCTTCAGGTTTCTCGAGCTCTGCAGGTGCCTCTGTCGATGACTTAGTTGACGCGGTAGCCTGATCAGTGATCGTGCTCTCCGGAAAGAGAGAATACCAGTTCTCAGTAGACCCAGCGTCAAAGTCACCGAAGTTCGGCGAAACCTCGTAGTTCTCATACTCGGGAGATTCGCCGTAAGTGGAAGGCGTGGTCATATTGGTGAATGCACTGGAATTCGGTGCTGAAAACTGCTCGCCGAGGAGCAGCTCGCCTGGAGAGACCGTGCCCAAGTTGGTCGAACTTGAAGCAGGGCTCATATCCAGGTCGGGCATAGCAGGAGACGAAAAAGCGGTGGAAGCTCCACCTCCGAAAGCCGTGAAGCCTTCAAGACTGTTCATCGCGTCTGGTACGGGTAAGTCTGGGCTACATTGACAAGCAAACGCGGAGCATATACCTTGAAGATCCATCTTGGCCGGTACCCGCTGGTTGCCGATACTCTGGGAGAAGAGTGGCACGGGTGGACGAGCACGGGTTTGCTGGTTCACTGCAGCGGGGGAGGAGGAAGCGGATAGGGATACGAAAAACTGTTGCTGTTGACTTGAGTTTTGCGCAAGAGAGTTAAACCGATTGGTCAATGCCGAAGGAGAGTACGTGTGCCCTGTTGCTTGGATGATCTGTTGTATGCGCTGATTCTGAAGAGCAGAAGATGCGCTCGAGTCACGACGGCCGGTGCTCGCAGTGCTGTTGTGAAGAGATCCAAAGGGTGCTGCTGGGTTCGCAGGCGACGAAACAGTGCGGTTAACGGTTGTTCTCAGGGGCTGGGGCGAGTCGAACAAGACAAAGTCCTGCTGGGGCGGGCTCTGGAAGTTGGGTGGTTGCGCGGATGGTGCCGGCGGGCTCGAACTGGAGGGAGGCCATGATTGCTGTAGGGAATCCGTGGTGAAGACTGGAAAGCCTTGAGGGGGAATGTTGGCGGCGGGTTGAGAACTTGCGCGAAAGCTGGGAAGAGCTTCTTGGAGGTTCAGGTCGACCTGGGGAGGAAGAGCTGAGAAATAAGATGGAGTGGAGAGTATGTTGTTTATTTTTGAAGACGGAATGGTGACGGTTGGTCTAGACAAGCTCTAGGTGCTGGGTAGCGGAGACACGGGGGTCGGGTTGTTTAGCGCATGGTGGGCGGATGCCTGATGTGTTCATGTGTGTGTTGTTGGTATGGTATGGGGGGGGATAGGAGAAGAAAAAGGAAGAGAGGAGCAGAGGCCTGCGCGGGCGGGAGACGAAGGTTTTAGTATTTTTTCAGGCAACAACACCTCTCACGGTTTTTGCGGCTGTCCCACCCCAGCCCAGACAGACAACCTTGGAACAAGGGCACCCGACGGCGGCAGAGCCCAGCACCCAGGGCAGAATACGCCAAAGCGGGCAGTGAGTGGGCGCAGGCCACTAGCCAATAGCAGCCCAGCCAGGGCGGGCCAACGGACCTGTGGTAGGACGGCAATGGACTGGGGCGTGCCAAGAAGAGTTTATCTGTGTGCCATCGGAGAAAGTCTCATGCTAACCACTAACAATTATGATTGCTCCCGCTACTGTATGTGGAATGCACCTCCCCCACCGCAATCCGGTCGGTAAGACTGTTAGGTGGTGACAACTGCTGCACGTAAGAGTCTGTGCTTGGCGAGTGTGAGTCATACCTGTTGCTGCGGCTGCTAGCCGCAATTAGGCTTAGTGTTACATGCACGCTAGACGAATTTATCCCATAACTTGCACTAGTGCGCAGTATTACACTATTTGTACAGTCTGTCTCATCAGCTAGGTGCCACCTACTACCTCTATCTAAGTACAGTACTCCGTACAGCATTCAGCCTTCATTAACCTGGTGCGAACACGCGCAGTGCGCATCCAACTGACGGCGGACTAGGCCGAGATTCTGTAATGCAAAACGATGCCAAGAGAGATTGAGAGATTCCAGGACTCTGCAGGATGCTTGCTATACATGATGGGCATTTAACAGAGGTGGCAGTCGAACGGCCATCGGACTTCAACGGGTATTCACCGTTTTCCGACGGTTCCATTTCGGCGTTGGGCATCGGCTCCGAAAAAAACCATTCTCTCCATGGCACAAGACAGGAAGAATTCCGACAGGAAGAGGACGACCGTTGCAACAATGAAACCGCGATGTCTTATTGCAGTGGTAGGAGTCCAGGCGCTAGTCTCAGTCAAGCTAAAGGACTGCACAAGGGCTGCGCGTGGCTGCGTCGTCCTTTTAACCCCCGCCGTGCATCTTGATTGGATGCTCCTCGGCCAGCTGAATGGGGAAGTAGTCTGCGTGCAGGGTCTTCCTCGCCTCTTGTCGCTGTGCCAGATGCCTATATTGACCAACGGCAGCGTTGTTTACGCGAAATACTCGACATAAGGTGCTGTAGTGAGATGGGTGCTGGCTACACCAAGGTACTGTCCTACACTATAAGCCACTCGATGCATTCTTCCCGAAACCGAAGCTTCCACCTTCAAAAACGATGAGAATGACAGCTGGACGTCATCTCACCTAACACTGAATTAATCAGCAACCGATTTGCACTCCTCTAAGGTGGAACCCGGCCAGGGAGATCTCGCTTCCTGTGATTGGATAGGGCGGGGACGGCTGTGTAGATCTCTCTTCGGTATGGAATATCTGCTACCGTACCTACTGTATGTCTGCATCGTAAATAGTATAGTACACTGTACCGCTGACTAGTTGTACGTATAGGAGTAATACTGCACTGCATCCCTATTATCATCAAAGGCACAGGGCAGTTGAAGTCGTAAGCTATGTACGTGGAAGTCCACATCAACAGTTCGAGGTGACGGAATTGCGACTGCTGCCTTCTGCGCAAGGCAGCCTGATACTCTCCATAGGCTACGGGGGTGTTGAATGCCCATTGCGCAAATGCGCATGCGCGTAATCCCTCCCAGGTCAATTTCGCAATCCGCAATCCGTGCTCTCCCTGCATCTGATTCTGGCTTCGGTGCTGCGTCTCCGCGCTTGAGATCCCATGTCCCCCAGGTCAGATACAGCTAAGCACAGTATTTCACGCAATCAGACCCGCCAATTCGTATCTCGCGTGCCTTTACAATTGCGGTTGTGACTCATCGTTACCGGCGCGGCGTTCCATCGCATCTTACCCTCCCTGCAAAGCCCAAAAGCCCCTGCAACTAGACCAGGTAGACCAGGTAGTATGTATACTATTCTGGCGCTATTCTGGATCGGAGTGGATTCGTTGACTGCACCTCGAGTCCACTGTGTAGTACTGTACGGCAAGTGGGATATAGATGCAGCATCGGCCAGGCAAGAGACAGAAGGGCGCAGTCTGTCATCGTTACTGTAGACATTAGACGTACAGTCTATCGGTCGGCGAAATTCCAGTGTTTATACCTGCAGCATTCCACCGGCCAATATGTTTATTGAATTACCTAATTCCTGATACAGTAGGTACACCCAATTAGTAAGTTTGCATTATCCAGTAGTTCCATGCATTTGTACGGATTAAGTTTGGTAGGTTGTCGGCCTAATTCTCGTTTATAGTGTTTATAGGTAGTCCGAGGAAGCGCCTGCAAAGTTCCTTGAAAGGAGAGTTGAACTTTAAAAAAAGGCACTACCCGAAACCCTGTTTTCCACCCGTGATCCTTCAGGGTTCTCGGCCATCTCAATGTGCCTACTATGTACTTGCATCCATGCATGTGTCACGGGTATGTAAGTACTCACAAGCAATGAACCTAATCCTTAAGGTACCCTACTTCTCGTCAATCTGTTTTCAAGCTACAAAGTACTGTACTCTTGGGAGAATTGGAATTGAGAGCGGAGTTGATTTCGCGTGTGCTCTAGAATGACATTACCAGAATTGCACTTTTGACGCTTTGTTCCCCTCTTATTCCCGGACCACCGCGAAAAAGCAAAGCATACTTACCCAGGCATCAACCGATCCAACCCGACGTAATCTCGTCTACTTCTGGATCCGCATCCTCCAAAGACGCAAAGATCGCAAAGACATCAGAAGAGTTGGGGGCCGAAAATGCTACCGGCAGTGTTGCGGTGCATGCGCCCTATGCACAGAGGTTTCCGTCCTCCTGACCACCCGCGGGTCCCTTGTCTTGATGCCTGCCTACCATGTGTTGCTTCCTCTTCGGCCATCGAAGCCCAACAGACGGGGCGCCAGTGCGGCGAGCCCGGGGATGCGGGCCACCACAGTAAGTCTAAGCCTCAAACTACTCTTTTCCGATAGGGGATTCGACTGGCTGGCGGTTATTGCCGTGTGCTGGACCGGAGGGCAATCAGAGCGCCCTGATTGGATATCACGACTCGAGCGGCTACACGAGACACGGAGTACTGTGCTGTACATGCTATTTACTACTGAGAATGGCCACCAGCCACGAAGAAAGAGCTACGTGGCTCTTTTCATTCCCCTCGATTGGCTATACTTGTTCTTCCAGCATTCTCTGAGCTGTTGAAGGTGAGGTACCACGGGCATCAGCTGCCACCCTACGTAGATAGTATATATGCAATGTATTTCGAAGACTACAGCAGCTTTATTTCGGAAGGAAAGAAAAACCCGCCAAGGCAGAGAGACAGGAGTGTATTTTTATTGCATCGGCAGTAGGTACCAACTTGAAGTACTGGGTAACTGTAGAACGGAAATTGCGCAAGTCCCATAATCAAGCAAACATGCAACCTGGCCTTCTTAGCTCTGCCTACGCTGTAACCCATCAACAGCCTTGTATGGGTTCATTGCTAGTCTAAGGTTCGAGGCTCAACCGGAGGTACATGTTCTGATCAAGCCTAGTCGTCATCACGAGACAGCGAAGCAAACCTGTTGTGGTGGGCGGTATCTTCGAGAAGGACCAAAAGTGGAAGAGCCACAAGAAATTGATCAAGTATTACTACTTCAAAGTAAAGGGATTCTTCTTACTGATTGCTAGCCGCCTTTTGAGTAGACGAGGGTACACATTGCCGCCTGGGCATAGGTCCAATAGTATTCACCAGAGAGGTTGTGGTAACACCCATACCACCCTTGTACTTGACACGTAGGTCTGGTTGTATTTCTGCTAAACGCTGGTGTCTAGTAGACAATGCCTCCTGTGGATAGACCATTTGATTGTCCCGACGTCATCCGCTTCACAACCAGCCTTCATCGTGCGAGCTGGTCTAGCTGAAGTATCTGTCTCGTGGCTCGTGGGTGGTATGGGGGGATACAGCACCTTTCATATCGATTGAGCATGAGGAAAGTAGGCGAAAGACATCGTAGACAGATATGTAACTTAAGCACCTATTCGCAAAACTATTCCGGAACCGGCTTGTTTCGAAGTCTAAAACAAGCACTCGAGGCGGCCATAAATCTAAACAGTGCAACTAGGGTTAGGATCTAAATATATATGCTATTGTAGGAATAGTACATCAAGCACCCAAGAGTTTCAACGTACTGCTAAATATGATAGGCAGCCGGCTCATTGATTTTAGACTTCACAGGCCTAGCATTGAACATATAGACATGGGCTAAGACGACAAGGATGAACTGCTCTCTTTGGAATGAACGTCTTGTGTTATTATAATTTATGATAATGGTGAAGCCTCGGAATATTGAAATTTTAGAAGCAACTCTTCCGAGAATCCAAAAACATGTGTAATATCCGGTTCAAACGTGAAATTTCGGTTGATCGAGTGATGCAATATTCTAAGTTGTGATGGTGCGCCCAGCTAGGTGGAGGCGGGAGGGGGAGCCGGTGCACAGTCATTTAAAGTCGCTGTATTATTGTGTTGGGTTGCGTGGAAGTCATGAAATTCGTAATGATATTAATGGAGTTAAGTCCCAACTGTGAACATGGGCTCTTGGGTATGATCTCACTCTCCCGCTAGTATCCTTCCCTAATAGTTTTTAACCCTTCGCGTATTTCTAGACCGAGATGAATCATCTACGAGATAATAGACACAACTGCTGACTGCATCAACCACCATAGATGCGCCCACATAGTGTCGTCATTGTCATCCGAGCACCCGGGGCCATCAACCGACTGCCTCAAGAACTCTTTTAACAACCTAACAAGGATTGATAACTGAAAATCCTATGCTATATCAATTACCAAATCCCCTTCCTCATGCATTTATCCCCGTCGTGCTGGCTTAGTCTGCGGGGTCATTTTGGTTCTTGTAGGAAGAGCCCTACTCCATGTGATTAGTAGGCAAACTGGATTACATGCAGATAGAGTTGGTACTAACCGGCTTCTCAGAGATAGCTGAAGGGGTAGCGGAAGCTGTGCTAGTAGTGTCTGTACCAGGAAGGGATTGTGATGTCTCCACAAAGTCGTTGCCCTGAACAGTAATCTGTCGCGATGCAATACGACGCATCAGTGCTAGGAATTCCGAGTTTTTGAATTTCTCAGTGTCGTTTTCGGCAAGTAAATCGACGAGCTGCTGCGCAGCGTGAGCTAACTCAGTTTGTTGTTCTTCAGTCGGTTCTAGGTCTTCCTTTGTTGCCTCATCGGCCGTGGGTTCAGCAGAGGTGGCGTCGAGACTAGTGTCGTTGAGACTGGTAGTCAGGTCATCAACTTCTGGTCCGTTCTGAAGCATCCACTCGTCCATTGCGTCCGCAAACTCTTGTTCCAGGTCAAGGTCGGCTTCCGCTTGCGCATTAAAAGCGACCGAGGTGCTGCCTAAGATAAAAGTTTAGTACTGCCATTAAACTAGCTTTTAGCTGCTACGTACTCATAAATTGCGATGTGTGCATAACATTACCGGCCGGGAAGCTATTAAATTCGTGTTGCGTTGAATTCATGCTTGTAGGTGGTTGATAAGGTTGAAAAGCCGGAAAACGGGGGAAATCCATCGGGTGAACCACGCCGGGCTGTCCTACGACTGGACTCTGCGCAGGCTGGTCGTGAAGAGGACGAGCATGGGTGTTGGCGAAGGTCATGCGTTGAAAATCATTAACCCAGCTGTTTCCTGGACTCTGCGCAGGCTGGTCGTGAAGAGGACGAGCATGGGTGTTGGGGAAGGTCATGCGTTGAAAATCATCAACCCAGCTGTTTCCTGGTTTCTGCGCAAATGCTGGCACTAGACGAGGCGGAAACAAAGTGGACGTCTGAGCTGGACGAGACGGGAGATTTCCAAGATGTGGTGATAGGAGTGGCCAGTTTGCGGCTGGCTCCTCAGGTAGTGGAGCGCTTGTTTGTTGGAACGCTCTGAAACCGTCCTCTAAGCCAGAGTTCTTGGGCGTGGAACGAAAGGTCTTCTCGCGAAGTGAGTACATTGTGTGTCAAATGTATGCGGTGAACTGAAGACAAACCTGCGTGGGTTGCTGTGAGGAGGAAACAACTCGGTCTTGATGGTGAGAGCGGTCCTGCTCAATGTGACGAGCCAGGCCTTTAAAGGCATTCGATGGGCCACACGACGCGTCTGCCATGTTGGCTGTCGACTCTGACGAAGCAGCAGTTGGTTAAACCTTGAGGTTCAAATGAAACCTTCGTGGTGTCTGATGCACCGCTGCTATCAAGGAATTGAGTTTTGAATGCTGGGTGAACCTAAATAACGGAGAAATGCGTGTACTTTGTACGAAAGTATGGCTAAGCTTGGAAAAAGCGTAAAGAGACTGCGTAGCAGAATACGCAACGTGGCCGGTTCGGTGTACTTCGTGGATATGGAGGTAGAGTACTACCTGTACACCTCTTTAAAAGGTAGTAAAAAGGTTGTTTGCCTTATGCAGTGAATGGTGGTGCAAACAGCCAATGCTAATGCGGAATGCCGCAGCTATCTTATCTGATAATACTGTTTATGAGTTGCGCTTGGATAGGTAATGTTGGCAGGAGCAATTACAAACACTCGAAGCCGTTGTTGTAGTTTTACAATATACAGCAATACAGTTGGAAGTTGTATTATTATGAAATTGAAGTTGAAGTTGAAGTTTAGGCTGACGTTGATATCACAAGATGATAAAAAGAAAGACCATTGGCTCCATTCCAGCCTCGGTACAATGGCAGATGCCGACCGATGCGCATCTGCGGCTCAAGGGGCCTATACATACTAAAAGGACCCGCTTCGCCTTCCCCGGAGTCGCCTCCCTGCCTTGATTCGCGGCTGGGGTAAAGAGCGGTACGTATCTTTTATTTGCCAGCTGCTCTAGCCATCGACAGCTGTGCATAACTACTGACAGCTACATACCTGGCAGTACGTACCTGACAGTAAGGAACTGCAAGGGACAACGCTATGACCACTTTCGATTCAATTGGCAGCCTTCCTTGCAGTGGGTAACCTGGTCAGTAGTAGGCACTGTACGGAGTAGGTACAGGCTTCTAAGCTGCTTGGTGGGGCTTTACATTACTTGACAGAATGCCTCATAGCACAAGGCCAGCTAAAACATCTGGAAGGGACAAGTATCTCCCAGCCCTGTAGTATATAGATCAACCAACCAACCTTGAACTGTTGCTCATTCTGGCTGGCTTTCCACCACCAAGCCTGGTGATCTTCAAACACTCTTCCTACCAGATACCATTTGTGCTATCTACATAATCTGCCCAAAATGGTAAACAACAACCGGGTCGTCTTGGCAATACGTTGATGGGAGCTAGCTAACCTCAGGTACAGGCGCAGGTAATATCAAATTCCGGCCACGATGACATGATCGTACGTCCCGTCCTTGCTTTGGCTGCCCAAGCACCGCCCATACGCTCTGACCGACTGCGAGCGACTTGCACTCGAGCCCGCCCTCAATTATTGCCAATGCGCAAACCTGACCACACCGACACGACTGACCTTTACTAGCACGATGCAGTCCTCGACTATTACGGGAGACGGCTTGCGACGTGCTCGTCCGACAAGACTATCAAGATTTTCGAGATTGAGGGCGAGTCGCAGAGGTTAATTGAGACGCTAAAAGGGTACGAGTTGCTTTGCAATGACCTGGGGGACCGGAGTGCTGACTGCGGTATGTCATAGTCATGAGGGTGCGGTGTGGTGCGTCTCTTGGGCACACCCCAAATATGGCAATATCCTCGCGTCAGCCGGCTTCGATGGCAAGGTCTTCATCTGGCGCGAGCAATCGAATCAATGGCAACGACTCTTCGACTTTGCCCTGCACAAGGCCTCTGTCAACATGGTCTCTTGGTCACCTCATGAATCGGGTTGTCTTCTGGCCTGCGCCTCGTCCGACGGCTCCGTGTCGGTCCTTGAATTTAAAGATAACAATTTCTCCAATGTTATTTTCCCCGCACACGGCCTCGGTGTCAACTCCGTTTCATGGGCACCGGCAACCACGCCTGGGAGTATCGTTTCGTCAAATCCTCCCGCTCCCGGCACTCTAGGCCAACGCCGGTTTGTGACGGGCGGCTGCGATAATGTCTTGAAGCTATGGACATACGACCCGGCTACGCAGAATTATAAGCAGGAGGGGGGCCCACTGGCCGGCCATACAGACTGGGTACGTGATGTGGCATGGAGCCCGACGGTGTTGCAGAAGAGCTACATTGCGTCGGCCTCACAGGACAAGACAGTGCGCATTTGGACAAGCGATAATGCCACCCAAGGGCAGTGGTCATGTAAGGTGCTGAACTTTGAAGCTACTGTCTGGCGGGTTAGTTGGAGCTTGAGTGGGAACGTGTTGGCTGTTAGTGGCGGCGACAACAAGGTTTCCCTGTGGAAAGAGAACCTCAGAGGCGAATGGGAGAATGTTAAGACGATGGAGGAATGAAGCCCGGAATTCACATTAATGTGTTAGCTGAAATTCCAAAGAGGTGTGATTATGAGATGTAACCCAGGGGCTTGCTGCCGTTAAAGTGGACGAGAGAGACTACTTCAGACAAGCAGAATGTCGAGCTTTCACCTACCTGGCATAGTTTGGGGACTAAAAAAAAGACGTTGTATTCGTTTGATATCCTTAAGCAGGCACGGATGAGAATAGATTTACCGAGTTCAATACTGGGCGAAGCCAACGCTTGACTTAATGAAGGCAACCTTGGCCATCATAAGCTGCGACTCAATCCTACCTCGTAGCTTATTTAATTCGGCTTTAATATTGCTAAGTACTTAGCGAAAGCGATGTGACTGGATATGCACGTGCCGAGGACAAACTACACTGGTGGCCATTCAACGATTGGTTCTAAAGGGGCTCTGATATAATCTCCAAGCCCGTGTATGAAATTATGAGGACATTCAATCGCTTGTACCACTTGAAGATTTAGACACCTCACAGTGTATCAAATCCCTGGGGTAAGACGAACACGAATGATATAAGAGCTCTACCAACCGTTCGATGACAGAAATATAATTAGATATGGTTGTGTTTGTCCATATCACATTTACCTCTGGGTGGTGAGGTATGTTGTCTACAATAAGCTCCATGGCACGAAACGGCTTCAGGGTAATAATAATAAGCATGACGATATTCCGAGAAGGCTGTTGTGTGTTGTGACTATATTTGCTCGGGTTACCTACCACCACTTGAGTCAAACTTATCTGGTTCTATCGTCTACGCAACTTCTCCGGCCTTACTAACTCCGCGAAACTCGTTTGCTATACACCCTTTCTGATTCTTTCCCCCCGCTAATCCGATAGAAAGCAGACATGCATATTACTACACTTGTCAGCACATTGCTAGATGCTACCCAACAAGGTCACGCCGTCGATTAGCGAGGGTTGAAGGTATCATCTCGCATGGTTCCTTGAAAGGCAATGTTGTTCCCGGCGGCGCTCGCTGCATCTCAAGAGCCTTAGGTGTATTGCTGATTAAGTGGACTGACTGTTACGGTAATGGAGGTGATGAATGGATGTAAGTAGATAGGTAAATGGTGGGGTAAGAATTAACTGGCCAAGGGAAGTCGGTTCAACTACTGAAATACCGAGGTGTGTAGGTACTTAGTAGTTTGAACTTACCTATGAGATTACTACCTATGTATATTCTGAAGTTGCGCCTGCTTCCCTTTCTTGTTGACAGTGAAAGTGCAACAGCCACAGATGAACAGAGTGCTAGTCTGGTCTAGAAGTGACAGAAGTAGCGTGGGCGGTTAGTGGGCCACTCACAGCCCTGGAATATGTACCTGCACACCGAGTTGTTGGCTCTATGGTACCTGCTAACCTTAGGCTTCTCCGCTGTTTCAGGAGGGAGCGTGACCAACAGGTTGAGCTTGCAGGTGAACTACATGCAGGTATCTCAGTTTCCTATCGGACCTGCTTGACATAAGGTTGAGTTCAACTCTGTATATTGACATACCTATTGACAGGTGTATTATCCGTTACCAGAACCCGCGCCCGACACACACCAATTGGACCAATTCAGACGAATGCCAATACCGCTATCCCGCGTACGGGCTCACATCCAATTAATGACCCCCACCGCAACGTCGCCGTCTGTAATCAAACTATAGACACGGGCGCCATCCTCCATTTGTGATCACACCCCGACCCTCTGCTCCAACCCTGTCCATTACTTTGCCTGTGCAGAATCACAAACCGCCGCCACGTTGTCCGAACTGCAGGAAGAAAGTCACGGAGAGTCCGTGTCTGCTGGGCTCCCGCAGACTGCCGTGGATCACGCGAACCTCGAATTCGATACCAAAGCCGACCCTGGCTCCCACGACAGCTGCGACAAGAACAAGAACAACAACAACAACAACAACAACGACGACGACGACGACGACATTGACGACAATTTCCATCGTGCACGCTCTCCTCCGCCCCAGTACCTCGACGCCAGCTCCGAGGCATCGCCCTCGACCTCCTTCTTGCGACCAGCGTCGCCCCCTCCCTTCTCGAGCCTCTACTCGTACGCCTCGGCCGAGGAACTCGCCGACGATCGCTTCAGGCTCCCGACCGCCGTTTCCACCCCCTTCTCGGAAACCGGAGCCTCCTCGGCTACAGCCGCCCCAGCCTACGCACCTGTAGCGTCGAGCTCTTCCGGCCACCCTTTTGAACCCTCCACATCGCTCCACGATACAGTTGCCGAGACCAAGCGCGCTCTTCCGCAAGACGTCAAAGGCGAGTCTTCAGGTCAGAAGGTCGACGACTCGAACGAGCCTCCACCTGCATATTCCGAAGGCTATAGCCCACTCCTATCCTTCACATACCTCATGGCGGCCGCCGGGGGTGCAGCGAGTATTATTACTCAAGTCCAACAGGGGGGGCCTCCTATCAACTCCATTGGAGGTAAATTGTTCCGATAACTTCGGCGTGGACTGAACGCTCACTGAGATACATAGATGTCGGCGCCGATGAAACGATCACAATGGACCTGAGGTAGGTAGATTAGGATATTGGATATGTTGGACGCATTTACTAAAACGCTCTCACGTAGGGGCACGCGATTTGTTCTTTCTAGAGATGAATTACTAACATTACCCGAATTTGTTCTCCTTTCACTCTTTCCCAATGGACTCTTTCCAGAGGGTCACATGGGTGGCTTCGCCGATGGCGATGCAGTCCAGGTTGATGTCAGTACCCTCAATGACAACCCTATTTCTCAAGTCACCCAAGCTTTGGCGAATATGAGCTGTTCGATCCCACCCAGCTTGACTTACGCCCCTCTTCCTCGCTCCTCCGCCATTCGCAGCTTCATATCCAATATAAATATTCATTTCACTGACCTCACCTCTCAGTACGACCCTGCCTCCCTGCAATACATGCTCGAGTTTTTCCGCAATGTGGCCCAATCCATACCCAATGAATCCTCACCTAATTCCTCACCTGATGGCGGAGTTGTCCCCATTGACTCACTTGGTGGGCGTGGCGAAGATGGCAGCAAGCGCGCTGGCATCATCGTTTTGAGAGAGGACCTAGACTTCTATGCCATTCCTCCCCGACCAGACATCAACCAAGTAGATATGATGGAAGTAAAGCGTGCAGCTTCTAGAGCCCTATTAAAACAAGACGGCATATTTTCAGGGTTAAAACGCAGTGACGAACCCGGGACCACAGAAGCTCATTTAATCGAAATGTTAACGGCGGGGTGAGTGTCTTTTCCCCTGCTGATGCAATGGTTCACTAACACGGGCACAAAGCGGTTTCAATCACGATGACCAATGGGGCCATCGCGCCGGCGAACCTAATAAGGCCGTTGTTTGCAGCTTGGCCCTCGCTCGACTTCGTAGCGACATTCGCGGCAACGAGATGGGCAGCAACGCTGTGGGCATGGCGCAGAAACTTCTCCTCTTCTGGCGAAAGCCTGCTCGTCGTTGCTGGTGGGAAGGTGTTGAGCTGAAGGACGTCGAAGGAGTGGACGGCCCCCTCAAGGTGTGGATCCGAAGGGTATGGACCCTCGAGATGAGCGTCATTGGATTACGTTAACTACCTACATATTGAGCAAGCGAAAATGGCGTTGTAGTATGATTTCTTTGAAGAGCACAGGGCTATGCCAACACAGTAGCAGCTATCCGATATCCCATTGGCAACTCTACTAATGCTTCCTTTGAGGGTAGACTCCCTCAACTTCCCGGCGTCACTTCTAGGAGACGCATATTGCCCCTATAGCTCCCCCAGCAGACAGGATACCAGCTCATACCGGTGACATCTTGGAGTGGTTACAGTGGCGATGGACGTGGGGTCTCACCTGGCGGCCACAGCTCTGAAATTCAATACGGTCGGTCACCAGGGCCAGACATGGTGGGATAGTAGTGGATAGAGACGGATTATTATTTCTTTGTGTATACGCGTAGAGGTACCATATTAGTTGTTGGCCCCCAGATGAGACTTGATCATTTCAACTCGATGTATTTAATGTCTCTCAATACATAGCAGGCAGCATAAAGGGGCTCACGTTGCATTTAAGTAATCAACCTCGAAACTACTGGCCCATACTTCCATCTGGCGCATAGCGGTGAATAAGGTGTGCTATACTATCTATAGTGTATCTACATGTACAGTAGGCAGGTACAGGCAGAAAGGTAAAAGGGGTTCTCTAACAATGGGGTCCTTACTGCGCTGTCCAGGAACGTCCATGCCTATCTGGGTTTAGGGTCGCATACCAGAGAGCCACTTTTATTTTGAAGATCTCATGGGTACCGAAGTAGCGTATACTATCTCATTCCGCCCGCTTGCAACTGTCGAGAAAAGTCATCGTCACATACATCTAATAGAATACCTCATCTTAATACGCCTATTCTGCTGACCACATACACACACACGTGAGACTAGCCAGGTCACACATTCACTCCCTCGGCACGATTCCGTTGTTGTCTTTGTATGTCATCGACAAATGTCATTGCCGCTATCTCGATCTTATCGTTCCATCTTGCTCCGGCGGCGGGGCGCAAGCAGCATCGTTCGATCAATTCGATTGGCCTCGGCCTGGCACAGCTGGACTTTTGCCTCGACCTGAATACCTGACCAACCCAGCCCAACGCCTTGGCCCAAGCCCACGGATTCCGCCCGCGAATGTCGACGTTGGCAACACCACCTAGCCAAGGCAAACCCAGGGCTGCGCAGGGCGCGATGGCGGACAGCAGGCTCGCCAGTCCGGGCCCTCCCCCGACATCAGCCTTCGACCGCAACTCACCCCTCCTCCGCACAATCAACTCCTCCTCTTCTTCCATACACGAGATGCCGCGCTTCAGGAAATTGCGACTGTTGGTCGCCGCCAATGGCCCGCGAGACGTCAACTACGCCAAGATCATCGCCGTGCGACTACTGAAAGACCCCCAGGTCGAGACCCGTGCGCTGGTCGACGAGGTCCCCCTGCGACTTACACATGACCTCATAGTATATGAGAACCGGAGCCTCGCAACCGCTGCTGTCGATGCAGATCAGAGAACCAAAGATGCTATAGAGGCTGCACGCCAGACCGCCTACGAGCTTGTCGAGTGGGCCGACTTGCTTGTCCTCGCCCCTATTGACGCCGACCACCTCGCCAAGATGATGTCGGGCATCGCCGATACCACCATACTCGAAGTATTACGCGCGTGGGATGTCTCCAAGAAGATCCTGTTGGTACCGGGCATGTCAACGCAGATGTGGGAGCATCCCATGACCAAGAAGCAGCTTAGCAAGATAAAACGAAAGTGGAACTGGATCAAGGTCATGGCACCGGTTCTATGGCATTACGAAGCGTCCGGGTATGAAAAGCGCGTGGTATCATGGGAGGGTTTTGCTTTCCACGATCTTATTGGCATAATCAAGAACCAAGCCGAGCTTATGAGCCTGGGCCATGACGTAGAGGTCGCCGCGAAGCAGGCCATGCATACCATCAGCCCTCGTCGGGTGGCGAGGACTCTCCCACCCGAGATATGGAGCCTCATCTTTGAACACGTTGGCGACTGGGAGATCGCGTCTGCGGTCAATGTATACACAACGCTCGAAACGCCTGTCGAATGGAAGAAGAATCGGGCTAACTTGAAGGACCCCATCGAGATTTACATGTACGAGCTTGAATGGCTCATACTCTCCTGCCCGACATCCGACGTCATATGCCAGAAGCTTTCTGAAGCACCTAAAGGTCTCCGTTACGTTTCCTCTTTGGTCGTCAAGCTCATCATGAAGTTCTCGCTTATTGATGTGCTTACCTACCTCGAAACTCACATGAGCAAAGTGTTTTGGGCCTCTTTCAGCGCTAAATTTCTCCCCAATAAAGCATCCGGGGTCTACGGACGTGTGGATATCCTCACATGGTGGAATACTTCACCCTCATTCTTAAAGAAAGAATATGATGCGGAGGCACTAGATAACGCTTCACGTATGGGATATGTCCACGTGTTGGACTGGTGGTTACGCTCGGGTCTTCCCTTAAAATACACGGAGGCGGCACTCGAGTCCACTTCTAAAGAAGGCCACTTATTAGTATTAGAGTGGTGGAAAGAGGCTGCGCTGACGGACGAGACTATCATTCTCAAACCGGGCCGCAGTCTTCTCATAGCCGCCCAGCACGGGCAGACGGCCGTCCTCCGCTGGTGGGAGCGCTCGGGCATCCCCGTCGGCTATAGCGAGGGCGTCTGCAAGATCGCGAGCGCCCACGGGCAGACGGCGGTGCTCGACGCATGGCACGAGCTGAAGGGCGAGAAGCTCTCGTTCGACCCCCAGGTACTCGTGGCGCCCACCAAGCAGGGGCACGTCAGCGTGCTGGAATGGTGGAAGCAATACGCGCGCGGCGAGCAGGCCGCCGGCGACGGCAGGACGCACAGAGTCGAGTATAAGACATGCGATATTGAGGAGGCGCTCGAAGATGCCATCGGCGACCCTAGACCGGTCCGAAGATGGTGGGCACTCAATGGCCTCAACTTGGGGCTGGGCACGAGCGAGTGGATGAAGATAAGAAGATTGTAGCGCTGGCTTGGACTCGCCCGTCAATATAATTCGAATAGAGACCGAGACAAGACTTTGTGCGTGTGCCCTGCGTGATATCCTTCCTGTGTGTGTTTGGAGAATGTGGTGACTAGCTACAAGGTTGGTTTCTAACTCTATTGAATCTCCGTGTGGGAATAGCTTGCTGTGAGTGCAAGCATGTTCAATGCCTATCAAGTTGCTTGCTACATTAGTACATATTAATCAGTATATTGTAAATGTCAAGACTTGCAACTTCTCTACTTACTTATTCAATACAACTTTTGTAAGGCCTACTGAGCTCAGTTATATACAAAGGGTACTTGCTGTAATTAGCTTGTATCAAAGTTGATTAGGAGTACAAGGTAACGAGTTTGCAGCAAAAAGGTTTAAAATAGGGCCTACCTACCGACCTACTACTACTCTGACTGCTTTTAAAGCAGACGAGAAAGCGTAGGGCGCTGTATTGAACTATTTACACTCAATACGGGCGACTGAAACAGAGCCTGGATGCAACATGTAGAAGGAAAGGAAACCTTCCCCAGTGTGGCTCTTTGTGATCTTTAGCTAATATTATAGGTCGGTGGTTTATTCCAATATAACGATGTATTCATGGTCTAATAGGCTTCCATAGGCTGCACAAAACCGGCCGATAGGCCAAGGCGGAACGGGCTCTAACGTAAGTGAGTCTAGGCCGCGTGGACATATGGTGGAAGAGGTCCAGGAAAAACAACATTATTATTATTTGCAGCTCTTTCCTCGGAAACGAAATGCACCTAAGTCACCCAGAGTACATAGCTACAAAGGCGTTAAGTCAGGTATCGGCAGTTTACAGCAAGGTACACTCCCTACTTACTTGAAATAATAGCTGAATAAATTCAGCTAGCTTTAATACACTTGAACTGCATAATCGCTGAATAAGCTATATTAGCTAAGGCTTAACTAAAATTTACCTAAGATAACTGTTGTCTTGTGAGTTCTGGGCTTGGAGTCAAGGATCATTGCCTTACAGGTTGTTGTCCAGATCAACCTACTAATACAATTCCTATAAGAGATAAAAGACTTAATTGTATGTTGTTAAAAGCATACTTGCAGTAAAGTGCAACCGGTTTCAACAGATTAATTTGAATTGCAGACAATGCTAGGCTAAATAACTATATACATTATGAAATGGCCGGCAACCACCGGGACTTAAGGTATCTCGAAAAATGCGGGAGGTAGAGTAGGGTTCTCATGCGTATTCGTGCAGATAAAGCCTCCTATATAAGCGATGTCATGGGCGCACTCAACCACGCAGACGACTCATCTGTGGATCGTACAGCGGTTCCGCGGTGACGGTAGCCTTGATACGGTTCCCGAAGTACTCGATCTCAACAGCATCCCCCTCGCCTACGGCACTCGGCAGCCAAGCATACGCAATAGGCTTACCGATCGTGAACCCGAACGCCGCACTAGTGACGTAGCCCTGGGCCTGACCATTGACGAAGACAGGCTCTTTGCCGAGGACGACGGAGCGTTTGTCGTCGACAGTGAGACAACGCAGCTTCCGCGACACGGTCTTCTTAGAGCGTCCGAAGAGCGCCGTCTTGCCGACGAAGGACTTGTCCAGCTTGAGGGCGAAGTCAAGCCCGCTCTCGTAGGGGTCGTGCTCCGTCGTCATGTCGGTGCCCCAGAGCCGGAACCCCTTCTCCAGCCGCAGCGAGTTGAATGCCGTCCGCCCGGCCGCGATGATGCCGTGCGGCTGCCCGGCTTTCCAGATGGCGTCCCACAGACGGAGCCCGTTCTCCGCGCTCGCGTAGAGCTCCCAGCCCCGCTCTCCGACGTATGATAGCCTTAGAGCTCGGACTGGGATGCCGGCGATGCTGACATCCTTGCAGCGGAAGTATGTCAGCCCCTTGTTGGAGAAATCGTCCGACGTCACTGCGGTAATCACCTCCCTGGAGAGGGGACCCCACAGACCGATACAACATGTGCCGCCCGTGATGTCGCGGACGTGCACGGCTCTCTCGGGGGTCCGCTTGGTTTGCAGGCGGGCTTCCCGTGTGAAGTAGGCTGTGTCGACGGGTCCGTTCACACCGACCTGGTATAACTCGTCCGCGAGTCTCGCAACCGTAATATCACTACGAACGCCGCCCTGGTCATCCAGGAGCAACGTGTAAGTAACCGCGCCCGGCTTTCTCGCCACAGTACCCGTGGTCAACCGCATAAGCAGGTCCACGGCTCCCGGGCCAGTGATCTCAAGTCGGCGAAGCGGCGTCATGTCATACATAGCGACCGCAGTACGCGTCTTCCACGCCTCGGCCGCAGCGATGGGCGAGTAGTACCTAGAGGCCCAGGCATCGCGCTCGACGGGCTGCCACTCAGCAGGCAGGTTCTCGAGGAGCTTGGCGTTGTCCTCGTACCAGAAGGGGCGTTCCCAGCCGGTGCCCTCGAGGAAGAAGGCGCCGAGCTCGCGCTGGCGCGCGTAGAAGGGCGTGACGCGCATGCAGCGCGGCGAGTCGCGCGGCTGCAGGGGGTGCAGGATGTCGTAGACCTCGACGAAGTTCTGCTGCGACGTCTCGCTGACGAACTCGGGCGTCAGCTGGACGTCTTCGAAGCGCGCCAGGTCGCACTCGGCCAGGTCGATCTTGGACTTGCCGTCCGTCAGCAGCTCCGCCAGCGCCCGCGCCACGCCCGCCGAGTGCGTCACCCACACGGCCTCCGCGACGTAGAACCCGTCCACCTTGGGTGCCTGCCCGATCAGTGGGCCGCCGTCGGGCGTGAATGAGAAGATGCCGTTGAAGCCATCGGCGATCTCGCACTTTTGCAGCGCGGGCAGGATTTCCTGGGATAGCTTCCAGGCGGGCTCGAAGTCTTCTGGGCTGAACGCTAGGCGTGACGGCATGTTCATATCATCGACTTGTTTGGGGGTTTCGCCTAGCGAGGCGGCGACGACCGGCATGGGGCGGTGGCCGTAGTAGCCGATGCCGTATTGCGTGCCATGTTCGCGATAATACAGATCTTGGTCCTGGTATCGCAAGATCGGCAGTGTTGCAGAATTTGGGTTTACAGGCACGCCTCCATTTGCCGTGTTGCCGTTCGTTAAGGCATCTCCATTTGTGGCGTTTTCTGTAGAACTCTCGGGTGATATAGATGTAGTCTTGACATATTGGTGTGCCATTGGTAATAGGGGGATGGGTACGCCAACCATAGCGCCCACCTCGACGCCCCAGAAGCCAGCACAGGAAATGACGATGTCAGCAGGGATGGTGCCGCTGGGTGTCACAACTCCCGTTACACGACCATCGGATTTGTTGATCGCAGTTACCGGGGTGTGTTCAAGGTAGCGGACGCCAGCGTCTTTCGTACGCTTGATGAGCACCTGGACAGCGCGGGCGGCCAGCGCCAGGCCATCACTGGGAATATGCAAGCCACCCAGAATCAGGCCGTTATCGGTCAGAGCAGGGTAAATACTCCGGCACTCCTCTGCGCTGATCAACCGCGCCTCAATCCCCCAAGAAAGGGCATAGCCTTGTTTCCGTTTGAGTTCCTCAAGTCTTTCTGGCGTCGTGGCGACTTCCAGGCCGCCGACTTGGTTGAAACAACTCTCCCCGGCGCTTTTTAGTGATAGGAGCTTCTCCACTGTGTAGCGAGCGAACAGGGTCATAGTCTTCGAAGGGTTTGTTTGGAAGACGAGACCTGGGGCATGGGAAGTCGAGCCGCCGGGCAGGCCCAGGGGGCCCTGCTCGACGATCGTGACATCGGACCAGCCGCGCGAGACAAGCTCGTCAGCCACATTGGTACCGACGATACCAGCGCCAATTATGACGACACTTGGTTTAGAAGTCATGGTGGATGTGTGCCCTTCAATATAATCGATGCTGACAGGGTAGACGGACGTGCATTTTGTGCCATCGAGCTGCCTTCTATATACTTCATCTTGGCTATATGTTAGAGAGAGCCTATCAAGATAGTGCTCCCCTAGAGACGCAAGTGATAGTCACGAGATGGCATGTGAAGTACCGCCCTAGATGCAGTGGTTGATAGATGGTAAACGGTATGTGCCGGTCACGTGATCGGCGTAGGAGCACCGTACCCGTCCTCAGAGGTCTAGGCCCTGTGCTTTTCAAGATGCCTCGGACAAGATAATCGATGACGATGACTTACGAGACAATATCAAGTGAAGATCAATGATATCTCCGGGACTTCGCCAAGATGTGATGGCCCTTACGAGATGAAAATCATTGTTTGCGATCCCAGGATACAGGCGTTTGTTGTAGGTATCTTACGGGACGCCACCATATCAACGGATGTGAACCTGGCGCCGACATAGGCAAACATGTGTGATATCCGTCGTCTCTGATTCGACGCCTGAGTGCCAGAACCGCAAGGGTACGACACTTGAGACTAAGGACAGTATGCATTGTGCCAAGATAGCGGATATGCAGGTTCGGTCACGACAAAACCTGGAGAAGATGCGGAGTTAATAATAATATCATCGGACTATACAGATTTCCCTTCTAGGACTGCTTGTGCGGGCTGCAACGTGGTCCCCGACGTCGGCATTCGGTATTACACCATCGTCAGGCGAGCCTAGTCGACTAGTTACAGACTCTTAGGGCGGCGTTCCCCAGGGCAAGGCAGGGAGACGCGTTCAAGGGATTATTTGTCCGGGGAAGTGCCCCGCACGCATGGGTCGTGATGAGTGGCGATGCACCTAGCGTACGACTAGAACACGACCCCTATTTTGGTCGTCTGAGAGAATATTTACACTAGCATGGCATGCATGCATGTTCGCGTTGGTGCCCAATCAGTCAATAGTAGGAGCTACATAGAGTCAAACGGATCATGCTAACCTGTTTCCTCGGTTCGAAAGTTGGCTAAATGTTGCTAAGCCCGAAGTCCAAGCTATGAAGGCGGTTCTGATCGCGAGATCCAACAGTGCGTCTTGTTTCAGCTCCCACCGTTGACTTGTCGCCCTCTTTCACATCGGTACTTGAGCCTTTGTCGGTGTCTTCGAAAAGATCACTAGCAGTATGCATCGGGTCCTTAGAATGAACGTAGGTCATATAACATGATGCTCGAGCTTGAAACGCTCCTATTAAATCCTCTTGAACGCCGTCGCTAAAATTGACTACTAAATTGTACATTACCAAGGGACCCTCCCTCCCACCATGGAGCGCCTTTTTCAGTCTCAGTCATGGCGGATTGGGAATCGAGCCAGCCTATATCACCTAGGCTTACAAACTGTGAAGGATCCGCGTACAACCAAGGTGTAGTATTAAAAGTGAGATTATCGCTTGGCTCAAATGGTGCTTCATTCCAGACAGTCTGCCGCGGAACTTCAGCTTGGTCTGGTTTAACGTGAGCCCGGCGGGATAAAGAAGGGGCGTCTTGTCCCCCATCAGCGGTGTCTACTTTGATCTCCGGCGATGTGGCGACATCAATCTCGAGCGTAGAATTTTCACCCAGGTCCTCCTCAGGAACCCTAGGAGTGATGGAGGGATGCAGTAAATCGACAGAAGGAATCTCTTCATGGTCAGTGACACAGTTGAATTGTAGAATATCCCACATTAGAGGCACGCTGAGATAGAGTTTGGATGGAATCCACTCATCCATGTCCATGTTCTGATAACCGCCGGCGATCCGTGTCATTTTATCTAGATTGCGATCCTAACCATAATCAGCTTCTGCCTCATTCTTTTTGAATACAACATACCAAAGCCGCACAGGCTGGGGAGAAAGGCAAGAACCCTTTTAGAAATCTTCGACATTTCGCGAAATCTATCTTGGACTTTTGCTTGAGTCCTGCCGCAGCTGCGCAGCTATAATAGAGGTGCACTGTAGCAGCGATTGCAGCTACGTGCCCCAAAAACGGATCGACAATCTGGACTTGCTTGTCTACAATCATGTCGATCATGCGGACAATCCAGGTAGCATGGATTAGTGCGAGCTCAGATGATCTCTTCCAGAACGTGTTAGGGATTGCTAAATTCGGGTTGTGTTGAGCCCCGACGATATAAAGGAATGGATGATTTAAAACCGTAGGTATAACGTGGTAAGTAAACTGTTCCTTTAGCCACGGAGCCCAATAGTCGTGGTTTCTTCTCAGCTCTTCCACTGTACGTGCATAGAACTTGACTGAATCGTACCTGTGGCACATAGGGATCCTATTTTCAGTTTCCATGAAGTCAGATTGTACGACAGCATACGTTGAGTCATGCCTCCAGGGCTCCTTTAGTATGTCGTGCGCACAATCGGAAATAAATTTCCTCACGCGACTCCAGATCCAACCTAGATGGACGCCTGTATTCCAAATACCGGGTTCGTGCGAGTCCGAAGATCCGTGGTTTTCAGTCGGCAAAGCCGGCATTGTTGAGTTTAATTCCGAAAGCAGTCTCACCCCGCCGCCAACTGAAGAATAAGAAGACCGTCCGATTTCTGTCGGGACATTTGGAAGACCGGTTTGACGACCGTAGAACTTTTCGAGCAGCTGAAGGCTCCAGAAAAGCCTCTTCTTCCGCTCGGCAGTTGGGTCGTCGATAGTATATGCCAAATCTAGATCGAGCATAGCGGACCGGCAAAGTTGAATAGCAAGGCCGACATGGAATTGGCCGAGGTTGATATTACCATCTGTATTTACGTTAGCACACGGCCTTCTCAAATCCACAGAGTCATGTCGTGCCTAGGAAGAAGGAATATGAAAGTAGGCACAAGCTTTCAATTGTCTCCAGTGCCACTGTGCCATTTGCAATGCGAACCATGATCAATGGTCTGACATTATGGCCATAGAGTTGTAGCCGATCACGGTTATTAGAAAACCGTGCAGTCAAACAAAGGATACTGCAAACGAGTTCGTGGGGAAGCGAGCTATAGTTATTAACATCTTCGCGCTCGAAGCACCAAATTGGTTGTCTGTGGCAATAATTGAAGTACAGGCGAAGTCCTAAAGCAATATCTGCCGGGCCTGGGCGTGTGTCTGAATTTTCGGGCTCAGACAGAGCGGCTGAAAGACGCCTGGCAGGGTAATCTTGCCGGTCAGACGTTGCTGCCGGGGAGTCTGACACCTCTGAGTCCTCAGCATTATCCTCGTGAGATTGGTCTCGAGCTGTCTGTTTCGAGTACTCCGGCCTGGACAAGCAATCAGAAAGTCAGGGCTCGAGCTTTGGTTCTTGGGGGCGGTCATCTGTACAAGCGCCCTTTCAAAATAAGATCCAATTTCTCCTCCAAGGTAGCCAGTCTCTCTTCCTACTACTTGTCAGGGGATGTTTAGCAATTAGGATTATGCATATATAATACCGATGGACCGCTACGTGCGGGGGACTTCACTACGGTTGAATAAGAACAGGGCTGCTTGAGACGAGTGCAGCTAGAACAAGCCGGCTTTTCGCCGGGACATCGTGTCTTTTTCCTCCTGTATCAGAGTTAACATGCGATATGATCGGAGGTGAGCAATAAGTTAGAACGGCAACTTGGTACAGACCTACACGGAAGACAGGCATGGTGAGAACGTCGTCTACCACGAAGATTGGAGCTCTCGCCCGGCGGCGTCATCAAGCCAAGACTCGTGTCTAAGGGGCCGATGGTAAGAGAAAACCGAGTTGCCAGAGGCCGCTGTGTCGGAACTGACGTCGGCTGGGCGAGTCGACTATAACTGTGTACTTAGCGTATGCGGGGCCGTTTATAGATAGAGATGGATCCATGTTATGGTCTAGACCAAGTAGACCAAGTGCGCTGCCTTGTTATCGTGTGGAGGATCATCGTGTGGTCCTGTGACTAAGGTCAGGTAGCATCACTGTCGTGGCTTTGAGGCAAAGCCGTGCAAGGCCGATGAGCTAGGTACAGTAGCAGTAGGTAGTGTTGATGCTGGTAGCTCGGCGCCAATACCACCACAATGAAACCAAACCAAGCCCAAGTAAAGCAAAGCAGAAAGAAGTGAGACTCGAGAGCCACGCCTTGGGGAATTTCACGTGCTTGCCTGGGCCAAGACAGCAAGCTAACTTAAAGAACCCCTGGCACCGACATTATACGGTAGCGCCCACACTTGCATGACAGCGGTACTTGGTTGCCACTCCTCATTGCGCCTATTGCGGCTCTACACTACCCAGGTACAGCAGGTATCCAACCCCGTCCCCGTCCCCGTCTTCGAAGCAGCACCCATAAGATTTAGTCTTAGTCTGCTGTCATGCCGAGACCGGCGATAAGGTCTACTTGGGGTGGACGGCCTCGGGCTATTATGGGCTCGCGTTACCTATAACGCTGCTTTAGTTATCATGCTATCCCCTCACTATTTCTACTAAGCTAGGCGGGTTTATAGGTTCGCCATCCCACGAGGGAGGTTAGATACGTGTTCGGGAATCCTGTCAAACTAACTTGGCGCTATCATTACTCCGATAGAGGTGGGGTTGGCTGCGCGCAGATCCGATAATGGATACGTGCTTTCACTATCTCGTAATATTGCGGTAATAGAGAATAGTCTATACACTTGTTAGATCATGGTGGACCAAGTGACGTACAGTAGCCAATCATTAAGCGAAACTCCGGATGTGGTCCGTCGGGACGGTAGAGGAATACCATGTCTCGTCAAACGGCATAGTCCACCTACATTTGCCACCTTCCATAGCTGGAGCTACCTCCTCACCTGCTCAGTCGGTACACCGTACTATCTTATGGAAGGGACTAAAATAACTAATGAATTAGAAATTTCTAGCCTTATTCTCGCTAAAAATAGCTTCTAAACTCAATCTTCCACATCGCAGAGGGAAAAAAGAAGATGAGAAAGAAGAAGAAAAGGCGGGGTGTGGGAGGCCTAGAAGAAGCTGACAAGGGTTCATCGTGAAACTCATAACTTCAGCCACAAAAAAAGCCCCGTGACTAAGTGGAGGGGGTGGCAGTTCTAGTTTTGAAAGGGAGCAGATATAGGTAAGCCAAAACTACCAGGTCTCATTATGCGCTACCGGTATGCTACTGTAGATACATGCTCTCCGATAATGCAGCATCGAAGCTTATATCTCATGATACGAGCAGAAAAATGTTCCCCAAAATAGGAAAAGCACATAACTCTTTTACTCCCGCTACTAAAATACCCAAGTGATACACTACAAACACGTAAGTGGCCGAGATAACAGGCCAACCATTACCAATCAAGACCCTCCTTTTTCAAGGCTGTACAATCCAGCGACGAGCAGAAGCCGATGTCTTCCTCGCTGACCTTGGCATCCCCAGGGAGCTTTTGTCGAGCGGGCCAAATTTCTTGCCCGGCCTTCTTCTCTTCTTTGTGGTGAGACGTCACGAGGTCGCGTACTAGCTTCTGGAAGAAAAGGGGCCCCTGTTCCATCTTCGGGTGCATTTCTCCATTAACAAACACCCCAGCCTGAATGTTCTTGTGCGCATTGAGGCAGAGGTACTTGTCTTCCGACATAATGCGCTTGTAGATGTCGCTGATCACCTGGAAGTCCTCGTCGGATGAACTCTTGTTCCGATAGACCTCGTAGTACATGATTGACGTGTTGGGGCTCTTGGGGATGAATCGTTGAATGAAGAAGAAGTGCGGCCTAGAAATTGGTTAGTGGTGTGGCTTGTCTTGATCCGATGATGGGTGTACTTACGAGACGTTCATCGAAGCATTGGGGAAATAGAAAGTGGCAGCCACATTGAACCCCTTGGCGATTTGTTCTGGTGTTGGGTTGCCGAGATGTTGAACGTACGAGTTCTCCGTGACGACGCCATAAGCACTGAGATCGGCAACGGTGGGGATATCAGGGTGTGTAGTCGGGCAGTGATAGCATTCGTTGTAGTTGTCGCCTAGGAGTTTCCAGTTGTACTCTCCCTCCATTTGCCAGGTGTGGTCGAATTTGTAGTTATCAAAGTCGTAAGCCTTGAACCTCGCCTGCCTATCGATGTTCTTATAATCCTCTTCCCATACATTGGTAGGCTTCTCTTTCGCCTCCAGGTTTACCCAGATAAATCCGTTGGTATCGACATGGACATGGATAGGGAACAGACCGTTCTGGCTCTTGTCGAAGCCTTCGATATCCTGGTAAGACGGCGCCTTGGTGAGCTTGCCATTGAGAGCATAAGACCAGTTGTGGTATTTGCAAGCAAGCACACTGTTGTTTCCTTCGTCTTTGGTGACAACAGGAAAGGCCCGGTGCCTGCAGACGTTGTGGAATGCGTTGATAGCTCCGGTGCGATCCTTGGCGATAACGAAGTCGAAGCCGGCTACCTGGTACCGTAGCCAATCTCCTTCATTCGGCAGTCTTATTTTGTGTGTTGTGAGAAGCCACTTCTTGGAGAAGATCGCTCGTCTCTCGAGCTCATACATCTCTTGTGAAAGATACCAGGAGCCTGGCAGGGCTCTGACAGATTTGTTTCCCACATTCTTAGCCTTGGAGAGACCCTTGGAGAGCCATCCCAAGCCAGAAATGCTTGACAAGTAGGAAAGGGCTAAGGCGACTAAGGATGCAGATAAGGTCCAGAAAAGAATCTGGGGAGAGTAGTAAATTGAGATTTCGGCCATGATTACTAGCACATAAGCACTCAGGCGTATATTATTAGGGGATAGGAGAATGGAAATGAGATGAACTGTCAATTCCGTTACGGGGGGTGGTTTCCTATGTATAGGCTTCCTCCTTTTAGCATCGTCGGGATTGGGCTGATATACTCCTCAACTGGCCCTATCACCTATCTAGTCCCTCCCACCATCTCCCGTCGCTGCTCACGATACTGAAATCACAGAGATAGGATGGTAACACCTAAGGCGGTTGGAATATCGATCACATGACCGGGTCCAAACTAATTTAGATTCTCAGTAGCCTTCGACCTGCCGGCGGAGACCTCCCGAGATACGCTCACGTGATCGGCATTGAGGAACTCTACCTACCCTTCTTGCTGCCCCTGCCATATTTTGGTGTATTGCTACCTTATGTATGATACTGTAAAACCGGAACACGCTAGAGTCTCGTGCTGCTTAAGTTACGTACGCTCAGTTTCAGGCTGATGAGACTGCATGGTGTGTTGTTTGCCTTTTTGGTTCTATGCTAACATCTAAAATTCCCTTTGCTACTGAACATGCAGCCTAGGTACAGGTGTTGAGCATGAAAAATAGGTAAGTGAGAGCTTAGATGCCTTCAAATTAATGGCTTTGTTAATAATGGTATATAGGCGTTTTCCTTTTTCAATAAAAAACCACGGCAGAGAAGAGTAATTCGAATAATAATTTCAGTAGGTAATGTGATACAATCCATAGACTTGATCACGAGGCTAGTTGTAAGAGCCCCCCTCGCTGTCGAGGAAGTAGGAGTCACATCAGGAAGAATCCTCGTTAGTTGGTAATTTACTTCACCATGGCGCAAACCTGCATGATGCGGCTGGGTCATCACAATGCACAAGAACTTTCTGGATATAGATTGGCCAAGCCTAAGAAGGCGTTTCGTACCCTTAGCGCAAGGTGGATGGTTCAAGACCTACATTAGGTATTGTGTGAGAATAGAGTGATGCTCTAACATGCCCCGAGTATGATTCCGGGAATATCTCCGTTCTCCTCTTCGGCCAGTACCACGGGGACGAGTAGAACAGCGTTTTATGGCAACGGGTATCTGCCGTCGCGTGCCGTGATATTTGTCAAGCGCCAATTCGTGGACATGTATTATTACCAATGCTCCGGCACATTTCAATATTATATCCGGCGACTTATTTCAGTGTAAGGCTCTTAGTAGCGTTATCTTGATGTATGTTAGTATGGATTGGATATCAGTAAAGATTCCGCGATGCGCACCTATGTAAGCCATTCGTTGTCTCTTAGAAGTGTAAATGTTAGTATTAGCAACTTAAATCAATCGCAGCTGAAGGCTAATCCTCCACATATAAAAGCATAGTGAATATCATCTAATGAGTTCGAAACCCAGATGGTTAGCACTCCTTACTAATTCACACTGCGAACGCAACTTTGCCAATATCAATGCGATTGTTGGTTTGATGCTAGTGGTGTTTAGTGCGTTATACATGTGCTTCTTGCCGTTTATTTTCTTTGTAGGGACAAATGTAGACGTGATGCAAAACTCGCAGGGCCGTCGGCAACGGGATCGTAGTCCGAGGCGGAAACATACATCAAGGCCTGTAAGCTGATTCTTTTTACAGGGCCAGGTGTTTTTGGACTGCGGTCTAGATATGTGTTGAGAGTAAAATCTGACGGTCATGTGTCACGATGTTTCTGCCCAACGCGGCACACGTGGTAGTGTCGCCGGTGGGTTTCAGCGGTCTAGGCCGTGCCCATTTTGAGACACTCGGACCAAATCCCCATCCATGGGCGGTGTAACATTCCACCAAATTGTTCTAAGGCTTCGCTCTTAGTCGGGTAAATTTTTGGTTTTGGGCAGTCAATTATTGGCACAAATACTAACCCTTTCAAGACGTGGACTAGCTCAAATTCACATCGAGCATGGGCTCCGGGGCTGATATTGAGGCAGTGCAGGTGGCTTAACTCGACATGGTCTATTTGGGCTAAGGGTGGGAAGCAATTCTGTGTACATGTGGTATATACAGTCCTATATATCTTTTTATGCACATAATAGTTCGGAGTTTGAACTCGCAAGTTCACATATTATTTGAAATAAAAGGTGTTGTTTCCTAATTAAATAAATAGGATAACTATTAACTATTTAGTAATAGGTTGACCTCTAGGGTGCAGACAGGGTCTAAGTTAGGGAGAACTAGTCGTGCTTACTGAGTTAGTTTAATATAGCCGTTCCGTTGTATGGGGTTCTTGAGCCTCGAGAGGTCCGGGGTTGAATTGGCCCGTTTGCCAAGTCTTGTACTGTATACCAACACACAGACTGCATCACTTGTAAGGGCCTCATATTTACTCACAAGTCAAAATATCACGGGAGCTTTTCGGGGTGAATAGCTTAAATCATATAGAGACTTTAACGTACATTACGACTGAATTTGTTCCAATTATAGCTTTGAAGTTCTTACTGGTTCTATAAGATCCTTCATTTCGTACCTGGGCCAGTCTGGGAAAAGTGCTGGATCTGGACGTTGCCTGTCCCAAGCCCACTTCTCCGTCAATTGAGGAGACAGTTTCCCCTCGATCATCTGAATAACATACTTTCCGATCACAGGGAAGAACTTGTAACCGTGGAATGAGCCACCGGTCGCAAGGTACAGACCCTTGGCAGCCGAATGTGGCGAGATGAGGAAGTCTGAACTCGTAGTGAAGGCGTCCCTGTTCAATCATTAGTCAATCGTTCGTTTTCATGAACTTACGGAACTAACCAGCAAATTCGATGTTTCTGCAACGTCCAATGTGCAGTCTTCTCGCCATAGAAAACTCTATTTGCGTGCTTGATGTCGTCTTTAAGCCTTCTAGAAACCTCCCATTGCCCGTAGTCTGGCTTTGGGGGCGGCGATGAGACATAATGACCAGGCAGCACTTCTCTGGTGTTCTTGAATATGGTCTGTCCCCACCACTTCATCTCACGGTCTCCTGGGGTTGGAGGAAGAGAGCCAATAAAGGGGCCTGTTCACGTGATTAGATTGTCGTGGAAGATGAAGCATTTCAGAGAGCACCCTTACCTTGTTCGGGCCGATATCCTTGAAAAGCCACAGGCATAGAACCGTATATCGCGTGTGACTCGTCATCTAATTTAGCCATTCCTGTCGTAATGCCACCTGCAACAAGCCTAAATCCAGCTGCAATGTTGGGTAGACCACTGTTCACGGCACTGAATTCAAGCAGCGTTGGTGTGTACGCCCCAGCGCAGATGATAGTATGTGTTGCTTTCAACACCTTGCCCTTAGTTGTTTTAATACCAGAACACTGGCCATCCTTATCCAATAGCAATGTCGCGACTTCGGCGACTTCGTATTTGACGCCTAAGTCTAGGGCTTTGCGAGTAACTGCGCGTAGAGAGTCTCCGGCGGCGCCCCATCCACCAGTCGGATTGATAAGTACCTCCTTGACATCGGTATAGTCAGCATCCGCGAACATCCCACCGTAAAGTTTGCGTGCTTCCTCGATTGTCACAGCCTTGATGTCGGCCTTTCGTCCGAGACGTTTGTAGTTTTCGATGACGTTTTGTGCATAATCGTCGCGACACGTCCATATGAGACCTGTCTCATGGAAATATGGTTGCCACAAGGGATCAGATTTGAAAACATCCTGCGCCTCAAGCGCAAGCTCACAGTAGACAATGTCATCATAGTCTGCCCGCACCACCTTGTTCCAATCCCACGAGGCCGCCACACGAGTCTCGGCGTCATAGGCATCCCGATCAACCAGAGTAACGGATGCGTTGGGATATTTCTGGATAAGGTGGTACGCGGTTGATACGCCGAAGACGCCTGCTCCGACGATGATATAGGACTCTTTGCTGGGCGACATTATGAATATGGAATGACGAACAAGTATACTGAACACCGCTCTCACCTCTCGTCATAAGCAATCACATACTCGAGTTTATATCTTCATATTGGACCGTTCCTTGTGCTCTATTTAGTTCTTGGCTCTTGCAGCAGGCGCCGGTATCGCCCTAAGGAGACCTAGACTCACCTAGGTAGCCAGGTTGTCTAGCTGGCACGGCCTTCTTCTCCGCATAACCGCCCACGTGATTCGCGCCCTTTGGACAGATCCATATACTTTATCTCTTGTCGAGAGAGATGGGGTACCGACATGCTGTTCCAGACGTGGCACCTGACGCGATAGTCTATTGGTCTCCGCATTGTGGCCTCTTCAGCATACAGGACACAGATAGAAGACAGAACCAGTATCGTTTGCTGATTGATGACTTGGCGACCGGGGCTTTATTGGAACCCCAGCAGATAGGCGTGGCTATCTATTTCCGAACTAGTGGTAATAGGTGGTCAACTGCTAGGTTATTGTTTCTCGAATTAGCAAAGCCTATATTGATTGGCTGGTATGGTTTAAGGATAGGGCGTAATTTCCTGCATTTCAACAATAGTTTCAGTTACAACTCTCTGCCCTATGGTATGGCTCGAAGGAAGGAGCGTATCGGCGAAACGCAGTGCGTGACTTCCACGATAGCTTAAGTGCTCTTTCCGTAATCATCATCAACAATTGCCCCTATAGCGTAGTGGTAGCGCGCATCACTTGTATAAAAATACGAGTCATGATGAGGTCTCTCGTTCGATCCGGGATGGGGGCAGTTCCTTTTTTTGTAGCATTTGTCCCACCTAAATAACCCCCAAGCACGCCACTACTATTTAAATAGGTAATGTAAGTACGTCTTGAACCCTTTACGCAAGCAAGGTTGGCAATGACCACCTATTGTGCAAAGATCTTTAAAGTTCCTTGTGATAACCCATTTCCTCCTAGCCACAATATTTTGGATTAGGAAACATGATGGATATTATTTTTCATTTTCTTACCTATGCGAACTCATAACCATGTCTTGGAAAAGGGGGTGGGACTTATGCAAGTGGTTGCTCTCACTATCGGTAGTTCTACACAAGAGGACCATCTCCTGAGCCATGTATGCTTTCAAGTCAATGAATTCAAGTGCTATTGATTATGTATATCTATAGCTAATTGTATATATAGAACGATGGAGAATTTAAGGACGATAAAGCGAAGGCATTTCAATCGACCTTGGATCAACAACACATCGAATAAATATAGAACCAATAACCACTAAGGATGTTAACTTAACCAAAACGCCATCCTTGGCTGGCCTAGTCTATATATACTTATCTTGTTGCTTAACTACACCTTACTATCACTTTAACTGCCATGCTACAGCAAACAGTGCTATTATTTCATATAAAAAGGAGTTGTGATGCAAGTATGGATTTCAACGCTTCTTAGGAGGGAAATTTCAAGGGCCACTAATTTCGAATAGTCACATGATATAACGTCATTTGCAGTTACTGCCGGCTTAATAACGTTTCTGGGTTATATTATAGGAAGGAGGGGTGCCTCCGCAGGCCACCGGTGTAAGGAATCGAACCTAAACCCCCTTATAAGGTGTGGAAGGCCAGCTATTATATATTTGCTTAATGGTAGAGACAACATTCTATGTACCATCGTTGTTGAACTGCCACCGGAACTTGATTAGGACAGTCATTATTTAAGAACCCATTGCTGTCCAACGATTAAAAATGGAAAGCCTTTGCCTTAGTCCGCAATTCTTGAGTTGTATCGCCCGTACCTACCATGTTGGCAAGAGCAGGCCCCAATACTGTACCTGCCAACCAAGAGGGTGTCCCGGGATAGCACGATGCTAACAACAGATTGTTACTTACCTAGGTGAATTCCTCAAAAGTTGTGAACAAAACCAAGACACGTTGTTTTTATTGACTGGAATCCATCTTCTTTAAAAGTCATGAATACATCTTGCACCTTTCTATTGAAACCCTCAATGCTTTTTGTGTTTCGTTTGCACACCCAATACAGTTAACTACTTCGCCAAGTCATACCCATATGATACTCTACATCAAAGGAATTTTAACTGCTAAATTCTACCCTATACAAATAGCACAAGTACGTTTTGAAGAAACCCGTGGGCTCGTCTAAGAAGAGAATCGAGATGCCAAGTCCAGGACCAGAAGAAGCACTTCGAAAGCCGTTAACACTTGCTAACACTGCTGAGCCTAGAAACAGGAGGAACCCGATCGCCATGACCAGCACCACTCCTCCTGAGGCTATCCATTATGGTCTTGAACTGGATGCCTGTAAGTAATTATAGAGAGCTGTTTGAAGCAGTTCAAGGGGTTTACCCAGAGCATGTCAGAATTAAACAACCTTTCCCGCTTTCTAAATATTATTTATAAGCACAACCCAGAGGGCGACGACTGATTTCTAGACCCGCAGTGGCCTTATCAGAAGTAGTCCTAGATAAATACCACCAAGAAGTCGCTAAGCTGAGCGAGCTCGGAAACCATGACATGGCGCTCATGGAAGCGCTTAGATATGCTTGCAAGTGGACTTTTGTTATCGGCTAGGGTACCATATTCAAAGCTCGCATTGGTGTTTTCAATAAGCATCAACACAGGCATCTCGCAGTACTTCTTTCATTCGCTAAAACCGTTGACACGTCCAACACCGAAAACCTAGCTAGCAAGCTTGAACCTGAAGACTCCGCCGACAAGCCTAAACCTGAAGACCCCGCCGACAAGTCTATACTTGAAGAGGATGATAGCTCGGCGGAAAAAGGACGATTAGTAGGGAACAAAGCTAGAGCAGTTCAAGAAGAGGGTGTGGAGGCACAACAGGATAGCCTAGGAGAGCAAGATGAACAAATACCAATAGCTATAAAGAAGTGGATAGCAGCACAACTCCACGATGCAGCGGTGCGGTGTTACGGAATGTTCATATTCCCAAGGCCAATCTGGTTTATGGAAGATTGGGTCGGCGAAAGGCCTCCTTTTCCGCTCTTGCCATGCACCTTGGCAGATGAAGATAAATCTGAAAGGGCCGAAGAAGTGAGAAAATATATTTTCGAGAAGGTCGACGGTTCTGGTACCGTGCCCAGCTAATCCGATAGGGCCGAGCAAGAGCAAATCAATATGCACATGGAAATGACGGAAGATACGGAAACTAGGGGAATCGTATGAGGTTTGGAGGAGAACTTGAGGAGATAATACCCAAGTCCTCTAGGTAACTAGTTAGTCGAGGTTGGACGCGACGGTATTAGGATACCCAATGTTGGGCAAGGTGTTCGCATACCGCATTGAGATGGATCCTCTGCCGTCCTTCAAGCTTATATACCTACGTAAGCTACTGCCTGAATCGATAATGTGATTAAGCTTGAGTGGAATTGCCTTGTGGACTCTGTTGAATTGAGATGACAAGCTTGAAGGGGTGGTAAGATCAGTACCATACTGGTGACATACGCATATTTCGGTAGAGAGACATTGGCAGCCTATCCTAGTTTGATTAATAGCTAAGAGAGATCCTGCTCAAATCATGACAAATGATGTGATATCCTAAATCTCCCCTACCTTTATCTTTCTAACTGTTAGGAGGCAACTGGCATAAGCCTATGTGATATAGAGCTCTTTGAAAATTAAACCTTAAGTTAATTACTGGCTTGCCTTGACAGCTATATATCATTATTTCATTTCTACAGGAAACTTAGTTTGTAAATATGCGTTGACGAAGGAGATCGAAGCCGAAGTTAACGTAGCAATCACCATAGTCGCTACTATCAATATCGACCTCCTATAGTAGCGCTTCAACAACGTGTCATATGAAGTTGAAATAGAGCTCGATAATAAAAAAATATCATATTCTTCTTAATTTCCACGTAATGCATGTTCATATCTAACTGCGTCTTGTTTGTAACGGCAGCCGAGGAATCCAAGCAGGATGTTGCGGTTGAGCTCGAGTCAAGATGTGGCCGTTCCTATCTAGACTCTGCACGAACAAAAAAAAAAAAAAGAAAAAAAAAAGATGGTTACCCAGTTGCTTTTCCCTAGACCCAAACACGCATTTTTAAGATTTATATGATATCTCTTCCTCTGCTGGTGTGGCATACACTACTGTGCCGTTCGACATATGTTCTAAGGTGGTGATGCTATGCAATTGGAAAGCAGGTATGCATTTGTCATAGATTAATAGTTTATCGAGAATCTCCGTGTGATTATCCCTATATCCCGTTCTAATATTCCACCAACCAACGTGTGGCTTGTTGATGCTTAGGAATACACGCGATACCCAGGCTCCTATGCATCAGAGCCTCAGCTATAACATTGAGGCTCAAGCTAAGACAACAAGACGCAAACAAGTTGCAAAAAACATGTTACCCTCCGTTGCCAATGGTTCCCGACATCAGCGGAGCATGCCACTTACATGTTTATCACATATTTGACCTTCTACTCTTCACCAAGAAACTTTGCTCGAATGAGCAGTGTGTCTATAATCAGCGCATTGGAAGATTCTCCAACGATTCTTAGAGCACCACGAGCCTTTCGAACGCTCGATTTGAATGGGATACCCTAGGTTGGCCACTCGGGTGGGATTTCCCCTCATTTTCCCATCAATCACAACGCATGCCCTAGAGGCCTTCGGAGCGATGATGGGACGGACCCCACTAACTAATGCCCCTCTGTTACCCCACGGAGGACGACGATGCGACGATGCCGGGAAAAATGGAGTGGGATGTCGTATTAATTGCACGACTGGCGACTGGCGCTTGACGATAGGAGAAAGGTTAACGAACGATTACGTTCGATTGCTTCCATCGTCCTTTTTTGTCCTTTGCCTTTCATCCTCCGTCTCACGTAACGTCTCCTCTTGTTATACACACTCCTTCTTTCCACATCCATCGCAGATAAACTCGGTCCAAGTTGGCCAAATCTCGTAATGCCTGAGATAACCATCACTGGTTGGAGGACAAGGGACGTTCGGTTCCCGACGTCTCTCGACAAGACGGGCTCCGATGCTATGAATGCTGCTGGCGACTACTCCTCTGCATATTGCATTCTTGAGACGGATTCAGAATATTTAGGTCACGGAATGGTATATTCGCCTAGACGAAGCACTCTTGTAAAGCCCGTTAATAACCGAGCGTAGACATTCACCATTGGACGTGGCAACGATGTAGTATGCGCAGCCATCAACCACCTTGGAGACAGACTGAAGGGTCGCACCCTCTCCTCCCTCGTAGCGGACTGGGGAAAGACCTGGCGATACATGGTCAATGATTCGCAACTGCGCTGGATCGGCCCCGAGAAGGGCGTCATTCACTTGGCGCTGGGCGCTGTTGTCAACGCTATCTGGGACCTGTGGGCCAAGACACTTGGGAAGCCGGTCTGGCAAATCGTTTGCGAGATGACGCCCGAGGAGTTCGTGCGGTGCATCGACTTCCGGTACATCACAGACGCCCTCACCCCCGAAGAGGCCATTGCCCTCCTAAAGGAAAGCGAGAAGGGCAAAGCGGAGCGTTTCAAAGAGGCCTTGCAGAGCCGCGCCGTGCCCGCGTACACGACCAGCGCCGGCTGGCTCGGCTACGGCGAGGATAAGATGAAGAGCCTTCTCACCGAGACGGTGAGACAGGGATACAAGCACTTCAAATTGAAGGTGGGTGGGAGTGTCGAGGAAGATAGGCGACGGTTGACTATTGCGCGCGACGTGATTGGCTTCGATCGCGGCAACATCCTGATGATAGATGCGAACCAGGTCTGGAGCGTGCCTGAGGCCATCGAGTATATGCAGCACCTGGTGGAGTTCAAGCCCTGGTTCATTGAGGAGCCCACGTCGCCCGACGATATCCTCGGCCACAAGGCCATTCGCGACGCGCTGCGACCCCTCGGTGTTGGCGTCGCTACGGGCGAGATGTGCCAAAACCGTGTCGTGTTCAAGCAACTGCTGATGGCAGGTGCCATTGACGTGTGCCAAATCGACGCATGCAGATTAGGCGGCGTGAATGAGGTTCTAGCAGTGCTGCTTATGGCCAAGAAGTACGGTGTTCCCATCGTGCCACACTCCGGCGGTGTCGGTCTGCCCGAGTACACGCAACATCTAAGCACCATCGACTACGTCGTCGTGAGCGGGAAGCTCTCCGTTCTAGAATACGTAGACCACCTGCACGAGCACTTCCTCTACCCCTCGGCTGTGAAGGACGGCTATTACCGGACGCCGATGAGCCCCGGCTACAGCGTGGAGATGAGGCCGGAGAGCATGGACAAGTTTACGTATCCCGGCGTCGCGGGCATCAGTTTCTGGAAGAGTGACGAAGCGAAGCCCATCTTGGATGGCGAAAAGATCTAAATGTATAGCATATAAGTAACAACACACCTGTTTAGAATGTCGCATACCCTTTTTTGTTTAACCTTGGCTCGGTGGACCTGCTTATATTAACACGATCACTGCTCGCACACATCCTCTTCCGTGAAGTCGTCTACATTTATTTCTGAATAAGGTTGAGGCTCAGTAAGCATTAAAGCACCAGCACCCACGTGCGGGGTGCATCGCCCAGACAGCTGGTCCCAATCATACACCTCGGCAATTTCTCTCGTTATCATCCAAAGCGCTTCATACTACTATCTGAATATACCTCCTCTGGGATCTCAATTGTTAGCTTGATACAAAATCTGGGGTATAACCAAGAGTGCAACCGTAACGAGGCCTTAGTAGCAAGGGCATGAAAAGATATTCGAATTGCGATGATCTTCTACAAGTCGAAGGAGGTACGAAGATGTTAACCTTTGTTTGGCTGAGTGGGAGATCTATAGATTATATCTAAATGACCTCGCTTCTTCTTGCCTATTTCGGACCCGGATTCGGGCTCGTATAGCCATCTCGCAGCACTATATCGGATCCGGTGAGCTGAAAGCTGAAATCTCACAAAACGGCTTGCTCTTATACCGTATAACACTGTTCCTAATAATTTTTGCTTGCTATACTAGAATATAGTCCAAAGCATCAAACTAACAATTGATAATCCACATCCTTTAGGATGTGGAAATGCTGGCGCGGAAACTCACTTAAATTACAGTAAGCATAGATTTTGTAGTAGGCCTCTCCGAAGACTTCACATGAACTCCTAGATGATCACTTTCCACCCTTTTAGAAGGCCAGCTACTACCGCTCTTAATACATATTTCTAATTAGGCGGGCAACTGGCAATTTTCCAAGCAAGTAATATGGAAAGCTTAGTTACTCCCTGGTAGCCGCTGGTTATACCCTGCCTTCTTTTATATCACGCTAACATTCCAGACATAAAGGAGATGCAGTAGAGTAATTACACTATCATCAAAAGTTCTTTGATTCAGCGCCGCGCGATGGTCCCGTCCGTCTGCCTAGGCGATGTTTACATGGGCCTCTTTCTTTCTCTTCAGCCCAACGCGGGGCTGAATCTGCCCGTGAAATCTAAGCTAGGGATGCAAAAACACAGCCGCACCTCGGTCCGCGTAACCTATGGCTGCCCGTGCCACTAATAGATAAATACCAGTACGCGACGTAGGTGTAGCCGCGTATTAGGAGCGTTAGCTATTAACAAGGCGACTTAACTTACTGAATCTAATAACTAATTTCTCAATTGCATCGCTGCAACAATGAGCAGTGAGAACACTCTCAACGATGGCGGCATCGCGAATGCTGTCGACGCCCAAAATCACGAGGGGCGCTCTAGTTACTCTGAAGGAGCGGCCGATGCGGAAGATCTGCCCAGATACAGCGAGAGCGAAACACTCACATCCCAACAAGACACCGCCGCTCGCCAGCTCCCGACGCACACTAGCAGCGAGGGTAGTAGATATCAGAACGACGACAGCGCGAGTTCCGACCCCATCGCGCACGAGCCAGCGCAGAACGAGTACCGAGATATAATAACAGAATACTTCACAGCCATCAGGGAAGGGAACCACGGAGCAATCACCGGGCACCTAGAAACCAGCGCCGTGACGGCCGAGACCGCAACCCCAAGCGGTCTGACGCCTCTCCTCGCGGCCATCGAAGCAGGCCACATCAGCACAGCGCGGCTCCTCCTCGACGCCGGAGCTGACGCAAACGCCTACGGCGTGGTGGGGATCACAGGGGGCAGAGGGGGGAAGACAGGGAAGATCCACCGCACGCCGCTGCAGCTCGCCGCGGCGCGCGGGAACCTACCTATCGTAAAGCTGCTGATGGAGACGTACCACGCCGACGACGCCCTCGTCGCGCCAGACGGCGAGCTCGCGCTGCGGCTGGCCGCTGCAAACGGCCACCGCGAGATCGTGGCGTACCTGCCCGCGCGCCGCGGCGGCGGGTTCAAGCGATGGAAGGCGCGGCACGAGGTCGCGATGCGGCGCGCGAGACGCGCCGCGCACGGGATATACGAGGCCGGTGTGTTCGTGGGGTACCGAGTGCCGAAGTTTCTGCTGTGGTCGGTGCCGAAGCACGCCGTTGTCCTCCCCGTTGCGCGCTGGGCGAAGTGGCTGTATACGCATCGCGCGGAGCTGCCGCGGCTTGTGGCAGCGGGGTTGAGGCGGTTATGGGCTGGTCTTAAGGCGCTGCCGGGGGACGTGGTGGAGTTGGCGAAGTTGTTGCGCGATGTCGTTGTTGCGACTGTGAAGGGGGTTCCTAAAGCTTTGGGAATCCTGGCGAAGTGGGTTGGGAAGGGGCTGTTGATTCTGCTGGGGGTGGTTTGGTTGTCTTTTGATAGGCTGTTTTCTCTCTTGCATACTGTTGGTGTTGCTGTTGGGACTTTCTTTAGAAAGGTTACGCTGAAGAATGTCTGGGATGGGTTCGTGGCGTTCGTGCATGCTGTGGTGGTGGAGGGGCCGAAAAGGCTTTGGCTTTGGATGCGCAAGTTTGGCAGTAAGGCTATCGAGATGTTGGAGGCCGTGTGGGGATGGTTTGGGGAATTATTGGGATGGATATTTTGGAGTCTTGTCAAGGCTCTTACGTACGTGCCTAGGAAACTGTGGGAGATACTGGCGAGTATGTTGAGGTCACTTGGTTACGGCGGGAAAGAGGTTATGATTTGGATCAACCCTAAGCGGTGACATGGCACATGAAAGCCAACCTAACGACAGGCGTCATGCTACTTTAGACGCACATGTATAACTCATTCTCCTTGTATATAGCTTGAAGTTTACTGGACTTCTCTAGCATAAACGTAGACCTAATTTTCTATATAGGTCTAAGTAAAGTTGTGAAGAGAAACGCTGACGAGTTGGACTGACTGGGACCGCTACATGAATAAGGTAGACACGTTATGGCTCTATCTGAGTAAAGCATGATCTGGACGTTTTCGGAGAATCTTGGTTGTATCACAGTAACTATTTGTCTAAAACCGTCCGTCTTTTGGGACTTCAGGGTTACTGTTTGATACGTTTCTGCTCCGTAATTGCCTTGATTTTCAGGAATCTTTTTACTATTTTCGTACCTCTACATACCATTGTCATGCCAGCCTAAGTTCACCTTGTAATCGGCTTCCGATGTTCACCTTTAGGTTGGGGGATTGCAACTTCTCCTGGCTCACTGTCGGTATAGTAAACTCTCAGGTGCCAGATTCTGTTCAAATTAGCAACCAGATCAACCACGACATTATGACGACACACGAATTATGAACAATGCGAGGGGGCGCACGGTTCGGCAATTGAAGATGTTTCATTACCAATGCCATGTAGGTACTCTTGGAGGTGGTGCCATGTAAGCAAGTGCGATTATTTACGTAGGCTATGAGAGAGTTGTATCTCGGGAGTTGCGGCGAATGTTCCTTGGGGGATAATACACCGCCGACGATGAAAAGAGCACATCCCTGGACGTGTTTCACATTTGCTGCCCTGCTGCAGCTTCTCGGCGAGGCATATATATCGATCAAGGCTGTTGGATATAAGTTCGGTGAGCAAAGGGCACATGCGAAACTTGGTCTCTAAGGACCCGAGCCCTGATGTAGGTTGAAGTGTGCGGTTTCGATTGGTACCCTGCCTCGTTGTTCTAAAGTTAGAGTCTTTTGCACGAGCGTTGGACGGTAATGTTAATAGGGTTACAGATCAACTAGACGATCACTTGCATTCAGTACACTTTTGCCCCTCAGACTCGCATGTTGATGCGATGCGAGTCATCATCAAATGTTACCCCTCCGTAGCATTGCATGATGAACAGTCTCATTTCTCACCTAATTAATTATAGAAAGAATGTGTAGGTAACATGGAAGGAAGGAATATTCTCTCAACTGAGCCTGCGTCACATCGTCCTGCAGCGTAGCAACGAGGCCCTCCTCAAGTTTTGCCTCGTTGGGGTAGATACCTGAGCGTGAACCCTTCCCCGCCTGAGCCTTATCTTTCAATCGGGACCGACCGACAAGCATGTCCTAACAAGCATGATCCCATCTCGAATTATAACCTTAACACAATTTATGAGAATTTGGATAACAGAGGAAAAAGCTCGCGCATTAAATTTAGAGTTAATCATTAGACATTCAATTCCCCCGCTATCTAATCAATCTCCATAGTCACTCTCGCCATCGGCCCCGATCATCTCGTCGTGTATTGAGTGCAGTGCTGTGAGCCAGGTATCAAATGTAGCCCTTAAGGGACTCTCCCGGCCGTGTGTCCTAAGAACTTGGTCGCGTAGTTTCTCGTATGCCTCGATCATGACCCATATTTGTAGAGCAGATGCGTCTGTGCTAGGCTGAGCGGGTGACCCATTCACTGCTGAAGACAGCTCCCTCGTTAATAGGTTTAAGCATGTCTGTAAATTGGGCCCCCTCGAGGGACTCGTCGTTTTCCGCTCGAGTGTCAGCGGTGCAGTCTCATAGCTGGTCCAGGACGGAGTGCTCGGTGCCGGGGAGAGGGGGAGAAGTTTGAAGTCAGCTGAATCTTCCTCGACCAACGTGCCATCGTCAGACCGTGGTGACCCTCTGTGCATTGGAGGTTCGGGTACTTCTGCTACAGGCTCTAGGGGCGGAGGGGCTAGGGGTGGAGGGGCTAGGGGTGGAGGGACTAGAGGTGAAGGCACGAGCGCCGGGTCATGAGGGATAAAGCATTCGTCGTGCTTTTCCGCCATCGCGGTATGCTCGAGAGGGGCTTCGCCTAGGAACGAAGCACGGGATTCTAGCAGCGCCCTATAAGACTCGGCGATGCTCTCAATGGTAGGGACGTCTTGTGACCCTCCCTGAGTGCGTAATAAAGGATGAGTCTCTAACTGCCCGATATGTGACACAGGCGTCTTCGCGTATCGCCTCGTCGGTTGAGACGGCCCATTCTTGATGGGAGGGCTTGATATCTTCTCCTGCAGAGGAGTTGCGCTGACGGCGAGATGTGCGAACTCGGGGACCATCATGGTTACGGGACGCTCTCGCACCTTTTCATTATCGGTTTGCCGCGAACGGCGGCCGTCGCGATATACATAGCCGTTTTTGCGGAAATCCTCGAGCCACTTCCCATCGTCCGAGTTTGAGTGTGGCGGTGAAGAAGGCCGTTGCGGGGCGCTCGATCTTAAGCTGCCGAACAGGTTGAACGATAAAGACGTCCTGTGTGACTTATATTCTGGAATCATCTTGGTGTCGCTATAGTTGACGGAATACGGGCGTTGTTGTTGTTCCTGTTGGGCACCGAGCTTTTGGGTTTTCCTTTTCAGTTTCCTGCTTTCGGGTTTGGCCATTGATGGCGTCCATAGTTGGCTTAGGTACCGATCCATTTCGGTCTATCTAAATGTCCGTGTCTCAGAGTAATCGGGTCCTGGGCGGTGAAGAAAAAATAAGGAGCGTATGCCAGGGTGAAGGACTACTATTACATACTTCACAGAATCGAGTGAAATAGGGAACCTGGGACTAGCACGAAGGCCCGGCCGTGAATTGGTATATTATATCTAGCCTGACCGCCAAACTTAATCATTTTTCAAGGGAAGGGACATGCCACTGCCCTGCAGAGAAGAAATGACGTTTGGGCATGGTGGGATGCAAAATGGGGAGTTATCGTCATGCAGGCTGGTGGGCACAGTCAGCCCAATACGAAAACCGGCTTTGAAGTCTCAGCCCTTAGGGCCTGCTTGGGGGGGTGGGTGTCAGCGCCGAGTGGTGCGCTAGGGCATGGGCATGGCGTCCACCTCCAGCGTATCATGCGCTTGTCATCGTATTGGCCCCCCTGCAATGGCACGCAGCACAGACTGGCGGTCGTGGCGTCCTGGGCGACCCCTGCGGGCGCAAGCGCTGGCGTCCAATAGCCGATGGGGATTCGTGGCGAGGCGGTGGGACTGGACCCCAGGACCCGCAAAGGCCTCTCCACAGCTGTATAACATAGCTACCTGGCGTTCCTGATAGATTTGAGACTGCATTTTTGTGAGCTTTCTTCCGCTTTGTTTCTGCAGGCTGTCCAATACAGGGAGGGTGTGATCGAATCTTAAATTATCACATAGCCGGGTTTGTCGGAAGTGGACCGTCTAGATGCATGGAGACTTCTTTTTCCACCCTTCGTCGAAGTTTTAGCTGAGGGGTGATGCCATGATAACGTAGGTACCGAGGAAAAGAAAAAGAGCAACCTAGAAGGATCAATAAGCTGCTTGCTTGGTTATATACTAGGTAGTATACTATCTATCCGGGTAGTGCCATGGAGTTCAGGGGGATTCTCGCGAACCTCTCCGGATTTCGGGACACTCCTTCTAACGTAAGCCCATTCGGTCGGTCGGTTGGTCGATTGGTAGGTATCTGATCGCTGATGGCCTGACGTCTTACAGACATCGACGGAGTATACACAACCTAACGCACAGCTAGCTGCATTGCCCGGCCATGAAAGATAGGCAGGTAGGTATGTTCAACTTGTTTTTGGCGTTGCAGTGGTAGTACCTATCAAGGCAATTTCGGCGTTGTTGTTTATGCAGACCATTGTACAGTAGGTAGATAGGTAGATAAGATGGATTACGATACGTAGCAGTCGGGCTTTTTATCACGAGCGGTGGCTAGAGAATCTGATGAAACATACAGATATCGCCATGCAAAATCGGATGACAAGGGATTGTCTGGGTAGTCGCCTGCGCCAACCTATACTTACCTGCAGATCCGGCTGGGCGAAGATCGTGTGTATCCACTCTATTGGTTAGACATAGTGGGGGCCTGGTGGGGGATTGCGGTGGAGTCCGGTAATGTTAATTGGTACCAAAAGAATATAGTGTACACAGTGTACACAGAAAGCACTCTGTTTTAGAGCGGTGCAGCGCTAAAACCCCAGCTGAGCCACTTTACCAGTATATGGCGTAGTTTCCAGCCGCCCCAACAAAATGAAACTGAAGGTACTATACCGTATTAATATATGAATATACTGTCTATGTCCTTAATTACGTCCTAATTCGTAGCACTCAACGCGTTTTCACGGGCCAACCGACGCGTTCTGTGCCTCGTATTTTGCTGTAATTCCAAGGTTGCGCTCCCACAATCATGAACAGCATCAACAACCACAGCAGAAGCCCCGCTTCCGCTTCCATTCATATCACGACATAGCGGTTCCAGCTATTAAATCCACGGAATAATATATTCCTCTTAATTGGCCATTCAAGCCCGCCATGCCGATTATCTCCGGCGCCCAGCGCAACCGCGGCCATCCAAGACCCTCGTCTCCGTCACATGCACAGCAGAACCGGCGGGCTGCCCGGCTACCCGACTACGAACCTCTATCATTCCCTCTCGATGCCGCCTCGCGCAGGGCACTAGCTGAACTCTCCAATAACACAGACACGCGGATCTACGAAGAGCAGCTGAGGCAGTCCATCACGCTGCTAACAAACAATGTGCGCGACATCAACGACCGCCACGTAAAGAGGAAGGACGAGCTAGCCAAGTTGAAAAAGCAACACCGAAGCCAGAGCGAGGGCGATGGGGAGGACGACGAGCCGCGGAAACGCCAGCGCGCTGAGGAGGCAGCTGTCGCGCGTCTCCGGGAGGCTGTGCCCACGCTCACCGCCGAGTGCGAGAGCGCTTTGCGCGACGTCATAGACCTGCGCGTCGAACTGCAAGACGGCCGGAGCGCGATACACGACACAGTACTCAAGGTCGAGTTGGAGAGCACGATGGCCGCGAACCGGGAACAGGAAAACCGCGAGAACGTGGCCAAAAAGGAAGATGACGACCACGATATGGAAGACGCGCAACACAGCATCTGCGGTCCCTTGCGGATCTTAAAGGACGAGCGGGAGAAGGCAGCTGCCGACTATGCTACAAGATCTCTAGAGCAACGCTATGCTGTCGATAACGATTATATCGGTTTCAAGCGCCTCTGGTGGGATGCCGTACATAGCACAGACGGCAAACCGTTGCCGGACGCGTCGAGGTGGTTTGCGCGCAATAATGCTGGCGGCAATGAGGACGAGGACGACGAAGAGGAGGAAGACCTAGTTATTGCCGAGGAACATCTCAGCATCTACTGCCCGTTGTCTATGGTGGTCATGGAGGAACCTTATACGAGCAGCGTGTGCAAGCACACCTTCAACAAGCCAGCCATTATGCAATACCTCCGCGGGCCCCCGGGACATAGGGCCACATGCCCGCAGACTGGCTGTAGTAAGGTATGGTTGATACTTCTAACCGCATACTCCTAACTCAATTCTGGTCATTTTCTTGTGATCGCGAGTACCCAAAATACTGATGGTCGTGACAGGAAATCTCCATCAATGACTTTTACGATGATCAAGTCATGCTCCGTAAAATCCAACGCGCGCAAGCCGAAAACCTAAGGCGAGACGTGGATGATGAAGAAGAGGACGTTGAGGGTGATGGCGACTCATCAATGCTTCAACAAAGCAGTGTTAAAGCTGACCGCGGCAGAGACCGGGGAAACCGATTGCTCGCAGATTTGGGCCTTGACCCAGAGGAGGGCATCGCGTAAAGATGAATATACTGATAGGGATGATGGATTTACAATTACAGCATATTGCTTTGACTCGGGTTTCATTACCCCGGGGTTGGAACGCCGTGATCTAGTCTATAGTCTAAGTCGGTCTATAGCAAAAAGTCTGAGTCTGCTGTTTCGCCATCTCCCGTATCTATTTTCATATAATTGCTTGTGAGAGTACTCTCAAACCTTTATATCTATCTATATGAAGGCATCGCGGATCTTTAACCCGGTCTGCGGTGCGGTGTATTACTCTTGGGCGCTGCGGTACCCGGTCTGCACATTCGAATCATTGAAGACATTGCCCTGGGCCTCGTGCCCAATTCCAAAAGCTTCTCAGAACCAGCCGAGGAATTTGCAAAGAACCAGTCCTTGCCGGCGGCGTATATATCGACCTATTGTCCGAATACGCGCTTAGAAAGCAGACTCCTATTAGATAGTACCTAGGCAGCATTCTCCTCTGCCTTCTCTCTTCCCCGCGTACACGAACTACTGGCGCCGTTCGCCGGCGCCTTGCGCTTCTACTCACTCCTTCTCATCGGCGAGCAGGAGCCGAAATTACCGATTCGAGAAGCGCGTCAGGCTGTTCGCCCGCTTGCTCCCAAAGCCGAGCGGTCGATGTCGCATCAACTTAGATTGGCCTCCCCGCTCAGCTCCACAACTTGCTGGTCACCCCGCCAGGTACCGCCGCACGGTAGGATTCTCGCCTGGTCTTCCTCTGCCGCGCCGAATTCGATGTGCCGCCTTGATGGGACGCCGGCGTACTGCAGCCCCGCGTTCACCGGGTCGCCGGCCTTGGCTTCGTACGTTGGAGCCGCCTGTCCCGCTTGCTGCGTCTTATGTGCCCGCGCTATGCTACTAGGCTAGGCGGCTAATTACGGAACCGGCGGAGCCGTCATCGCAGCTAGGCTCATCGCAGATCGAAGGGGGCACGGCGCTAGTTGCGAGGACGAGGACCACAACGGTTCGGAAGTGGTACTGCCAACGGCGTGGTACGTGATATTCTCGCCATCGGAAGTAGAATAGGGTTGGTGGGGCGTGTATGCCGATCTATTTCGGACTATCTAGTTGCGAAAGAGATAAACGATCGTGCCGTAACGTGGTAATGCGTAATTCACGTTCTTAGCCGCCTATACCATTATTGACGATAGGGAAACCAATCTTCTATACTTCGTCTCGCTGATGCATTTTCTGATGGAAACCTACCGTTTTGGTGTCGGTGACCGGTGATATGCATTCCCCTCTTCAATGCCTCGGGGAACAGTGGCGTCGGCCCTTGTTCGCATCAGCGGTAGGAAGTTCCGACGGATGCCCACACCAAGCCTACCAGGTAGAGAGCAGGCGGGTAGTAGTGTGAAGTTTCCCGTTTCTATTCACGTTTATCTTCAGTTAAGCCCTGTGATATTGTCTTGCGATATCACTTTGCTAATTCTGTCTACCTGAATATAGTTTGTATTATTCTACCCTTCATGGTGATTTATTCCCCTATGCTTCATGAAGGCATAGACATCGACATCTAGGGCAGGCTTTTCTCCCCTCCCATTGCTATTTTTGACACTATTATTCCCCATTAGGCAATCCGTGCTATTCGAGCTGGAACTTCGGGAATATGTGTTCATCCAGTTCTCATAAATTAGAAGAGCTCATGAATACCATCGCGGGGCAGATGGTATGATTGATCACTTAAAAACACAGCGATTTAAATAGTAGACGATCGCCATTGCTGTTACCATTTTCTAGCTAATAGGAGATACTGTGACTAAACCAGTAGGTAGCTAGTATGCATATATGTCGCAAGCATCAGCATAGAATATATTCATGTAAGGTACCCAGTATAGGAGCCTAGGTATATAGTCTTCTTGCTCTGAGCGCAATAATGGTATCGTTTTGCAATACTATGGGCTTAACCGCTCTACCCCAAGCCGCACCAGTCCGTCATGACCAATGACCAACGTCGAAGGCGGAAGGGTTTTGGTCATGAGCCTTGGTGGCTAGAAGGATGCTGACCGGGCAAAATGTGGTGGGCTGTCGCGGGGGCTAGGGTTGGGTGCTATAAGAAAACCGGACCGGTCGCCATTAATCAGGGCATCTTTCGTTATCCAAACCCTCGCATTGTGATGTGCTAATCTGTACTTCTGAATTGTAACCATGCAACCGAATGAGGAGAAAGACCATGCGGAGGAACGTGGCAGGGCATAAGTCGAGTTAGCTTAGAAGGCCCTTTCTTTCAACTAAAATCGTCTCGTAACATAACAAAAGGAGAGGTCATTAAGGCAGATGACGCTGTAATGCTGTGATCTGCGTAGCAACCCTCGCCCGATGCGCGGCTTCAATCTCCTGAGCCGAGAGACTGGAGCTCAGGGGCGTACTATTCGATGCCCTCATGAATGTAGCGAGGGAGTAGTCTCGAAGAGCCTGCGAGCCATTGGCGCCTGACGTAGGCGGATGGGTCGAGAAGTGGTGGCCTGGCTTAGATGGTGCCTGCCTGTAGTGGTACTGTAGATTAGCAGCACGCTCCTCAGCGCCGGGGAGCTCAGGAATCCCCAGTGTAACATACCCTCCATACACAGTTTGAGTCGAATTCAGGGAGGTGGGCATGGTTGGTCGAATTAGATGTATATTTGGTTTATATGAACTGTGTAAACTATGATAACGAGGACGATTGCGCTATATTGACAGAAAATAATGTGATTCACCAGATTCTAGCACATTGGGTAATTTCGAAGAATGAGAAGGGAAGAGGTGCCAAAGGATGAGCGCAATACCGTAGATAAATACGCCACGGACTACGATATGCGGCAGAGGATAATCCACACGAGACGAGCAGCTCGGAGCGCAGCGCGTTAGTGTATTGTCCTTAGAACATTGGGGTTCGCCTTGTCCGCCATCTTGCTCCTTCCCAACTAAGGACTGCGTATGAGCGAGGAGAGCTTCATCAAACGAGGCCGATTGGACCAACGGATTCACCGCGGAAGATCCCGAATTGCTAAGCGAAAAGACCAACGCATTCTTTCGATCAGTTGCCTGACTCTCAAGACAAGCGGTTACCGTAGATGCCTAGGGTGTCTAATGCCGGAGCACGGATTCCTTGACAATGGCAGTAATCTTCGCGTGGGATCTTGGCGATTAGCTGCATGGAAAGACCAGTATTGCAAATCGATTGGCGGAAGAGAACTACATGGGAATATTACTGGATAAAGGGGGAACACTGTGTAGTCTCGTTGAGATTCAGCCCTCGAGATTAGGCCCACTTCTGCATCTAGATCAGTGAGCAGGCCATATACCTACCTATATACCTACCTATGTAGGTATCTTGTATGGAAGGGGGGAGTGGGGTGTAGCGCCAAAGACCGTGTCCCAGTATGGTCACGACGAGAGCGAGAAGCCATATGAGTTGCAACGAGTTGCGGTAAGGAATGAAGGGAGAGGCATTCGAAGTGAACATCTGGGTTGGCATAACCGTTCACTCCTGTCGTAGCCGTTGGAAGTTTACTTACTTTTCAATCTCACAGAGGGTTTGAGACGGTCAGTCCAGGATTATTGATACCTCTTGAAGGAGCAGGTTCGATGTCATGCGGTAGCAGTCCGCCAGTCAACGTTGAACTCGCTATCCACACCTTGTGGTATTCGTCGTAAACGGCCGGCGCTCAGACCCAGTATTCTGCACTGTAAGTATTCAGGAGATGCTCTCAGGACGTCGCATTCTGCGAAGCTCCGTGTCATTTGCGAACAATCCCAAATCATCTGCATGGGTGTGAACCTCACAAGCAGCAAGGAGTGTAACTCAGGACAAGGGACCAGGGGCTACCACTTGATTGGGCGGTCGCAGAGCTGTGTCTGTTGTAGAATCGAGCCCGATGCAAGGTGGGTAAGCAAACCGGTGGCGACCGAGATCGGCAGAGTGCCATCGCGAGGAGGTGAGGCAGGCTGCATCACTAGATACTCTGGGGTTCTTGACCGCTATTTCAAAGGATTCCATACATGAATGGCTAGTCGCTTTGCATTTTGCCCCGGGGCTGCGTCGTTGGTTGCCTCCTCCAACCGATGCGCCTTGTCTGCCTTGTTCGCCTGGGTCGCTGTCATCTTCGCTGCCATCTTCGCTGCGTCCCCCGAGTTGGTATGGCCAGTCAAGTTCTTCAGTGCTCGACTCGGTCTCTCTCACACCGACGCACGTGATGATAAGTGATACCAATACTGCGTGTATTCGGTGGAATTTGGGGGTGTCTTCTTATCCATATGTGAACATATTTAAACGATCAATTGTCAATAAGTACTGAAAAACGAGGTGCAGCATAAGATGCGAACTTGATGAATACTGGCCCAGTCGTTGTCGAATGGTGAGTAAATAGAGTTTCTGAACCGTTATGACTTGAAATGGTCCAACAAAGCCGCATCATCATAGGAAAGATATTGACTGATTCTAGGAATGTTCAAGTGAAATTGTAAAGTAAGGAAATGGACAAAGGGATACAAGTCCAGGAGAGATTAAACTAGAAAGAGACGGACGAAGTAGTGGAGTGAAGAAAATGGACGGAGTGAAGGAAATGGACGGAGTGAAGGAAATGGACGGAGTGAAGGAAATGGACGGAGTGAAGGAAATGGACGAAATGAAGGAAATGGACGAAATGAAGGAAATGGACGAAATGAAGAAAATGGATGAAGTGGTGGTTTCAAGGAAATGGACGAAATGGACGAAATGAAGGAAATGGACGAAATGAAGAAAATGGATGAAGTGGTGGTTTCAAGGAAATGGACGAAGTGGTGGATGAGGGAAATGGACGAGGTGATGGACGAGGTGGTGGATGAGGGAAATGGACCAGGTGGTGGATGAGGAAGTGGTTGGTTTCGACGAAATGAACGAAGGATGTGGTTAAAGATCAGGCAAATGTGACGAAGCGAGGAAGAGCGCGTTGAGTGCTATTATATACTTCAGTCCGAAAGATTCCTCGATTAATTATTCACAAAGAACTGCGGACTTAGCCATCTTAGGTAGGCAGTTTTCCCTGCTCATATAGGACCCCTGCTGGCAATTCATTTTCAAAAATTGATTGTAGATACTTGACCCGATATCCTATTTAGGAAATATCTCGATAAAAAGTAAATATCGGTGAGTACCTACTGCATGCGGGTGGGGGTCAGTTTACAGCGCGGCTAAACCCCCAACTGTGCGGCTCACCCAATCTTTTATAGGGGACCTCTGGCGTAACTGAATTCAAATCCGACAACACTAAATATTGACCTCTAAGCATTGTTCAACGTAGCTATCGCAACTAAGTAAATAAATTTCATTTTTAAAAATATACTAATAGTTCCCAGTCGAACGATAGGGCTATTATGTAAAATATTTCTGCTATTGCACCACCCGCCGAGTCGCTTGTAAGCAGAAGCTCAACGTAGTATAGAGCCTCTTTATGCAACTAAAATTGGCCACCTACGCAGAGCGTATTGCTATTTCTAATATCGATAGAATAGATGCCTTTAATACCTATCTATATATTTTGCTGCTAGGACGATCTCTTTCGACTTGTTTTTCAGGAGCTGCCATGCTTGAACACAACAATCTGACCGACAAGATGTATAACGCTACCTGAGCACAGGTATGGGTCCGCTTGATTGGACCATATACTATGAGTCAGCAACAAAAATGTAAGTACCTAAGCCACTTGCGGCATCTTCCTGGGTACTCCGTAATATCCAATCACAGCGCAGCCCTATCTATGCTTCTAAGTAACACAGCATCTCAAAATATAATGTGGAGTCGGTAAGCTGAGGGTTTCAATTGTAATTCTGTCTCCGTTGTACTCCGAGTGCCAAAATAATCAAACGTCTGTGAGCCCCCTCGCAATACTACATGCTATAAAGATGCTGACAGTTCTCTGTAGTGCCCTCGAAGTCGATCTCGAAGAACTAAGTTATTAAAAAAATCCCCCGCGTTCTTTCTGGGTCGATTATGGATTATGTCTACAGTCAACAGGTGTGGAACTACCGGGCTATGGTCTCAGCTACTTGAAGCCAGTTATTCATAAAAGCCGGGATATTTTATATACAGTAAGCCGCTTCAAAGGATAATTTGATACTGAAGGATCACCAGGGAGGATGAAAACACAAAAATATATTAAAACTAGTGTAAACCCTGATTAGAGAATACCATAAAGAATATTCTCAACTTCACCAAGTTGTGTAAAGATGCTCTGAGCACCTTAACGGGAATTTAAGAGACATGTTTGATAAGCGCGGGCTGCCCTTCTTTGCATTAGCTCGACTTGTCATATAGTATATATAAGTAAGTGACTACTACTTGACAATGATCTTTGACTCCCTATCTTTTAGACTAGAGGTACCTTACATACCCTCGTCGGCGAATCTGAGCAGAAATAGGAGATATTTAATGGCTGAAATCCTTTTGAAAGGCCGATCAACAAAGCAGTATCAATACCATAACGAGTTGCCAAAGATTATTCTAAAGTTAACTTTGGCTCGGTGGTCATTAAGATCAACAACATCTTGCCCACACACTAAATATCCAATAAGGTAAAGGCCCTCACAAGTTTGATAAGGACACAACAGTGTAAGTACTAGGCGCTAGAATTAGCAGTGTCCTGTAGTCCGGGCCAATAGAACACCATGCCAAGCGAATCAGCAGTTACATTACTGCCTATTGGCACGCAAGTATGTGCGAGTCTGGGATAAATACATCAATTACGCACCCGATTAGTAGTTGAGACCACCCCATTGCCAGCACGCTTTCCTTCCTGTACCACGTGCGTGACCAAAATAGGGTGGGTGGTGGCTACCTACTATAGTTCCTGCTGTTTCAATATTGTGGTAGCTCAACACAGGAAATATAACCAGCTGTGATGAGCGTATGTACTTCGCATGCTTGAAAACTTGCAATCTAGAAAATATATAGCAGAAGTTCAAAACTGGTCTCTACACTATGATACAAGCCACCTATCCGCAAGCGCTCTTGCATTCCTGCAAGGTGGGCTGAAGCAAAAACGGCGTATTCTCTTCTTTCAGCGTATATTCGCATCGCCCGCCCTCGACACACTCTCCCTCTAGATTTGTGCTTGCCCTGAAGCTCGTCCCGCCCGTCATGCGCTTGTAACCATTCGTGGCGTAGAGGGTAGCGTTGAAGGCGAGCGAGAACGAGAGGCTGAGGTAGTAGTCTCCGGGGGCCGAGAGGTCGGTGTGGAGCTCGTTGAGCGTGATGGTCCATTGCGCGTTAGAGTAGTCGTTGGGTTGGTTGTCGGAGACACAGGTGGTGCTGCTGTGCCCGTAGGGAGTCTGCGCATCCGTTTTCCAATGTAGCTCGCATTGCGCTATGCTGGATCTAAACGCCGCGTAACCCCCGCCAGATCCGTGCGGTGCTGGCACTGCGGGAACGCTGCTCGGGTTCGAGATCGTTACCAGCAGGCTGCTGGCGTTCGTGCCGTAGGGACTATCGTGAGGGTGGGACGTGGACAATGAGCTGATCTCCCACGCTTTTAGCGGATACCACGGCGGGAGAGGTGGGACGGGTAAATCGGCCGATGCTAAGAAGGCTCGCGATGAGGCGGCGGCGAGTGCCACGCCGAACGAGAGGAGTCTCATTTTCGGTTCTTGGAGAGAAAATGTATATGTTCCACGCGAGATTGTGGTAGAGATCGGCAAGCTATCTTGACGGTGAATGACCAAGTTACACCACCTTGGTTTCTGGTAACATCCTCTGCGGTTTTATATACGAGTTGTTAGTCGGGGCCATGACAGATCTTTCCCTTTGAAGGCAGCCGGTTAAGCTGCGATGTGAACGTGAGCTTCGTATTTGCGTTCGGGCCGTCCTCGTTGTGGGATTTCGGCTCGCTCTGGCTGCATATTAATATTGAACATCTAGACCTCTGGCCCTGTAGTTATGCCTCAGTCCCGGAGTCCATCACGAAATATCGAGCAAATGAGAGTGGCTCGTGTGGAGCTGCAGCGTTGCAAATTGCCGTTACATTACGGCAAAAACACCATGATGCATACGAATGCAGAGCTATTGCTGCATCCCACCAATGTTGCGGTCATAAAAATCGGAACATACGACGCAGGTGAGGCGGGCTAGCCTCGCTCGACCGCATGCGCGCTCCTCTTTTCCTGTACAGTACAGTAGCTTCTTGTTTATCTGTTTCCGTAGCGGAATTTCACCGATGCTCTTGGATATACAACGTTACCCGCGCAAGGGTGCTTGAGCAGCCGAAGCGTCTCCTGTCTGTAATTATTCAGCTCAGTACATTTTGCCGCCTGGGCGGCGCTTTATGGCGTCATGGAACATTCTCGCTTGCGCATACAGACTCCAGTGTGTTGGCTTTTATGGTGTCTTCCGTCGCGGCGGTGCCTGTTTACTGGGCCACGGCACCTTAGCTGGGGAATTTGCTATTTTTGCGATCGACGTCCGTGTCGATCGGCAGGAGCTTGCACCCCAACTTGATGTTACTTGCCGTCTTGCCGTCTTGCCATCTTGCTGGCGTGCCTGCAGCCCCCGGTCTGATATCGGACCATTGTCTTATGCCGGATCTTCGGCTATACAGCCATGATTCTCGGAGTTCCAAGGTTGTCGGCGCCCTGGGACCCCCAACCGCCCGGCGTGCGTCCCAGTTATAGATTGCAGCCCAAGCGGCACCTACCGTGCGTAGCGGGGTCGGGTGCCGACAACATCGCAAAACGATATGGGGTGGTTACGGCATTGCCTGTAGGTAGTAGGTAAATGGGGAGCTTGTATAGCATTGGTAGATAGACACGAAGTAGAAGTTTAGGAATTTGAGTCAAGCCGACTTCCGAAATGCTCACCCTTTTAGCATGCTGTCAGCCCTACATTAGGCCCCGGCGAAGCCTATCCGCTGCCCCTATCTTGGGCGCTAGAATCGATAGGTATTAGCCTACATTAGCGCCAGGGGTTATACAAGACCATCACCGTGATTCCATGGAAGTTGTTACCAACTTTATGACGATCGTATATTTTTGAACAGTATATTCGTCTTAAAAAATAACCGCAGGGATTGTCTTGTATTGGCCATTGTTTTTGACCTTGGGCTAGCGGACCTTAGGTAGTCTAGATACATGAGGTATCTAGGTCGGTACCTGAGTTTATCAAAAGTTAGATACCGAGGTCAGTGTAAATAACTAATGCTACAAACTACTCTTTACGCTTGCCATGCCTACCTTTTGATGTAGTCGGGGCGCAGGCACAATAGATCTCATTTTAAATATATATCGCGACCCAACACGCCGATGGCTATTGTACATGCCAAGCTTGTGCGCATTTCCGCAAGGTGTAGGAAGTAGGCACTGTTCGTCGCATACCGCTCGTTGGCATCTTGGGCTGCTTCTATATCCAAAACATTAAACTGGCCGAATTCAGACTAACATGGGAACACAAAGAAGATGAGGCACTATTGTACATACCTGAATGAATATCAACACGGGCATTGACGTAGACAGAACCTCAAGAGGTCAACTGCCAATAACATAATGTCAAGTTCAGCTCTAATGACTTTTTATATAAATACATTACCTATCGAGGCATATATCTATAGATTTAGGCGACTTACAATGCCTTGCCTTATTGCTTATTGTCTACTAATGGGGTCGTCCGTTGATGCCTATTCCCATCCTAGCTATCTTTGATACCTTAATCCAATAACTGATGGATTCTGATAGAATGACTGCCTGGGTAGGAACGAGATGCGGCATGACCGGTACAGCACCAAACTTAAGTTATGCCTACATATACCATATACATCAGAACCTAATCAATCGTGCCGAATTTTGACCGCCCAGTCCGGGGTAGACCAGATCCTATTCAGGTAGGCCTGAAAGCCTATTGCCGCCAACTTGATGATAGTTTTCCGTGCGGTCACTTCAATTCCATTACCGATACACACGACTTTCTATTCGCCCCGGCCCGACATTATTTTGCTCATACGAATTTCCCAGGGGAAACGCTCTTTCGGCCGAAGACAGACTCTGTCACCGAAATTCTCAACTGGTAGATAGTTGGTCTCTCGCTCGCGCGGTGGGAACACCGAAATGCCTTGTTTGGCTCACGAAACCAACCTTGATGGATCAATGTTCCAAGGCAAATGAATTCAGAGTATCACACAGAAACCGAAGTCGGCATGGGCTTGGAACTGTTCTCGCTATAGCCCGTTAGCCGTTCCTAATAATAAAGTAGGAGCAACCAACTATTCAGTATTTATTCACCTAGCTTTCTAAAATATCGCACGCTAACACAACCGTACATGCGGCCCTCCCGCTTTAATATTTCGAGCGCGGGACAATAGCAGTTGCATACCGATTATAGAGGAGTCTTAGGATAATATCGAAAGGACCCAAGCTGCTGAATTGTGTCGCGGGATCTGGGCGTTAATACGCTGGGGCAAATGTCATGTACTTGCACGCCGTGCTTTCTTGCCGTATCGTAGCGACTAAACCACTCACGACATGTCAAGCAAGGAGAAAGCGCACCCCCGTTAAGCGATTCGTATGCTGGCTGTCATCTATTGTGTCCCTATCACCGCGCGAGTTTAGTTCCTAGAGATAAGAGGACAGGATACTCATGAACCCATCAATCAATCCCGAACTCTGGTCCCTCATCTTGGAGGTACGTTATCGGAATTAACAATATCGTATCAACATGATGGTAACAAAATAAAAAGATACTTGCTATCCCAAGCGACAAGATTACACCAGCTAATCTGGCTATAATACATGAAATCTCTATGGACAGCTACTCCCTACGGTCTGAACGTAGTGATCTTACCAAAAGTATCGCTCTTCCCCCAGATCCCAGCGCGAAGCCCGGCCAACTGCACAATCTGGGAGTGATCCACGAAGAGATTGACATCGACACCGAACTCCCTAATGTACCTGTTGGATGTCTAGTTAGTATATATCTAGCTAGTCAACGGCGGTGGTAGAACCACTATGTCATCCCCAGCACAGAACAAATCACAAAAGGCAAATAGTACGAGACTCACCAATTGAAAACCGCAGGATCAGCAGCCTCAAACATGACCTTCTCCATAGGAACATCCCTCAAAACCGCCTGCACAACATCCGTGCGCCAAGCCCTCACATTCTCCGTAATCCCCTCACTCTCAATCATCAAGCGATCGACCCCGGCATCCACAAACCTCCTCGCCATAGCAATCGCCTTAGCAGGATCGCTGGCACCCAAGCCCTCAAGCTCAGCAGCATCCGAGTCTCCGCCCGCGCCGAACTGGATACCGATCTCAGGCTTGGGGCACAGCCCCTTTTCCCGGACGCGGGCCGCGAGCCGCAGCCAGTCGTCGCCGGGGAGGCTGAGGAACCCGGTCGACAGCTCGACGACGTCGAAGCCTACGCTCTTGCACTTGTCTAAGTACCTGTCCACGGCCCCTGCGACGTCGCCCCCGCTGCTGCTGAGGATGTGCTCGATCCAACCCCCTGTGCTCACGTACACGCCGTGCGCGTGCGCGAGCTCGATTACCTCGCGCAGGCGTGCTTCTGGGAAGAGGGAGAAGGAACCCCCTGCGAATTTCAGGCCGTCGATGTCTTTAGGGAGGATAAGTTAGCCAGTCATACAAGGCGTGAAGTGAGATAGCTAGGAGATAGGAGGTGGGTATGTTAGAGCTGCTCTAAGTAAGCAGGTAGATAAAGAGATAACGATAACCCATTACTACAGAAAAATAAGATAAAATAAAATAAAATAAAATAAAAAGAAAATAAGGAATTATATCACGATGAAATTCCTTACGTATACCCATAGTCTCAAGCACATCCGCGAGATAGCGCGTGCCCATAACACTATAATACGGGCCGCGGATCTCCGTCACCGCTTTGTTTCGCGGCTTAGGCGACACTGGGTTATGGCGAACGAAGCCGAAGCCCCGCTCGGCGTCCTCTAGTAAGATCTTAGGAGACTGCGACTGAGACTCGTTCGATGCTCTCGAAATATGTGCTAAACTACGGTACTGGGGTGGCGTCACGGGCGGCGGGTGGCGAGACCGCCCTTGATTGACGGTATATCTCGATGCCAAGACGGACACCGTCGGAGACGGATGACGGCTTGCGCGTAGAGCCCCGGATATCGGCGCGCGGAGTGACATTGTGATTTTACCTTAAAACAGATAGACTGAATACGGATACAGCTAAGAGGTATACTAAAGCACTAACTACCAGACTAGATCTGCTCGACGTAAAGAGGAGTATTTAGCTAGTTTCAGCTTGATTTCTCTATTATCAAGTGTTTATTTCATCCGGCTCATCTATTCCTCATCATTGGTGATCGCCGGTTCCATAACGTCACGACCCTGGGCCAGAGCCGGGTTGTAAAGGGGTTGGGGTTTCGCGTCATGTTTATGTCATATCCCCGGAATAATCTGTCGACAGACAACGACTAGTCTAAGGACTTTATCCAATGTGGTTGTTTTATAGATAGACCATTCTTAACGATGTATGGGGCGGATTAAAGCCTACCACGCGAAACACCGTCATACAAAAATCAAGTTCGGGAACTACGGAGATTCTTGGTCAACGAGTTGGGCCGTAGAATGCGTACACATGCTTCGCTGTTAGAATTTCGGGCCTGACTAGCCAAGCTCTGAAGAAGGCAAAATCTAGGAAATAACTTTAAATTCGCTCACACCTTAATGCCGCTTCGCATAGTTCTATAAGCCACACCTTTTGATTACCTATCGCCCAATTTAACAAGGAGCAATTCGACGGCTGATTACCATTTAGTATAATGGGCGGCATAATCACGGGAGAAAGAAGCATAATATATACAGTTTATGGCTTTTCCATTCAAAAAGTCACACTACACGGTCTATAGACAAGACATCTTTGTTCCACTCGCGCCATCAAGCATAATACCGCATTTCAATCATTTTGACATACATTTTACAACTTGCCGGCGGCGTGGAAATCTTCAAGTGCCTCGACAACGCGTGCCTTCATGCTCTGTTCGCCGGCACGTACCCATACACGGGGGTCGTACTTCTTCTTATTGGGCTTGCCGGGGCCTTCAGGGTTACCAACTTGGGTTTTCAGGTATTCAATGTTGCCCACGATGAAATCACGGTGACCGACTAGGTAAGCCCACTGCAGGTCGGTGTCAAGGTTGACCTTGACGACACCATGCCCAATGGCCCTGTTGAACTCGTCCTTGCTCGAACCAGAGCCGCCGTGGAAGACGAAAAAGACGGGCTTCGAGTCCTTGGCCTGGCTTAGCTTCTCGGCAACATATTCTTGGTGCTTGCCAAGAATATCAGGTCGTAGCTTGACGTTGCCTGGCTGGTAGACGCCGTGGACATTGCCGAAGCCTGCAGCAATGCTGAACATCTTGGAAATAGAACTCAATCTCTCGTAGATGGACCAGATGTCCTCTGGTTGGGTGTAAAGGGAGTTGTTATCCACGTCTTCGTTGTTAACGCCATCTTCTTCACCACCAGTGATACCAACCTCCATTTCTAGCCAGAGGTTGACAGCGGCAGACCTCTTCAGGTACTGGGCGGTGGTGTCAATGTTGGATTTTAGGTCCTCCTCTGATCTAAACACACATTTGTTAGCTGTGCACTTTTCTGAGAGCCTTGATTGGTCCTCGAAATGTGTAAGGCGCTTAGAGATACAGCTGCTGTGGGACTGTTTCCCTAGGATGTATCTCTCTAGAGACAGAATGAAAGTGTAGCGAGCGTTCAACTTACAGGTCAATCATGTGACTGCTAAATAGAGGAGTTCCGTGCTCCTTAAAGAAGGCCTCTATGTCATATTAGCTATCTGTCTGTACGCTTATATAGCTCATATATGATGATTATTGAACTAACCATCGGCATCGAGCATGCCATCGAGCCAAGGAAGCAGCTTCTTGGCACAGTGATCTGAGTGTAGAATAACAGGGATCCCGTATAGAGGTGCGACAGAGCGAATAAAGTGGGCGGCAGCTAGAAAAGGAGGGTTTCTGACGTCAGCTAAGTGGGCAATATGAGGGAGATGAAAGGGGAAAGGGGTTGAATTACCAACGGCACCGGCAATTGAGGCCTCTTGGTTGGTGTTGGAAACGCCCTTGCCGGCGAAGAAAGCGGCGCCGCCGTTGGAAGTCTGAAGGATGATAGGCGACTTGGAATCACGGGCAGCCTCCAGAGTGGCGACGACGGTGGAAGACGAAGTTACGTTGACGGCGGGCAGGGCGAAGCCGTTCTCCCTCGCGTAGTTGAGGAGCTAATGACACCCGGTTTGCATCAGCAGTGCCCTCCCTATGCTTCGCAGGAGAGCCGTCAAGAGCCATTAAGAGCTAGGAGAAGACAGCACGAACCTTGTAGACATCCTCACCGTAGATGACGCCGGGCTTCAGTCCGAGCTTGTCCATGATGGGATAATGATGAATATGATATGCCAAGGTGGGACGAGTGGAAGGGAGATGGGTGCAGGTGCAGCTTCAAATGCGCATTAGCGAGAAGCGACGAGGAATGTCGGACAGCAATAATCCTGAGGATATGGGAGGAAGAGGATGATGTTGATGAGGTATTATTAAGTGCCTAGAGGGAGGGGGTTTCCAAAAGGCGAAGTGGGAGGAGGGAAGAAACAAAGGTCAAAGCGGACGAATTTAGCTTGGTCTAGAGAGTAATTTATGGGCGATTGATCCGATTAGGTGCTGATTACTGGCCGTAGATGGGTATAGGTACCTAGAAAGGGCCGAGTAGTGGGAAACCGCCTATAGGCCAGGCAGGTTAGGTACTAAGTAGGTTCGTCGATAAAGCAGTGGCGGCCTAGTATCGCGACACCTTTTTTACGTGTAATTCTAGGTCGCACGCAGCAGTCGGTCAAGAGTCGGATCAGGTCGTCTGAGGAGGGGGAGGGGCAATCAAGCAAGGGACAAGGGAGCATCGGCGCATTGCGGCCACATTAGTGGCTATTGGCGGGCTAATGGTGGATATCTAGCAGCTGGTGGTTCGAGACTTGCCAAGACCGACCCCAGCAGCCAGGACAACCCCGCCGTTGCACTAGGTACATGCTGAGCCTGCAGAGTTGGGTGGTTCTCGGTGTACTGAGGGGTTATTATTTCGCATGGCAATTATTGGTGCAGTCCGCCGCCACAGCCAAGCAGTCTTCCATCTCCTACCTCCTATTTGCTGTGCTGTAGGTGTATCTACTGTACATACTTTAGTCCGGGTATTTCTCAGCTTCAATTTTCTAGGTTACCGAGTTAGAACTTTGATCCTACAGTTCATTCCGATATACTCCACACGTTGCCTTTCGTATGTATACCTAGTGAGTGCTGTGTAGTACTCCAATTTCCATCTGCCGAGAGTATAACTAGTGACGACGAATTCTCGGGTCGTCGATTCGACGAGATGCTACCTCACATCATCTAAATGATGTGAGGCGGTCTGTCATTGACAAGAATGCATAGAGTCTCGTGTGAGCTAGAATCTTTCTGAATTGGATGTTGTTACACTGTCTCCTCAACGGTTGAGATTATGTCATACCCGCCTTCGGATTGCCCCTCTCTGTGAGCGCTTGGTAGTTTCATAAACCAGTCTGACTCAAGTCCCAGGAACATACATGGCATGGGATAGCGAGCGTGCATCTCGGCTATCATCGCCGTCGTCGTCGCCTTTCATCCCGCACTGGACCAATCAACTGTAGAACCCCGGGCAAGGGCGCCGGTCCTGCTCCCTTCTTCCCCACATGGAGAAGTACTACCGAGGATCCATATCGGCCTACACCCGAAGTCTTCCGGACATTCACGATCCCGGCTTGACCAAGTTGGGTAACCTACTCTATCATCTTTGAGGCTATTCCCTCCTGGCGGCTGGTTGAGATGTGTGTATACGAAGTCACGGGTGTTACGGATCCAATGGCCACGAGGATTGTCATTTGTACGAGATTAAATGAAATGGATATGGGTTACATAATGAGCCGCACCATAAGTTATCTATTCGGCCTAGTAGTCAAGTTTGTATAACCCCCATGCATTATGAACTTGGCGAGGATGGTTTCTTGCCGCCAATGTTAAATGCGATCGTGATCGCCATCGTGTTTTCCACTCGCCCCGTTCTTACGATCATTTCTCGAAGCTTATGGTGAGGCACGTTCGCGTTTACACATACCAGCTATTACGTAATGCTACGTATATACTGATGAAGTAGAAGATGATTAAAAAAATCAGATAGCATTACATGAGGTGATAGCCAACATAAATGTGAGAGTAAAAGGGCAAATTTTGAAAATTGGAACAAGAGATGTGATGGAAGGCACCAAATTGAGTGGAAATGGTGCTCTTAGTCGTCTCTTGGGACGGACCTCCAGTGGTTTGGCTGGGATGCGCTAGCTACTCCTTAACGATGTGTCACGATTGAACAATCAGTTCGGACGCGTTATGACTGCCACGGACGCTACGCGCTACCTCCTCCCCTGCGCCGCATCCTTCAAGTGCCTAGATCGATTCAGCATCCTGGATGATCCAGGAGAACTCGAGGATGCAGACGGTCAGGTGCCATTCTGGCCTCTCTTCACCGCGCTGCTTAGCAGCTCCGTGGAGACGCCAACCCAGCTAGCTGAGCTCCTAGACACCATTGCCGTCACCCTCCGCGGCAGCTCCGGGCCAGCGGGAGACTATCAGCTTCTCAAATCATTCATTGGTGACTTACAATCATCGTTCTTCAACGAGTATTGGCCGCTCATTGTTCAGCTTGCTCTCGACCTTCCGCAGCATTTCCCAGGCGGCAGCTTGCCGGTCCTCGGCACCGAAGGCTCGCCCTCTTCTCTGAAGCTTAGCAGAAGCCAGACGGCTTGCCTCGTTGTTCACCAGTTTCTTTGCACCTTGCGCGCGCCTGTCTGGAGGGAAGATTTCTTCGACTTCAGCATCTGGTACGCATCGGGGCAACGGCACGAGCAAGCGTGTAGGATTTATCTGACCTGCTTCTTCACCTACTTGGACACGCTTCGTCATACCGCCGAGCCACCTCCAGACGATCATGGCGTCACTTATACTCTGGTAACTGCTGAGCCGGGCTTCGCGGCAATAGGTTCGTCGCCAATACCTCTTTGTCCGATCGAGATTACGATCGTGGACAACTACCAAACATGTCCTGTGCAGCTGGGCTTGCCTTCCGGCGCAACCGTAATCGCCGCAAACCGTTATGTAGGCTTCGGGCAATCCGCAACCTAGGAAGAAGTTCACGTCGGAAGTTCGCCGGAGGTTTGCCCGGCTGTTCTAGTTACCCCGCCACTAGAGAAAAACCAAGTCCTCGTCGTAAGAGGTGCGGAAGCCGTTCTTAACATCACCGGACAGCGACGGGGGATTAAGGTCGCAGCTCACGAAGTAGGAGGACCTGTCGATTGGCGTCGGCGTACGATGCTGTTTATGGACGCTTTAGAACTTGACGTCGAAAGTGACGAGAATGGTCTCCCGGACCTCGCTCCTGAGAATCTGATAAGAGACTTGAATAAGGCCGCCATTGCATTCTCTTCGGATTCCTACGAAACCGTTTACAGTACGCTCTGGGGTTGTGGTACCTTCGGGGGAGACCCCTTTGTTAAAGTCATTCTGCTATGGTGCGCTGCCTCGGCTGCGCGGACTTCGTTGAAGATTATTTGCGATCATGAGTCGCAAGAGATCGCTTTAAATTTGAAAAGCCTTATAGCAGCGGCTAGAAGACGAGTCGAAACGGTGGAAGACTTGATAGAGCTACTTGAATACATTCCTCGGAAGACTGCGAGACTGGCGACTTTTGATTGCATGATGGAACAACTATCCCCGGTAGGTAGGGACCCGTGAGGTCATATGCCCAATTGTATTAGACGTCCAAATCCTAGTTCCAAGACAGCTGCATAATCTTAAATGCTGTGCTATTATTTATATGCAGCCTACAGGCGCACGCACCGAACTAGTTAGCAAATGGAAACGGGATTCATGTGCAATCTAGCGTTGATTTCTAGAAAGTGATAGATCTATAATAAGTAAAAAGATTTCTTATAGTATTTTATACGCCTAGATAATCCAATAAGATCGCCTTCGCATGCATATGTTGTGTCTCTCGATAGCGTGAGTCACGAGGGCTGCCTCACCTCTCACCCTGTCTACACTGTTTCCGTTTCCGTTTCCGTGTCGTCTCATGCCGGCCAAAGAGCATCGTAAAATTTGATGAGAAATTAAATACATTAGCTACGAACGTTGTACTTGTCTTGACCGTGTAGAATAAGAGCGCTCGATCTATAAGTAGATCTTATCCTTAAGGTGTTTGGGGGTCTTGACTCAATAGTGAGTGTGGAAATAGACCAATACTCGGCGTTTCTTACCTTGACGTAGGAGTGTTCTACCTGTGTCGCGTAGTAGTCAATGAAGCCAGGGGCAAGGCAGCCCAGCAGGCTCGTAGGAGCCAAGTTACGGAGGCGTTGATTTTTGGAGTAGGGAGCTGTGTAACGATGTGGTAATGGTTAACTTTATGGACGGGTCTTATGATTATTGTTATTTCTGAATGAAAGGTCTTGAAAGACCTACTAATTGACTAGGTACCTAAGCCTAAGGTTTATATGTGCATGTGTATGTATGTGTCTGCCACCTCCTTTCTGGTACGGATCTAGCCTTACAAATCGCCATGAGCGTATATCCGCACTATCGAATGAGATGACTGATCGGTCATGAATGCTCTTATCCCTTATCGATTCTTGAGGACCATATAGTATACATAATGGATATGAGTAGAATTATGGTTCTCTTAAATATGTGACAAGGGGAACTGCTGAGCTAAATGATACGACTTGAGTCAATGTCCTTAAAAATCGTGAGCCCTTTTCTCTATACATCCTACACAGCGTTCAAATTCTACTACAATGCAAAGCTCGCTGTTTCCCTTTTTAAATCTTAGCCATGATGCTACCCGTGATTCCCCTTCTACCCACATGAGTTGCTCGTTTCTTCTCATGACTGCCAAATACCGACTCTACAATTTCTTGGGACCGAACAGCAAGGATGGATAATAGTGTATCACTCAACTAAGGACTTGTTGTTAGACTCGGTCAAATGGAAATGAGGTCAGGACATATCAACTTACCCCGTGAGTTCCCTCGCAGCACCCTTGGAGCCAAATACCAGAGCCCGGTGAAACCTTCCCGGGGGCGAATTGAAGACTGTAGTCGCGATTGACGTTGACCGGACGGCCGCCGATTGTCTTCGATCCGTGGGACACATCAGAGTTCGTAAGCCCTGGGCCTTCTGGAAGAAGATCCACGATATTCTCCATCATGGTTAGATGAGCCTGTCGCTGGTAACCTGTGGCGGCGATGACAAGGTCGCACTCCAAGATTTCATCGGCGTCTGACTTTTCGTACACGGCACCTAGGGTATTTCGACTGAGAGGTCGTACCACTAGTCTTATTTTGTCCGGCTGTGCTTCAACTCCCGCGATAGTGCTTGAATTCAAAATGCGGTGAGGCCAATTCTTGCTGTCGCTGCCTAGCTCGCGTTGCTGGTCGTACATGCGCTCATATAAGTGTTCAATCAGCTCTAATCGCACAACGCCGTAATTTGTGCTACGAGCATCGCCTAACAGCGATCGGCGCAGTTCGTCAGACCTTGAGAATAGTTCGTCAACGTAAGAGGGATTGAATATTGAGTTTACACTGTGCTATGTTAGCCGCGATATCATTTGAGCTGCAATTAGGTGTGTTATGCTGAAGTAGCTGCACTCACAATGGAGAGTCATCACTAGGTTTGAGAAATTCGGAGCGCATTACCAGCGCTGTCTTCGAATTTGGATACAAATTCTGGATGTTATTGAATATTTCTGCGGCACTCTGTCCGGCACCCACAACGGCCACGCGGTATGGGGCGTCCCGCTGGTTCAGTATCTGGGGAACTAGGTGCGCGTATTGGGAGGAGTGGATGACCTTGGGATGGTTTGATGGCAAGCCCTTGGGGATTGATGGCTGCCCGCCGATGGCAAACAGTACGTTCTTGGCCTGGTGTGTTACTATGGCGCCCGTTATAACATTTCTGGAGGTGACGGTAAAGATCGAGACGGGTCCGGCTGTCTGCTGCGGTGAGACTGAGATAACCTCGCTTCCGTATCGCACGACATCATCGAATGAGCTAGCACACCAGCGGAGGTAATCTTCGTACTCGACACGTGCGGGGAGGAACGTGCTTAGGTTGGTGAACTCAACCAGTCGGTCGTTCTGGTATAAGTAATTTAGAAACGTAAATTTGGAAGTTGGATCTCTCAAAGTTGCCATGTCCTTAATGAAGGAGATCTGCATCTTGGATCCGGACAAGAGCATGCCGGCATGCCACGCGAACTGTTGTTGCTTCTCTAAGAAGAGAACCTTTGGTGACGTTGAGGTATTAGAGCCCGGCAGTCTTCCCGCCTCGACTGAATCGTGAAGAGCAACGGCAATGGCAAGACTAGCTGGGCCAAAGCCAACACAAATGAGGTCGTGGAGCTCATTGGAAGGGGTCGGCTTTAAGTGAGACACATTGCTTCGTCGTGGACCGTTCGCCACACGCTTGTTCACGCCATTGGAAGTCGGATAACTCCGTCCGCTATTCGCGACAGCGCGAGGATCATCGTCTGTAAGACTATGAGATACCATGACGGCTAGCGTTAACCCTTGATATGATTTGTTCAGTTGCCTATGTGAAACTAATATATAGTTGTGTTAATGGCGTCGATATAGCTAACAGGTGATAGAAAGATGACTTCTATATCCTGGGTGATGGCGAGCGTTATAGTGACGTTGGAGTGGCGAGGAGAGGTGACTAAGTTTGGTAACCAGCTAAGGTTTTGGTGGTATGTGACACGGCAGTCACGGGAAGAAGCAAGGCGACGTTACCAGGCTGGCAGATAGGAAACTAGGAGGAGTGGAAGATTTGCCGGGACTTCGAATGTGCTGGTCGGTGACAGTCAGTCTTATACCCAGAGGGACTTGGAAGACCCGAATGCGATTTCCGCTACTACCTACATGTACACCTCAGCTCGTGACACAACCTAGTACCAGCAAGGAAGGCCTCGGGGTCCAGACTCGCGCACAACGATGGTCGTTGAGTGGGGAATGGGTTGCCATGTTCTATTACTCAACAATGGTATGCGTCGTGGACCGCGTTCTAGCGCCAGGAAATGATTTCTTGGATGGGGAACGGGTTAGAGACAACAAGGTTAGCGGTAGTGGTGTATCGCATTTTGCAAGCGGCGCCCGAAGCAGTGGGATGGTACCATAGACGTCTTAGAAATGTAAATCTATCCTTCATAGTAACTAGTCTCCTGCAGTACCTAAGGCAGGCAAGCTACCCACTTAAACAAAAGGATTTAGTGTATATTCGCGTGGAAGCGGGAGTCACCGTTTATAGTATAACAAGCTCTACTAATTGAGGGTTCGAGGAGATATATTTATCACTACCTAGGTAGTTAATGTAGTTGAACCTACATCACCTATCGATTAGTTTTCCAATTTCAACCCCTTTGTCTTTGGCTACCATGGTATGAAAACAAACCGCCGAAACGGACTATGAGTACCATGTAGATCGACAGCTCAAAAAAAAAAAAAAAAAAGCTGTCCGTAAAGACGACGTATATCACTATGATGCAGCTAAGAGGGGCGTGTCAAGGGGGGTTGGCGACATCGGCATTATCATCGGATCTGATAAGATGAACCTGCATGAAGCTAACTCAGTCGGCCGTAGCCTGGCTATGACGACGTGGTAGAGGTACCTCTTGTTGGTGGCATGTCGGATTTCCATCACCCCATCCTAGTGCCATCTCCACCATTTCAAGCAAATCGCGCATCCAACTTCATCCCTTCCACGTTGGAAATGCCCCCACGGGTGGATACTCTCTCAGAACAGCACTCCGAGAAGCCAGGTTCGAACGTTTGCACACTGACAGCCTATGCTGAGTCGTCTAGCTGTGAAGGAATCACATGAAATTTCTCTTTCGATCAATTAAATGGTATCCTCAGCCTATTATAAATGACGACGATGATGATAAGTGACCCCTTTGAATAATTGGTAATTGACCTCACGATGAGAAGCCTGTAGCTCAATTCAAAGACTGCTTTATGTCGGTCCACCGGCAGTAAGGGACAGACTAACTCTGACAGCCCCATTTTAAGATTATAATTGTAATAGAAATGAAGACAAAGTGGGACTAGAAGTGTCTTTGAATATCAGTAACGACGGGTACTACAGGCCGAAGTTATAACGTAAATCCTCGACGACCTCGCCTACCTCCTTTTACCTCCTTTCTATCACTCGCTACTGATATTGACGTGGTAGTGAGTCCGTGGGGCAATAGATGTTCGCTAACCCTTTAGACCTGCTGGTTTTCCAAGGGCACTCTAGCATTGAGTGAGACAGCTTCGGCTATACTATAGCTTTCGACGATAAACTCTTTCCTTGAAGCAAACCAGACCCTGGCGGGAAGAAGGAGAAAAGGCGGAAAAGCGAACTCAATCTCGGCATGTGCCTTGCTCCGAATATGCTCAGATTTCGGCAGGGATATTCGGCACGTTAACCTGGATAGGTTATCAGATCTTACCCTTGCCAGATTGTCCCATATTAATCTGGCGATTGGAGAGTGAAAATTTTATCTGATGATCAGATAAGATCGAATACGGCACATCACGGAGCCCATATGTCTTGGCGTTGCCGGGGTCTTTCACAACTATCGGAGCACTTTTGTGAAGACGGAAGGTCGCTAGGAGCTGGAAAAGGGAGCTGGGTCGAAGTTTTTTTTTTTTTTTATGGTAGCATAAGATATTTCTATTCCAATTGAGGCAAAATACACTCGGTGTATTTGTGTATTGCCATAGCCGATCCGGAGATGATCATACTGTAGATATAGAACCCACCTTGGGGGAAGCTATTCATCACTCTAGCCCTAACATTGAATTGCGGCTGGTGTTCACGACACGTAGGCCGCGTTATTTCCGCTGACTGTTTAATCCGGCCCTATAGCAATAACGACATTGCGGACCGCGATACTATCATACTGCGCTACAATGCAACAGTGTTTTTCGAAATATCGACCACTCTCCGGCCTCAGATGGCACTTTGTACTTGGTGGCGTACTATTTCGCAAGCTTGTCAGAATTCGGAAAGGCGCCCCGTCTTAATTTAGGTGCTTAGTAGGCTGGCCAATATCTTCCAAAGGCAGTTGAACTACTACTCCCTTCTGATAAAACGGACTTGCAATAATGCGACGAAAACAGAGCTTTGAGTCGAGATTTTACCAAAAACGTGCTAAAGAGTAAGAGCAAAGTCGTTTTGTTTTATTGTCCTAATTATTTCCCCTTCCTCTCGCCAGTAGTTACTATTTGCGTTCCATTAGTTTGCTTCCCTAATATGTTGTTAAAGCGTCCAGCATGGCGTGCCCCGCTGTTACCCAGAGTTAGGTACATTCTCTAGCCACCTGACCATTATGTATACATACATGTATGCACTTCCTACAGGTAGTACGCAGTCGATCAGCACAGATACTTGTTACTATAGCTTGAACCATCCAGAAGATGTAGGCGCATGTGTAATTTGATTCAAGTTAGCAAATGCATGTTAGGTTGGTATTACCAACTGGGAAACGCGAGGGAGTACATACGTAACATAAATGCACCTAGTTCACCTCGGTACTTACGTAGGAGGCACAACATCGATTAGTGTTTGGGGGTCGAGGTACTGTGCAAACACTTTATTTGCTCGCTTACGTTAGTAGCCGCCACCCTTGGGGGGCTTCTATGCGGGGATTACTACAGTATTGAACACTTACACATCGCCGAACTACATACTCTAACGAGACGAGAGGAACGCATCTGAAGCTTGTCTACCCCTACCTTGGTAGGTTCGAGCTTCTCGTTCGCTAACAGGTATGGCAACCAGCTCCCCCTATTTTTGGGGTACTTGCCCCTCTCGCCTGCGGCGCGCTTGGAGACCTGTCACTCGACCGAGTGCTCCCCATTGTCCTCCTCCCCTCCTTCTCCCAATGAATTGTTATACTCGCACATTTACTCGGTACCAGCTACCGTATGCGCCAATACGATCCCTTGCCTCTGAGTAGGTAGAATCACACAACATCCTGTTACCTACTCTGTCACCTATAGGATACTGTGTTTGCTGTGTCCATCCCTAGACGACTGGTTTCAGTACCTTTGCCACGCAGCCCATTGTGATGGGCTAACGTCGTGCCACTATTGCGCTTTAGTATCTCGACCTCTTTATGTCCAAGACTGCCTTCTATGGAACAAAAGAAGACGGATTATATGGTACCTCGTTAGCCGAGACTACTTATTTGATACTCGGGGGTTCTCGCGCAACAACAACAGCCCAGCAGCAACTACTACCACAACCATTTATTCATAACACATCTATAATCCGGTTCCCACATTAGAAGGCCGCGAGATCCTGCCATTTTGCCATGCTCCCGGACCACCCAAGATCCCTGCATATTGATGATGGTGTCTCCATCCTTAATGCGAAGCCTAAAAGGCTCCCTGGCCCCTGTTTCCTCCATGAGCTTGTGTCACTGGCGAGTAATCACGGTCCGTCTGCTGCCATCGACTTCCTACCCGAGAGCAGCCGACGCATCTCTCTTTCTTATGCAGAGTTACATGCAGCATCCCTCGCGCTGGCTCGTAGGATATCATGCATCTTGAGATCAGCACCGTCCCCAACTACCTCCACATCTGCGACCCGGGACCCGCTGGTTATACCTATTCTCTCTCCTCAGTCACCTCAGCTTTACGTTGCTATAATAGCTGTACTCAAGGCTGGAGGTGCCTTTTGTCCATTGAGTGCTGGTGCTCCACCTGACAGGGTGAAGTTTATACTTCGAGATGTGAAACCCCAGATTGTGTTGGCGAGTCGGGAGCTTGCCTCCAAGCTTCCCACGGACGACAAGACCTACAGAACCATATTCATCGATGATATTCTGGACTGTCCCGAAGCCAAGGCCGATGATTTAGCTAGCTACCATGAGCTGAAGCCTGAAGATGTCGCATATGTTATGTACACCTCCGGGTCGACAGGCACACCCAAGGGTGTAGCCGTCTCTCACTTGGCTGCAACCCAGTCTATCCTAGCCCATGACCGACATATACCATCCTTCTCACGGTTTCTCCAATTTGCAGCCCCGACATTTGATGTGTCCATTTTTGAAATATTCTTTCCTCTTTTCCGAGGTGCGACATTAGTGGGATGCAATCGTGCAGAAATGTTGACTGACCTTGTCGGGGTCTTGGCGAGAATGGAAGTTGATGCATGCGAATTAACGCCCTCCGTCGCCGGTAGCTTGTTGAGGCAACGCTCCCGTGCACCAGGTTTGCGACTTCTCTTAACCATCGGAGAAATGCTCACGGAGCCTGTTATTCAAGAGTTTGGCGGGAACGAAGAGAATATGAGTATATTATGGGGCATGTATGGCCCGACTGAGGCTGCCATCCACTGGTGAGGTTTGCTCTTGATGAGAAATATTCGTGGAACGTTACTCATTGTTTATACAGTACTGTTCAAGCAGCTTTTCCGTCCACCTCAGAGAGAAGTACGATAGGTATACCGTTTGATACGGTTTCGGCATTTGTCATTCGCATACCATTTGATAGTACTATGGTCTACCAATTCGAAATTCTCCCTTTAGGAGAGATCGGAGAGCTTGTCCTTGGCGGTTTCCAACTAGCGACCGGCTACTTGAACAGACCCCAGCAAACAGCGACTTCATTCCTGGACACGCCATGGGGACGAGTATATAGAACCGGCGACAAAGCCAGGATCAGGCCGGACGGGACTATCGAATGCCTGGGCAGAATCGAAGAGGGCCAGGTAAAAATCAACGGACAAAGACTTGAACTTGGAGAGGTTGAACAAGTTTTATTACGGACACCAGGATGTCACAACGCTGTTGCGGCGGTGATATCGAACATTTTGGTCGCGTTCGCTGCTGTAGAACAGGAGTCTCATGATAGCACACAACTTTGGGCTCAATGCCGGTCTTGGTTGCCGACCTTCATGGTCCCTACAGACATCGTGATTATGGGACAACTTCCCCAATTGCCTTCTGGAAAGGTTGACAGAAAGGGACTAATAAATGATTACATGGCCCGAGGAACAAGTACTACTAAAGACGAAGAGGCCATCGATGACTGTGAACGACTTCTCTGCGAGATCGCTACCGCTGTTCTCGATGAAACAGTTGGGCCATTGACCAGGTTCTCTGCCGCAAAGTTGGATTCATTAGCCGCTATTGAATACGCCTCTATTTTAAGAGAAAAAGGAATATCTGTGGCGCCAGTTGATATTTTGAGCACCAAAACGCCCCGAGAGCTCCGACGAAGGATAGGAGATATTATAACACCAACCACAGTTCCAGATCCAGACCATCAGTCCACACAGTGCCAATCCATTAATCCCTATCTAGACAAGTTAAAATTGAGGCCTACCTTACATGATCAGATCCATGAGATCGATCGTCTAGAAGGGGCTACGCCTTTGCAACAATCAATGATCGCCGAGACACTCAAGGAGGCTCATCTATATATTAATCAAGTCGAGTTTGAGCTGACCTCAACTGTAACTCCAGATGTACTACAGTCGAGCCTTAAAACTTTGGCGGCATGCAATGAAATCCTTCGAACTGGATTTACCTTCATAGAAAATCAACTATGCCAGGTGATTTGGAAGCGGCTTGATGATGCTCAACTTTACGATGAGTTTCACGGAAACAGTTTGCAAAGCAAGATCGATGACGTTGAATTATTTCTTCTTCGTCCGCTAAAAATAGAAATTCGACGTCCTAAAGCAGAAGCAGACAACTTCACTTTGTTCTTGACATTGCATCATGCAATCTACGACGGGTGGACCGTTGACCTCATCATCGAGGACTTATCGCTGCTTCTGAGTGGTAAGCTGCCTACCAAGAGACCGCAATTCTCACAGGTCATGAGGTATCTGCACTGCGGTTCAGAAATCAACAGTATAGACTCCATGGAGTTCTGGGGCGAACACCTTCGCGGAGTTGGTGCCTTCGCCATGTCGAATTTTCGAACAGTAGCTGTCCCCGAACCACAGCTGGTCGTTACTACTACCAAAATCCCTCTTCATCCCGGAATCCTCACAGATCTTATGCTAAAGACTTCGGTGGGGCCTCAAGTGATTTTTCAGGCGTGTCTAGTATGGCTATGGTCCGCAGTCCAGGGGAGCGAGGATATTACGATTGGTTGCGTTTCGTCAGGCCGAAGCCTTCCGCTACCCGGGATCGACAAGCTTATGGGGCCCTGTATGATGACACTGCCGCTCCGAATCAACATCTCCAGGTACAGAACTATTGTCGAGCTACTCCAGAGCATCCATTCGATAAACAGAGAGACTTTGCGACATGGCCACATCCCGCTATCTCGGATAAAAAAAGCCGCCGGCCTTTCTACTTCCTCAAGCTTATTCGATGTCATCTTTGCTTATCAAGAGTCCACTGCGAGCCGCAGAAATAAATCAAACATTGTCAGAGAGACATGGCATCGCGATGCTACGGAAGCTAAGCTGGTAGTTGAAATACAACCCTCCGGAGACCACTTCATCTGCCAAACAACATTCCCGACGGACGTCCTCTCACAACACTTGATTGACATTTTTACCAGTCATTTGAGTTTTCTCGTGAATTACTTCAATAGTCATATCAACGCTCCAATCGAGGAGATCCCCCAATATTTTCCTTTCAATAGCCTGTCACATTTCAATGACAACCCGAAGCCGATGGAAACATATCACAGTTTAGCTGAAATGGTAGAACACTCTGCTTCAAGATTCCCGTTAGCAACTGCATTGTGTTTTGCAACATCAATAAGCTCATCCATTGTGGATTCGCAGTCATTGTCGTATCACGATCTCAACTCTAAGGCAAATCAGATTGCTCGCCATCTTCAACAGTGTGGTCTCAATCATGGAGGCGTAATCGCTATTGTTATGAAAAAATCGCCCTTGCTATACTACAGTATACTAGGGATACTCAAGTCTGGATGTGCATATCTTCCCATTCTTCCCAGCACGCCCATTGAAAGAATCAATATTATCCTCGACCAAGCCGAACCATCTCTATGTGTTGTCGACACAAGCTCATCGTCGCTTGTACCCGATAGAGGGACTCTAAAGATGATCAATATGGAAACAACGGTCCTCTCATCGTATTTGAGTACCGACCTTGGAATACGAAGTGAACCATCCGACCTAGCATATGTTATATATACAAGGTATGACGTACTGAATTCTCTTTATCGGTTATTTATTCTGTGTTCTGCTGCTGATGATATACAGTGGCACGACAGGCGTTCCCAAAGGTGTCGCAGTCACTCATCGAAATATTTCGAGTAATATCAACATTCTTTCCAGCATCTATCCACACGATACGTCTAGCAGAATGTTGCAAGCATGCTCCCAGGCTTTTGATGTTTCAGTTTTCGAAATATTCTTTGCATGGGCTAATAGCTTGTGTTTGTGCGCCGCAACTAATGATACATTATTTGAAGATTTCGAGCACGCAGTCAGATCACTTAGAATTACCCATCTTAGTCCAACCGTCACAGTGGCGTCTTTGTTGAATCCAGACCATGTTCCTACTGTCAAATTCTTGGTTACATCCGGTGAGCCAATGACGGACGAAGTGCTTGATAAGTGGTCACAACATCTCTACCAAGGTGAAATTGCTACGGAGCCTTTTTCCCGCTTTCTCGATAGCTAATAGATACTAGGCTATGGTCCTTCTGAGACAACTAACATCTGTACCGTCCGCAAAGTTTCTAAAGGTGACTCTTCACAATTTCTTGGATGGTCTTTCGACAATACCTCGACATTCGTTCTGCATCCAAGTTCTACGCACCTTGTCCCAATGGGTTGCATAGGTGAGCTATGTTTTGGTGGTGACCAAGTAGCATCAGGATATTTGAAGCTCCCTGAGGCGACTGCCGCCAAATTCATTGATCATCCGAAATACGGCCGGCTTTACCGATCCGGGGATCTAGGCCGTATGCTTCCCGACGGTTCTCTACTTATTCATGGCCGGATAGACACACAAGTAAAGCTTCGAGGTTTGAGAATCGAACTTCAAGAGATCCAAGCAATAGCGTTAAGGACTGGTCTTACTCGGGCATGTAAAAGTGTCCTTGTTACTCACAGAGACGCAAAGCTTCAACAGCTTTCATTGTTTTATGTCCCTTCTGACTACAATACATCCAAGTTTCAGTTGTTACCCCTCACGAACCATTTTAGAGAGCAGGGGCGAACTCTGCGGCATACACTCCAATCTTGTCTGCCGGATTATATGGTGCCCACGTTTATATTTCCCATATCCATGTTGCCGTTAACCTCGTCTGGGAAGATCGACGAAGGCACGCTTTGTAGCTCTATTGGGGCACTGTCGGCTTCCGCCTTAGATGCCTTTAGCTCTGCCGAAGATCATCCCCATGTGGACTCAGACTGGTCCGAGACAGAGAAATTGGTCGCCGATGTGATAACGGATCTATTAGTAAAGGACAGGGGCGAGATCAGCCGCTGGACCACATTTCCCGCCCTTGGTCTCGACTCGATTTCTGCTATGCCTGTTGCTCGTAGGCTTCAGTCGGTCCTGCGAAAACGAATTCCTTTATCGCTGCTACTACAGAATCCAAATGTCAATCGTCTAGCGTTTGCTATTGATAAACTGGGAGGCCATGAAGAATCAACCTATTCCAGAGACCCCCTGCTCCCAGCAGAACTTGAAGAAACTATGCGACAGCGCTTCACATCCAGCGGGCAATCGGTCGCCAAGGTTCTTCCTTGTACCCCATTACAGGAGGCAATGGTGATGTCGTCATTAAACACTCCGTCAACCAAAGTCGATAATGGAGTGGCTTACTACAATCAAATGGTATTTCATCTCCGTGTGCCCTACAAGATCATCATGAACCTTTGGAACGAGGTTGTCAGACGCCACGAAATTTTGCGCGCATTGTTCGTTGCATCTGATAATATAAGATACCCTGCTGTCCAAATAATTTTGGACAGCTATGTTCCTGCGTGGGAAGTCTTAGAAGTTGGAAGTAATTCGCTGCGCGATCGAGCTTCCGACCATATTACCTCCACTTCTACCACAGACTGTATTAAGCCTCCTATGGCGTTAGCCATAATTCGAACCCAAGAATCCGGAGACTACCTCTCGTTTGTATGTCACCACGCCATGTATGATGGCATCTCCATGCGGATTATATTATCAGACATTGAGGCTTTGTACCATGGCAGAGTGCTACCGGAACCACCTTCTTTAGAGACTTTCCTACGGGAAATGCGGTCGTCCGGTCCGGGTCAGGAGAGCTTCTGGAAACAACTATTTCTTGGGTTTCAGCCCAATGCTTTGAGGTGTAAACACCTTACAAGAGATACGGATACAATGCCTGGGAGCGTATCTACGAAGGCATCTGGGACGTCTTTGAACCTTATTAAGTCCCAACTTCGAGATATGGGCGTTTCAATGCTAGCGCTAATTCAAACTGCTTGGGCGATCACGATATCTATACTGAGTCAAAGGAGCGACGTATCATTTGGGAGTGTCGTCAATGGCCGTTCGATTCCATCGGATCTAATTGATAACCTTGTAGCTCCCTGCTTCAATACTCTGCCAATTCGCATGGATATCTCTCTCTCGACGTTTCTTTTAGACATTGTAAAGAATTTCCAAACCCTCAATGCAAAACTCCTGCTGTACCAATTCTCGAGTTTACGACACATCCAGAAACAAATTGACACGCAAACACGTCTATTCGACACTTTAGTTATTCTTCAGCCGTCAGCAACACCTCTAGACGACACACTGTGGTCGTTAGTCTACGAAGATGGCCTCATGGATGTGAGTCTTATATGAGTTTTGGAGACGTAAGACAAGTGCTCATGTAGATACTAGGTTCCAATTGTTTGTGAAGTTACCCCCTCTGACCTGCAAGACACACTCACAATACAGATTCATCGAGATAAGTGAGTAATAGTTAGGCCCTTTTAGAAGCTATGAGATAATATGTTCGCTAAATTATTGTAGATCTAAATTCTCCTATGAAGCTTTGCAGCTGATTTGCAATATTTTCGGCCATGTTCTCGACACCTGCCTAAGATATCCATCATCCCATATTTTCACCAACGAAGGGCTGCCAGATACCTGGAGGAAGGACATCTCACGACTATTTCATCAGATAGAAGATCCCCAGGCGTCCAGCCGCCTTTCTCATCGAACATCTACAGATGATGAAATATGGTCTCCCTTGGAGTTGACCGTTCGTCAAACGTTAGCGAAGCTTGCAGAAATCCCAGAGGATCAAATTGAACGTCTCACGCCGATATATCGGTACGGACTAGACAGTATAACCGCTATTCAGTTAGCAACCTTACTTCGCCAGCAGAACATCTCTATCTCTGCGATTGACGTCATTGAGCATCCCACATGTGCTGGGATAGCAGGTGCTGTAAAGAACTCCGTTGAGGAGGGCTTCCTCGGAGGGTACGATTTCGATAGATTTCAAAAGCAGGTTAAAGGGGAGATGCTTGAGTATGGTGTCGATTTTGACACTATTGAAGTCATTTTACCCTGCACTGCCACCCAGCAAGGCCTTCTTTCGCAGTTCTTAGAATCAAACGGGCGATACTATTTCAACTATTCCTCTTGGGCTCTTGACATAGAAGCCAATCTGGATACCATAGCCCAGGCGTGGTCACAACTCGCTAATCATCACCAAATCCTGCGAACTGGCTTCGTTCCAATTAATCATTCGGATAGCTCCTTTGCAATGGTGACGTACCGTGCAAGTTACTTTACTGCTCCAGTCACGATGTATCAATCGGATACATTTGACCCTGACAAATGGCTGTTGAATGCTACGGCCGATGCTCTTGGCTCACTGACATGGCCACCTTGGCAGCTTGCTCTTGTGGCGCCCGGAAATGTTGATAGCGAAGAACCACTGACGATCCATCTTGCGATGCACCATGCCCTTTACGATGCCTTCACTCTCCGAAACCTGCTGCGGGATCTAGGCGAACTTATATCCAATGGCAAAGAACCGCGAGTTACAAGCATTGACCACGCGCTGTCCCACTATCTTGGCCTTGTCCAGTCGAGTCAACCAACGGGAGAGGCTTTCTGGAAAGAGAAGGCCGATGATTTTGCGTCTCATAAATTCCCGGTCATGACACCACTTCATGCCACGAGTTCCAATTCTTCAGCGGTGTCACACATATGTAAATCCTCTTCGTCGCTTCTCCGCCAGGCAGCTTCTAAAGCTAGCATTACTATGCAAGGAGCACTACAAGCTGCCTGGACGCGCCTCCTCAGTGCATATACCGGAGAATCTCGGGTCACATTCGGGGTAGTTTTTGATGGGCGAACTACGGATCTCGGACGAAAGTCAACTCTCCCAATGATCACCACTCTACCTGTGATAGCTGAGAATTTAACTTCAAATTCCGAACTAGTTCAGCAGATGATGCTGTATAATAGCGAGTTGCGACGCTTTCAGTTCACGCCAATGGCTCAGATTCAACGTGCTATCGGCACGACTGGACCACTGTTTGACACTATCATGATTTATCAAGCTGCAGATAAGACTACGAAACCGCTACCATTTCGTGTAGTCAAAGAGCTTGCCTCGGTGGAATATCCAATTTCTCTAGAAATCGAAGAGTCTCCATCAAACACTACCTTACTAAACTTAGTCTTTAAAGACAGTGTCCTTCCACAAGAGCAAGCTACGATTCTTCTCAGCCAGTTTGAAGCCATACTCATGGACCTAATAACCCCCATTGAAAGTGCTGCGTCTCGCCTTGATATCAGAGAGCCTGACATATTTTCAATCCTTCCTCCGAATTTCGATTCTCTTCCTATCGAAAAAGATCTCCTGCATGAATTGTTAGAGCGCTCTGCACAGCTTTCACCTTCCGCCATCGCTCTCGAATTTGTAGACGAGATAACACATTTCAACAACGGTCAAAAATGGACATATCAAGAACTAGATGCCTTAGGTAATCAAGTGGCTTGTTTCATTTCTAAGAATGGGGTTGGTCCTGGAAGCATTATCGCAACGTGCTTTGACAAATGCCCTATGGCTTATTTTACGCTCCTTGGGATTCTCAAAGCCGGCTGTGCATTCCTCTGCCTTGATCCTTCGGCTCCTTCCGCACGACAGCTCTTCATCCTCAACGACTCAAGTGCGGCGATGTTGATGCTCTGCGAAACCTTTGAATGGGTTGGCGATGCCTCATTGCCAGTTCATATAATTAACGAGAACGTGCTAAAGTCATTTCCAACTTCCCGTCCGTCGTTGCAACGTCAAATATCGCCTTCTGATTCATGTTATTGTTTATATACAAGTGGTACGACAGGCACGCCTAAAGGCTGCTTGATAAGCCATGAGAATGCTGTGCAGGCGATGGCAGCCTTCAAGTACCTCTTCACTGGACGTTGGAATCCTGATTCTAGGTGGCTTCAATTTGCCGCATTCCACTTTGATGTGTCAGTTTTAGAACAGTATTGGTCTTGGTACGTAGGTATTGCCGTCGTCGCAGCGCCGAAGGACGTCATCCTCAGTGATCTGGCAATGACAATCTCTAAGCTTGAAATTACACATATCGACCTAACCCCTAGCCTAGCGAGGCTTATTAACCCAGATGAATGTCCGAGCCTATGTAAGGGCGTTTTTATCACAGGCGGAGAGAAATTACGGTCCGATATCCTAGCGACCTGGGGATCTAAGAAGGTGATTCATAATGCCTATGGGCCAACGGAAGCCACGATTGGTATAACGATGTATTGTGGCGTGCCCCAGAATGGGAGGCCATCAAACATTGGGAATCTCTTTCCAAATGTTGGGGCTTACATCTTTGAACACGGTTCAGAGACACCAGTACTCCGTGGTGGCGTCGGGGAGCTCTGCGTGTCTGGCAAGCTTGTTGGTAAAGGCTACCTAAACAGGGATACGCTGACCAAGGAGCGCTTTCCTATGTTACAGGCATCAGGCGAGCGAATCTACCGCACAGGGGACCTTGTTCGAGTACTCCATGATGGATCACTTGATTTTCTCGGCCGTGCAGATGACCAAGTAAAGCTTCGGGGTCAAAGGTTAGAAATCGGAGAAATCAATCATGCCATTCGAGAAGGTCTGGCCGACAAGGCAGGAGATGTTGCCACAATGGTTGCCAGACGAAGAGGTCAAGACATAGACCTCCTTGTTTCGTTTGTTGCACCAACTTCTAATTCTGCTACCGCACGCGAACTACAAATCTATTATGATGTGGGACACATAGAATTCGCTGGACGTGCTCAAGAGGCTTGCAGATCTCGTCTTTCGACGTATATGGTTCCATCATTCATTATATGCGTGTCGCGCATCCCCCTTTCTACAAATAACAAGGTCGATATTAACCAGTTAAAAAATCTCTTCTCAGAACTATCCAATGAACAACTTCAAATTCTCTCAACTACTTCTCTCTCAAGTCGTCAAGAACTCGATGCGCTGGAGAGTCAAGTGTTAGATGCAATTCATCAAGTAGTACATGTCAAAGAAGACGATATAATGCCGACTACCACAATCTTTGAACTCGGTATAGACTCTATCACGGCTACGAGACTAGCAAAGCAACTAAGGACAATGGGATTCGCCTCAGCTACACCCTCGATGATATTACGACATCCGCAAATCAGTCAGCTCTCCCAGGCACTGAACAGATCCAGCTCTGATACCCCTAGCAGTAATGCTTTACAGATAAAGCAATTCATCAAAGCGTTTCACCATAGGTATCTCGGTCTAGTATGCGGGACCCTCAAGGTGAATACGGCTGATGTGGAATACATAGCACCATGTACACCGCTACAGCAGGGCATCATAGCCAGGTCAAAAGCTCGGGAAGCTCAGCTCGCCTACTTCAATCAATTTCAGCTTCAATTGGGCTCTACCGTATCTGTTGGCCGCCTGAAGGCCGGCCTTGGTCGAATTGTAGACTCTTACTCAATCCTCAGGACCGCCTTTGTAGATACACCTGATGGATTTCTTCAAGTGGCTATTAAAAACCGACCTCTCCGGTGGTTCGAAGTGGAAACTAAAACAGAATCATTGGAGTTGACTATTGCAGAACGAAAATGTCACTGGATTGAAGCAAATGACCCCGTCCTAGAATGGCCTATGGAGGTTGATCATATTGAGACTGAGGGGAGCCACTACCTCCTTTTGAGGCTGTTCCACGGTATATATGATGCTCGCAGCCTTAACATTATCTTCGAAAGCTTAGAAGCCGAGTATGAAGGGGTGTCATGGTCACCTGGCCCTGCGTTTATATCTGTGCTACCCGAAGGACCGCTCCTCAACCACCAAGAATCGCACCGATTTTGGAAGTCGCTCTTGGAGAACCATCGTTTTCAGCCTATGCCAAGCCTAACAGACAACCCCTCTGCCGAAAATAGTCTTATAGATCGGTCTGTCAAATTCGAGGGCCTCGAAGATAAACGAAAGCAGCTACAAGTCACCCATCAGACATTACTCCAAGCTTCGTGGTTGCATACGTTGCGCCAATATTTCGTCGATCCTCCCACCATTGGAATTATCCTCTCAGGAAGATCGCTGGCCGTCGATGATATAGATCGCGTTGTTGGGCCGCTGTTCAATACGCTGCCACTCCGGGTTGACAATGCTAAAGAAATATCTTGGGCCTCACTGACACGGGAAATTCAAAGGCAGAGCAATGGCCTTCTTACCTTCGTTCATACCCCTCTTCGTGATATACAGAGGATTTGCGCTAATGGGCAACCTCTCTTTGATACACTCTTTACCTTTGACCATGACTATAAGACCAAGAGGCAGCCAAAGCTATGGTCTATTGATGATTCCTCTACTCACCCAGATTACCCACTAGCCATCGAAATTATCATGGTCGAGGACGACACGTTTCGCGTCACCCTTGCAGCTCAAGGTTTCATAGCCGATGAAAAAGCTCTAAACTCACTGCTAGACCAGTTTACCGAATCCTTGAATTCGTTGATTGTCTCGAGTCACGACGCCCTATTATCATCTATGATCCAGAAGGCTCACCCCAAAGTTAACGAGACTGTTTCGAGCGCGTTTTCGGAGATGAGCTCATTAACAGGTAGCGGTACAATTACGCCCACGACTGCATTCTCGTGGGATGACAAATCGTACGATGTTCGTCGTGAACTAGCGGTTCTTGCTAGTGTTGATGAAAAAGATATCTCAGAGGCAACCAACCTCTTTGCCCTCGGTCTTGATAGCATCGACGTGATAAAACTTGCCGGAAGGTTAACGAAATTGGGATACAATGTGTCTGTAGGCACATTGATGAAACAGCCAACACTAGAGAACATCATAACCAGCCTCGAAAGACCAGTACCCCCCACCCTGAACTCATCTAGCACCTCCAATCTAGACGATATTATTTTAATTCTACAAGACTGGTATCCCCGAACAGACCATGACTTTTCGGACGTTGAAGCTATTCTACCACCAACCCCACTCCAGGATTCGATGGTAGCTGAAATGCTGAGCTCCGATTTCCAAACATACTTCAACCACGATGTACTTCAGCTGCCACAAAATATTGATATCGACCGTCTCAAACTGGCATTGTCGGAATTATACGCAAACTCTCCCATTCTACGGACTGGATTCGTGGAAGTCGACGATCCTCGAATCAGTTCTGCTTATTGTCAAGTTGTTAGGACGCGTGAGCTCGAATTTACGCCAACTATGCAAATTCCCGACATGAATAGCATCTCATCGCTTACTAATCTAGCAAGAGCACGGGCTGCTGAAAAGAATGGCACGTCAAACTTGTTCCAGGTGCAGTTTGCAGAATTAGAAACGGGGAAACTAATGGTTTTGTCTATTGCCCATGCGTTATATGACGGTTGGTCTCTCCACATGCTTCACAAAGACATTCAAGCTGCATACGAAATGAATTATATGCCTCGGTCATCCTACAAGCCTTATCTCTCACATATGCTTTCAAGATCCAACTCTTCATCTCAGAAATTCTGGGCCGATCTTCTACTGGGAGCTCATGCCACTCAGCTTCCAAAAATAAACACACCCCCTGAGCAAAACACTATCCACCGACTTGAGAAACAATCGAGAAAGAGTGCCGCAGATATTAGGGAACTATGCAAGGATCTCCGTGTAACACCTCAGGTTCTTGGCCAAGCATGCTGGGCTGCTGTGCTCGCCTCCTTAGCCGAGTCTTTAGATGTCGTCTTCGGTGTAGTTTTATCAGGAAGAGACACCGAGGAAGCACAAGGATTGATGTTCCCTACCATGAATACGGTGCCATTGAGGGTTACGCTCCATGGAACTATCACCGAATTTCTTCGATATTGCCAAGATATTATGTCTAGTGTTGTGGAATTCCAACACACTCCACTACGAGATATTCAGAAGCTCTCTGGCAGCCATGGTGGCCAGCTATTCAACACCCTCTTCCTCCTGCAAAACCCTGGGGGCGATGAACCATACACCAATTCATTCCTCAAATCAGCGCATTCTGTCTCCGCGGTGGATTATCCTATATGTGCCGAGTTGGAACTTGTAGGAAAGGATGCCGTCTGGCGTATCGCTTGTGACAACGATTATGTGGGTTTGCAAGACGTCGAGAATCTTGGAGCAAGTCTAGAGAACGTTCTAGACTACTTGGCTCAGGATGGGAACGAACAGGTCCTAAAATTCAGCTCTCATCATTTCCAAATGGTGTCTATCTGCGGCCTAACCCCGATAGCGTTTCAAGCAGATCTACAGGAGGACGCAAGCGATATACTAGCAAAAAGTGATGATTCGCAACACGTCTCTCTGCGCGGACAAGACACTATACTTGACGTTTTGTCAGATCTATCAAGGATTGATCGGAATGAGATTGATTTAAGCCTCTCGATTTTTCACATCGGTCTTGATTCAATTAGTGCCATCAAAGCAAGCTCAATGCTTCGAAAACGGGGTTTGAGAATTTCCACTAGGGATCTAGTAACCATACCCTCAATTCGTGGTATTATAGAGCAAGCAAGCCAGGCCGTTACCAAAGAATTGGATCACCCCTCAAGGAATTCGATGAGCCTTGACTTGGTCATTGATGGAAAGAAGATTCGTACACTCATCCAGCAGGCTGGGCTTGACGGGGACTCAAGCGAAATGATACTGCCTGCCTTACCAATGCAAGTGCATATGCTGGGCGTATGGCGAAATAGTGGAGGGGCTACATTCTTCCCCAAATTCGCTTTCAAAATCTCGGGTTCTATCTCTCTGGCAACGCTTTCGGGGGCCTGGGTTGCCCTTGTGGAGGATGTTGCAATGCTAAGGACTCATCTAATCAACACTAACTCATTGACATTGCCATTTCTTCAACTCATTCTGAAGGCAAAGTTCGCGAGCAGTCATGCTAAGAACGTTACAACGGAATCTAACGGCCAATGGGAGTTTATTTACGCTGCCACACCTTTTGCTGTCGTCCAAATTCTCGGTGGAGGGTCAGGTGAAGCGACTCTTTATCTCTACATTCATCACGCATTGTACGATGGTGTAAGCCTACCCATTATACTAGATCGCTTTGTCAAACTTTGCAATTCTTCTGCGTCAGGGGTTGCCTCCATTCCCACGGCTCCTTGGTATGGATTCGCCCTAAAACATATCGCTTCACCGATACAGGCTCAAAGAGAGTCATTCTGGACATCGTATCTTCGCGGAGGCGCTGTTTCACAGCTATTCCACGTTCACGAAACCTCATCAGCTACACAGGGCCAACGACTCAATCACTTCAAAAGCACTTCTATCAGCAATGTTGACAGGCTTAGACTGACAGGCACTATGCACGGTGTATCGACCCAGGCACTTCTGTTTGCCTCGTTTGCCAGGGTATTCATGAGGTTGCTACGCCAGAACAAACAGTCAAATGATAGCACTGATTGTACCTTCGGGATATATCTTGCTAACCGTTCCGGATACCCTGGTATCGAAGAGGCGCCGTTTCCGACGCTCAGTATCCTTCCGCTTAGAGTAAAAGATCCATTGAGCCGGAGCATAACTGTTGTAGCAGCAGACATTCAGAAAGACATTGCCGAGATCAGCAAGCTTGAGAACTCTTCAGCTAGCTTGTGGGAGATACAGAAATGGACAGGCCTGAGTATCGATACTTTCGTGAACATTCTCTCTCTCCCCAGCGATCCGCCGCCATCTGAACCAAATTCGATCAAGTTGGAGAAGATCCTGAATAACGATTCGCCGCCAGCAAAGAGTGCTGATATGTCAACGTATCTGGTTGCACCCGACAGCAAGACTGTCTTACCCAGCCCAGTCATGCATTCGTATCCGGTGAGTAATAAGGCTTGGCCTTTTCTTCTCCCTCGAGCTAATAATCAATCTATTTATAGGAGGGAATAGACTTCGAGTTGGCGTTACATGAGGATATGTTAGACTTCGGCATTTTTGGTCCCTCAAATACCTTATCAGCTGACCAAGTGAGCAATATGATTACGGATATCTTGGCTGAAATAGAGGCGGTATAGAGAGCATTTCTAACACTGGATATGTATCTAATGCTGAGGGCGTAATGTTGGCCAGACGCGTAATACAAAGGGGAAACAGCTTCAATCGGGCCTCGTCGCTCTGCATTCATTTCAGCATCTCTCCTAGCGGTTCTAATTATGCCCAATCGGATGGACGACTAGCCAACCAAGGCTATTTTGAGTGGACATATTGCTACCACGATTTCTTGACCGGTCTCATTCTATCGCAAGTAACTACCGCGGGGCGGGGGACGGAGGGTGTAGGTAAATGCTGACTAAAAGGAAATAGAAGCCAAAGTTGCTTGGAGCTAGTGGTAGAGGTACGGCATTTCGCTCGGCAAGATTAAATAAAATGCACGAATGAGCAATCGGCAGATTAACCGATGAGAGGCTTCGCTCCTCTGTGCGGGTTCGGGAAACGGTTGATGCAATACGACAGCAACTTTTTACATGGATTACCCGAATACCCCGTATAACTTGCCCATTTCACATCTGGGTTGCGTGACCGAACTTGTTACCTAAGGAATAGTATCGTGGTGAAGATGAGAACTTGCCAAGACAATTGAAGGATCTCATTGCTTGTTGGACATCATTGATAAGCTTGATGGCTAGGCGGATAAATGGTTCTATTGGCTCTTCCTAGGCGCCTTTGACCTCATGACTACTAGCAATCTCCTCATCAATATTGTCGGGTTTTTGAGTTGCCTTTTCTAACATGATAGAAATGTTACATAACTACGTGCAGGACAGTAGGCGGGGATGCGCAGGTGATTGATGGCACATTGCGTGCTCAGGTATCAGACCAAGGATTGAAGGGACCACAATGATGCAACGGGAATTACTGCATTGGGTAGGATTAGATTTCACCATTCCGGGGGTTATTGGAACCCAAGCTGCGGTACTGGACTCAGCGGCAGCCAATGCCGAGTTAACCCGTACAAAGGGCTTGAATTATCAGGATCGCGAGTTGGCAACAGGCGCAGGAAGGTTGGTTTGGTATAGGCAAGACTCAGGCCGTACCTGAACCCAATACGAAAGAAAGCTACCATGGCTCGATAGTGAAGACGGTGTCCTTCTCTTCTAGGAAGGTCTCTTACGTTTCGCGCCGGCGACGAAGCTGGAAACGTGCTAGAAATAGAAAATGAAGGTGATAGCTGCTTGAGCGGCTCAAGGTTACATTCACTGCTCCGCCCCCGACTGGATAGACGGGAAAGCTTATTCAACAAAAGCGCCTGGGCGTGGGTAGTCGGGTCTTACTTTGTATGGTAGTCGCACGCAGCCCAATACTATGCCGGTCTGGGGTTGGCTGACGCCCTGCGATGTTGCCCCATTATCTGTCCTAAACGATGCTCGTGCTCTCTTTCGCTCGCTGGTTGCCAGCATCACCGTTGCCTTCTCACTGGCCAGCATGAGATCGCGTGGTGCCAAGGCTGTTGCCAAGGCTGAAAGCTTGCCTTATCCACGGCGCGCGGTGAGCGAGCTAGGCCGTGAGTAGAATGTGCTTTCGATTACGGCTCTCCGAACCCTCTTGTTCTCTCCACTTCCAAAGTCACCGTCTCGCGAACCCACGGAAACGGAGATTGTGCAGAATGCAAGCATCCCGAGAATTCTCTCACAAGCTGCAGGCCGCGCTCCGAGGTTGTCGCCGCATTTTTGCACCATCGAGACTACAACATGTTGCGAGGGCTAGTTGACGTCTTGGTCTTGTTGCCGGGCTCAAAGTCAAACTGTCCCAAGTAAACTCTAGGAGAACTCATATCTAACATATAGACTAATTCGACTGTGTTAGAACGAGGATATAGCCGCAGTTAGATGCTATAGGCGCTCTCTTAACTACCTAACCTACCTACATCAACGATGCCGCCTGCCGAGTCTTTTAGTCAGGCTGGGGCCGCTGACCAAATATCATGCAGAATATCTGAGACTCACGTAGCGCAACATTGTTATCATGAACATAGTCACTTTCCTTTTGTAGCCTGTATCTCGCCGGATGGTCTTAGCCAGTAACTCACCTTACTGCCAAGAATACTATTTGCTACTATTTGCTTCTCTAGTATGTGTCCACGAGCTCACTTGTGTATTCTCCACCATGCTGGACCCTTCAATGAGGAACCAATAATACGTGAGATAACGTCGGTCGATAATATCACATACTCATTCGAAAAAGGAAGCTGGACCCCCCCAGGAACATACCGACTCTGAAAGATCTGAAGTCTGGATCTCTATATAAGCCAGCTGCTATCGCCATGGCACCAAGTCAAGTCCCAAGATATCAGGCACGCCTGCTTGTTCCCACGACAGTGCGCCCCAGACCCAAGACGCCAATTGCTTGTTATCCTTCACCATGCGGTCATTAGTGCTGCTCGGTCTCCTTGGGGCTTCTCTGCCCGCCTCTGCCCATCCTGCCCCGGTTGGCAAGCCAGGCATTCGCCGACGCACTGTCGACCTGAATGCCTACAGGATCACCCAGTCTCCTGAGTACCACAATGAGGCTGCTAGCTCAAACGTGAGGATTGCTGTTAAGCGTGATACCTATGTCGAAACAGCCACCGCCCTCCTGAAGACCGTAGCCCCTGATGCTACTTTCCGGCTTGTCGAGGACCACTATGTTGGCACCAACGGCATTGCTCACGTCAATTTCAAGCAGACTGCTCATGGAATAGACATTGACAATGCGGACTTCAATGTCAACGTAAGATTCCCTGCATACTTTACATAGTGGCCTAGTCACCTGTCGTGAATCGGATTAAGCTTACATTAGATGTAGATTGGACGTGATGGAACCATCTTCTCGTACGGAAATTCCTTCTACGAGGGCAAGATTCCTGAGGAGAACCCGCTACGCAAGCGTGACTTCTCTGATGCCACACAAGCTTTGGAGAAAGCTACCTCCGTGCTCGACCTCCCGGTCACCGGCAAAGCAACTGCCGAGGCGACGAAGGACACGGAGACCTTTATTCTTAAGGGAACCTCGGGTGCTCAAAAGGATCCCGAGGCTCGCTTGGTGTACCTTGTCAAGTCAGACGGCGAGTTAGCATTGACCTGGCGAGTCGAGACTGACGTGCTCGACAACTGGCTACTCTCATACGTTGATGCTAAGACCAACGAGGATATCCACGGTGTCGTTGACTGGGTTCAGGACGCTAAGTTGAGAGTCTAGTACGTTTTACCCCCGAGAGACGTGATATAGATATCAATTTTCTGACAAACATAGTCCATGGGGCATCAACGACCCCGACGTTGGCTCTCGTAGCGTCTTGACGGATCCTTGGGACCCAGTGAACTCCGAGTTCACTTGGTTCGGTGATGGAACCACATCCTACACTGACACTCGCGGTAGTAAGTATCCAAACCCTTTAGCATTACTGGCCTGTAATCTAGCTTCCAAGCTCGAAGAAGCCTCGAAAGATAAGTAAGTAGTGATTAACTTTATATCTTAGACAACGCCGTTGCTCAGACCAACCCCAGCGGTGGCACTGCCTGGCAGAACAACTACCGACCATCGAGCTCCGATCTCGATTTCGAGTACGACTGGAGTGCTAGCTGGTCCCCCCCTTCCTCATACTCCAATGCGTCTGTTACGCAACTATTTTACACTGCCAACACATACCACGACGTTCTGTACGATCTTGGTTTCACAGAAGCCGCAGGCAACTTCGAAACCAACAACAACGGCAAGGGTGGCCTGGGTAATGATTTCGTCATCCTCAACTCGCAGGACGGCTCAGGAACAAATAACGCTAACTTTGCAACCCCTCCTGTAAGTTTCAAAAGAATTTTGTCGAAACTAGTCTATACAAGTTGCGATTCCTAACAATGAAATTGTACAGGATGGACAAAATGGTCGCATGCGCATGTACCGATGGACATACTCAACCCCACAGAGGGATTGTGCCTTTGAGGCTGGTGTCATTATCCACGAATACACCCACGGACGTAAGTGATTTAACCTACAAACAGAGATATTCGTGAAACATAGAAGGCTAATCTCACATATCTAGTGTCTAACCGTCTGACTGGCGGACCTGCCAACTCCAACTGCCTCCAGACTACTGAAGCCGGAGGTATGGGTGAGGGTTGGGGTGACTTCTACGCCACCGCTATTCGCCTAAAGGACACCGACACTCGCAACACTGACTACAGTCTCGGTGCCTGGGTCTACAACAACCCTGCCGGCATCCGAAACTACCTGTACTCGACGAAGACTAGCGTGAACCCTTACATGTACGTGACCGCGAACACATACAACGAGGTTCACGACATCGGTGAAATCTGGGCCACGATGCTGTACGAGGTCATGTGGAACCTCATCGACAAGCACGGTCTCAGCACGGCCAAGAAGCCTACCTTTGATTCCAACGGAGTTCCCACTGACGGAAAGTTCCTGACCCTGAAGCTTGTTCTCGACGGAATGACTCTGTAAGTGTTCCGCCTCTCCCCGCCCAAACGGGCTATGCAGCCCCATTTTCAGCGGCACGTGAGTGGGCGACTTTGGTGCTAACAACTGAGCAGGCAACCGTGCAACCCCAACTTCATCCAGGCCCGTGATGCCATCCTAGACGCAGACAAGGCCCTGACTGGTGGCGACAACCAGTGCGAGATCTGGACGGCCTTTGCCAAGCGTGGTCTCGGCCAGGGTGCTGCCTTCGGAAGCACCCGTAAGGGAAGCAATACGATCCCCACCGGCGTCTGCTAGATGCCGTGATGCATACGAAGTGGAGGAAATCCGGAGTCGGATAGCGGCTTAAGTCCCGCGCCATCTTGTTAGTAGTCCACGATGTAGTATGTGTAAGTAGGAGCATGTAATCTTCTACGATGAATTTAAGAAAGATTAAGAAATCCAACCCTCGGAATAGGTGACTTGAATAGAGCACGCGTCTAATGTAACTTGAAATGTGAAATGAGTATCTTTATTCTCCGGAAGCCCATTTATGCAGGCAAACTGTTTAAAGTAGGAAGGTACTTGGACGCATCATGGACGTTGTATTGTAATCAGGAATGTTGTTATCATGAACAGCAAAGCGGCCGGTTGTGCGTTGGATAGAATCTAGGTTTGGAAGTTTACTGTAGTTGGAAATACCCAATTCGGCCTAAATCATAGAGCTAGCCCCCGCAATCTCAAGTTCCAGCCAATGGGGAGCTGAGGGGGCTAGCAATAGTCCGCCGAGTCTAGAGCCACCCTTTCTAATTAGGTAGGTACTTGCTGAAGCAGCTTAGCGTCATCTGCATCGATGCCGGCATGTTTTCTCTAGGACCAAACCCCAACTAACCCAGTTCTATGACGAGTACAATAACCCGTCCACTAACTTGGTCACTGCCGCAACCTTTCATATGCATGATATTCAGTGATGTATCATGGCAATGTTGTTTCCCTAGCGCGGCTCAGGCCGAGCCACCAAGCTCTTTATTCCCTTTATCCACAGCTAACAACACGTCTCAATTATGTTTGTAGAATAGGAGCGCGAGCGATGACATCCTCCCAAGAAACAGCGACGATGAAGAAGAGAGCAGTCGCCGGCTCTTTTATCTTCAAAATTCCCAACGGAGATGACAGCCAAGCCAAAGTAGCGCTCTTCAGACGAAGTAGCAAAGTCCGCACATACCCGTAAGCATGCGGAAAGCTAGGCGCACTGTGACCTCCAGCCTCAAGGCTAATAGAGGAGCAGGCATAAATTAGCGCCATGTTCTGGTAGTGTAGAGGAATACGACGACAGTCCATTGGCCACGGCGTTGCGTGAGATTCAGGAAGAGACGACTCTCCCAGCCTCGTCGCTGGAGTTGCTGCGTGCCGGCAAGCCTTACGCATTTACCGACGCGTCAATCGGCCGCGAGTGGAGCATCCATCCGTTTGCTTTCCGGCTGAAAGATGTAACCGAGGGCGGAAAAGGAGAGGAGGGCATCAGTCTTGATTGGGAGCATAAGGTAATCGAGTGGTTTGATCCGATGCAAGTCAGTGCATCGGACGAGTTTGGAGGTGTACCAAGGCTAATCGAGAGTCTACGACGAGTGTGGCCGGAGTACGATCTGGGGCCAGCAGCTGGCCGGATTTTAACTAACGGCCTGGTAAAGCTGCGTGATGACCAGTACGATTCCTATAGCTACAGTCACAGCCAATTACTAACTTTTGTTTCCGTATAGCGACCACGGCGCCAGGGAGCTTGCAAACATGGCTGTATCGATTCTCAGAGATGTGATACATGAGATGCCCTTCCACCCCCCTGACGACAATTGGTGGCCAAAGGTCCGCATGGCTGCGTGGCATATATGTCAATCTCGCCCAAGCAGTTAGTCCCCTGGAGTCATTATTTCCCCCTTTTAGCAGGTTTCAGGCCTCATTGCTCCTACATACTCCCGAAACATGAGTTGACAGCCTACTCTTTTCGGTAATTACTAACTCCAGGGTGTGAACAGTAGGCGCTGCTATCACGAGTGCGACGATGAAAGCCCTTGGGGCGATTAAAATTTCTTGCTGCAATAGCGATGCTCCAGAAGACAAGCTCAAAGATATGGCCCAAGTACTAGATTCACAACTTGCCCGCCGACGTTTTGTGACAGATGCGGTTAGCGAATCTTTCACGAAATATGTGCGCCAGAACGTATTGCGGGAAGCGTCCAAGGAACCGGTCTCTGTTCTCACACTCTCCCAAAGCTCTACAATATACAGTAGCCTCCTGCAAGCTGCCTCGACCCTTGGAGTTCCGTTGGATTTACGCGTTCTAGAATCACGTCCACTCTGTGAAGGTGTGGCCCTTGCATCCCGGATCATAAAGAATTTCCCAGAAAGATCAGATACGAAAGTTACGATCTACTCCGACGCCTCCGTTGCACTTGCTGCCCGTGGCGTTGATATCATTCTCCTTGGTGCTGATCGCATTGATTCAGCCGGCGATGTGATCAATGTAAGAGTCACCCATTTTTCGCCACATAGCATCTACCAACTCTACTTAATGCTGCTAATAATTCTCATCATATAATATATTCGGGCATTTACTAACTAATATAGAAAATTGGGTCATTACCCACAGTACTCACTGCACGATATATCAATCCGGAGGTTAAAGTTCTCGTCTTAAGCGATGGGGAAAAGATCGCGGGATCTAACTCTACAGGACAGTACAGTATCGAGGAGAATTCCCCTTCGGAACTGACTCGAGCTTGGAAAGGCACCGTCGAAGGCGCCGGCGTTGTTGAAGATGCATTGTCTCGTGATCAACCAACGGTCACTGTCAAGAATGCCTACTTTGAATGGATCCCCGCCGGCCTCATTGATGTGTACCTTACAGAAGGAGGCATTTGGACGGCGAAGGATATTCAGGAAACATCGAAGATGGTAGACAACGAGATTAATTGGTATTTCGGGGACCTGTAGTGGCAAAGTGCTTGCTTGGCTCCCGTTAAAGAGCAGCTGGTGAGCTCGCAAGGCGGAATGAGTGATGCAGCATGAAATGGACGTGGAAAACGCGTTTCTAAGTTGGACAAGGCATACGTGCCGAAATAATGAACCTTTCCAACCCCACCTAGACTAGTCAAACAATATCGACGCTATTCATACTACTCCCTAGGCATCTCACTATTGAATTTCCCTCTTTCGGTGAGGATCTATTGGTTTATTGAGCAGCAGGAAGTATTTTACTCATCAGTAATATTTTAGTAGGACAACATTATAATCATCTTTTTACTCGTGCTTTCTATAATTGTCAATACATTTATTTACCTCTATGTAACTATTACCTACTCCTTGTTAGCTTCGACGGAGTTGAAACATCAACTATTGCTCCAGATATTTATCTACTCCCAGACTTTAGATCACTTGCACATTCGTGTCCCTGAACCACTCACTGGGCTACTGGTTGGAAGGAGGGGTAAATGGCTTGACGGCTGAGGGGCTTATCTTATCTAAGGTTAGATTAGACCCTTGAGCTCAAGGAAACCCCACCATGAAATTGGTAAACTTTTTTTTTTCCCGCTAGCTCTCTTCTCGTCCCCCCGGTCTGCTCGCTTGGGCAGCCATATTTTCCTTCGGCCGTTCCTCTCTTTTTCCTTTTCTCTTCTTCCTCCCCCAGCGATCACTCGTCCGTGTCTGCTCTGTGTCTGTCTCTTCGACCTCGCAGGCGCCTGCGTGTCTCACTCGAGAGGACGCTCCCAGTTCGCCCATCATGGATCAACAGAAGCTCGTCGCGCTGCTTCAGGCGTGTCAGATCCGTGAGTCTCACCGTCCCCTTTCCCCCCTTCCCCCCTTCTCAGCTTCTCAGCACCTCCACCGCCCGCTGCAATTGTTATTCTTCCCTCCAACTCTCTCGCTCCCTCTCTCTCTCCATCTCCATCGCCATTGCCCAAGCTGACCCTCGCTCTCTTCTTCCCATAGCTGATACCCAGAAGGTCAAGGCCGCCACTGCGGAGCTGCGCAAGAACTTTTACCCCCACCCGGACTCCCTGCTTGGCCTGCTCCATGTCATCGTCTCCCACTCTGAGCCCACGGTGCGCATGTTGGCCGCCGTCCAGGCCTTGCGCCTCGTGCCAAAGCACTGGAAGAAGATAGACGGCTCCCAGAAGCCCGAGGTTCGCAACCAGCTGCTCCAGACCATTGTCAATGAGCAGGATGCCAAGTGCCGCCACGGCCAGTCGCGTGTCATTGCCGCCATTGCAACCCTCGACTTCGACAACAATGAGTGGGCCGACCTGCTCCCCAATGTCACCCAGCTGGCGACCTCGGAAAGTGTTGTTCATCGTGAGGTCGGCTCCTACATCATCTTCAGTCTCCTAGAGGCCAATCCCAGCTATTTTGAGAGCCACTTGGTCAAGCTTTTTGAGCTATTCACCAAGACCATTCGGGACCCCCAGAGCCGTGATGTCCGCATCAATACCATGCTTTCAATTAGTGCTGCCCTGATGCTGGTTGACGTCGACGAGGATGAGGAAGCGGTGAATACTGTGCAGGAGTTTATCCCCGCCATGGTTGATGTTCTCAAGGACGCTGTTCAGAACGACGACGACGAGCGCATTCAGCAAGCGTTCGAGGTTTTCCAGTCCTGCCTCGCCTACGAGTCCGCTCTTATTTCTCGTTACTTCAAGGACCTTGTTCAGTTCATGCTCGAGCTAGCCTCCAACACTGCTGTCGATGGCGATGTGCGCTGCCAGGCCCTCGCCTTCCTGGCGCAGTGCGTAAGATACAGACGTATGAAGATTCAGGGCGTACCAGATATGGCTGCCCAGCTTATGAGGAAGAGTCTGATGATCCTCTCGGAACTCGAGGACGACGATGAAGAAGATGACAGCACCCCTGCACGCGCCGCTCTCTCCTTAATTGACCAGCTTGCAAGTGATCTCCCTCCGCGCCAAGTCATCGTTCCCCTATTGGACGATTTCTCGAAATACGCCACCTCTGAAAATGCTGGCCACCGTAGAGCTTGTATCTTAGCGCTTGGGAACTGCGCTGAAGGTGCCCCGGAGTTTATCTCGACACAGATTGGTTCATTGATGCCTGCCGTTCTTCAACTATTACAGGACCGGGAGAGGACTGTTCGACACTCGGCCCTGATTGGTCTCATTCGTATCGGTGAAGATCTTGCCGATAGCATGACCGCACATCATGATGCCATCTTGACGGCCCTGCTACTCAACTTGGACGCAGCTAGCAGTGACCAGAGTGACAAGCAGAACGTGGAAATCATTCGATCAGTCTGTGGTGTCATTGACTCGCTCGCCGAGGGGCTCAACTCGGAAGTCATGACCAAGTACGGCGAAACCATGATCCACCGTGTCGGATCATTTTTGTCCCATCCTGATTTTACGGTTAAAGCAACTGCAGCCGGCGCTCTAGGCGCTATTGCCTCGGCTGTCAAGAGCTCATTCAACCCATTCTTGAAGGAGACGATGGAGGCTATGTCTACTTACATCATGGTTGAGAGTGGCGAAGACGAACTTGCATTACGGAGTGCCGTTTGCGATTCCATGGGGCGCATTGCCGTCGGAGTTGGCGCTCAAGAGTTTCACCCGTATGTCATGCCATTGTTAGGGGCCAGTGAAAAGGCTCTACATTTAGGCAACGCTCGTCTTCGCGAGACGACTTTTATCCTGTGGAGTCAACTCGCCACCGTCTATGAGGGCGATCTTGGCGACTCTTTAGCGGGAATTTTCAAGGGACTCTTCGAAAGTCTTGAACTCGAGGAAGAGGAACTTGACTTTGATTTGTCTGAAGAGGACGGCCTAATTGCCGATAAGAAGGACAAGACCAAGGGCTCAATTGAACTAGACGATGATGAAGAAGATATGGACGATGATGATGACGATGACGACTGGGATGATCTCGTAGGCGTCTCGGCGCAGGCGTTAGAGAAAGAGATTGCGCTTGAAGTCCTAGGCGACGTCATCTACGCTTCTAAAGAGAAGAGTGCTCCTTATATCGAAAAGGCTGTTGAGCTCGTGGCTCCCTTCGCCGAGCACTCGTACGAAGGCTGTCGCAAGACTGCCATTGGAACGCTTTGGCGGACCTACGCCTGCGTTTGGGAAGCCATGGAAAAGCAGACCGGCCAAAAGTGGGCTCCGGGCCTACCATTAAACTTCGAGCCAATTCCCAACATTGCCAAACTTGGTGAGATCGTAACAACCGCTACAATGCACATCTGGCAAGACGAAGCTGACCGGTGAGTTTTGCCCTTTTCCCGAAATGTTCGATCATTTCTTTTTTTTTTTTTTTTCTCATCTCGAGCTACAATGATGATCACTTCACGTTATACCCAGCTCACTCAGACGCTATTCGCGGTTGCTGAGAACACGTACATCAATCAAATCTGATCTAGCTCTTCCCTACTGCATTTTTCATTTAGGTATCTACCTATAATATATTCAATGCTAACAGATGTTAGGGATGTGGTTACGGAAATTAATCGAAGCGTGGCCTCTACCCTCAAGGCTACTGGTCCGTCTATTCTGGGCCAGAAAACCATGATGGATCAAATTATCACAGTGCTCGGTACCATCACCACCAGGTGTCACCCTTGCCAACAGGATCTTGGCGATGAAGATGAGAACCAAGACGATGTTCAAGGAAGCTCCGAGTGGGATTGGCTTATCATCGATACGGCATTGGATGTTCTGATCGGACTCGCAGCGGCCTTAGGACCCCAGTTCGCCGAGATCTGGAAGGTCTTCCAGAAGCCAGTTCTCAAGTTCATCAGTTCAAATGAGAATATTGAACGGTCAACTGCTGTCGGTGTCGTGGCCGAGTGTGTCCAATACATGGGTTCTGCGGTAACACCGTATACATCAACCTTGTTGCCTCCCTTGTTGCACCGCCTGTCAGATGAAGACCAAGAGACTAAGTCGAACACAGCATACGCCGTGGGGCAGCTTGTGTATCATTCCGAGGATGAGGCGACGTACCTGCCTAGTTTCCCACAGATCTTGCGTAGCCTAGAGCCACTATTGCAAATCCAGGCCCAACGTCTCCAAGACAATGCAGCAGGCTGTCTATGCCGCATGATTTTGTCCAACCCGAACCAGGTCCCTATTCCGGAAGTACTGCCTGCGCTTGTTGACTTGCTACCCCTCAAGGAGGACTATGAGGAGAACAAGCCGGTCTACCAGTGCTTGCATAAGCTTTGTAAGTCGATGCCCATATCTATATCCTATCAATCATCAATCAGGGCACTAACAATTGAATCCAGATGTGGCGGGCAACCCTACCGTCCAGGAACTGACGCCTCGCCTGATACCCGTCTTCGAACAGGTTCTCAGCCCCCCGGAGGATCAGCTTGAGGACGAGACTAGGCAACTAGTAATAGAGTTGGTGCATAACGTCAAGAAATAAGGCGACAGATATCTTACATAGCGGCCTCCGAGGGCTGCGCTACGCATGTGGGTCGGGGATACTGGGTTTTGGAGGCATTGGGTCGGTATTGGATTGGAACCGGAAAAGCAACGAGAGCATGAATTGTATGAATGAATGAGGGGTCAGGCTCTGAAGGTGGCACACTTTGAATTTGATGCATAGATGATTCCCCTGTCGCTAGAGACGATATAGGCGCGCGAGGCACACATCTCGTATCTACCTACTTGTCTGGAGCCACAATTTATCTGTTTGCGCTCCCAGTTCTGCCAGTAATTACAAGAAGCGAACAACCCGCGTTCAAGAGTGAGCTAATGATTGCCCAACGGGGCCACTATGATGTTGAGCCCCAAGCCATACGTGAAAGAAAACAATGAAAGGAACAAGGTTTTGTCAAGCTAAGTTGATATTTTTATAGTTCGGCTGAATACTTGTAAATGTTGGCGAAAATGTTTTTCTTTAATTGATATTGCGTGGCCTAGTATTGTTTCTTAAAAATAATTCAAGGCCTACCCAGTAGCATTTAATTAATCTCATGACAGTTCACGATAACTAGAGTTCAATCACAACTTATTTCTTACCCTCCCTCCTCCGGTTCCTTTGGTAGTTCCACGACATCATCAATAAAATGCGGTTGTGTCCCCTCACCATGTGCATCGCCCGTACTTAAGTACACCTGCAGTAGTAGTATTGGCAGCAGTGAGGCACAGCAGGTAGGTACAAATCGATCTATCTACGCCAGCGCGTGGTGAACGATGGCCACCCGTATGCAAGGTTCCCTTTTCCCCCTGCGTATATAATCTGCACATTTATCTAGTGATTCTGATTTACTGCGGCCAATAGGCTGAATGAATGGATTCCGTCGTTTGGTGGGCTGCATATGTACATACTACATACGCAGGACTGTACTGTATGTACATGTAGCTACACTACACGGCTTCGGATGTATGTAGGTAGAAGTAGGTCGAACCGATCCAGCTATTGCTGAACTTGGTTCCGGCTTTGTGTGCTGGTTCGTTGGGCCAAGGTTGGCTTCTCTATCGCTGGTCGTGGGGGTATATGATATGGTATTACAGTTGTTGGTGGCATGAAGGGGTGCCATCGAAACTCTATGATCATGCGTCGGCGAGGGAGTTGGTCACTCTACTTTTTTCTCTCCCCCTCCCTTGGTCGTGTTGCGTGTGCTTCGCTTGGTGCGAGGCGAGATTGTGGCGGCGCGGTTGAGGGTGGCGTGCGTGTTGTTGCCCGTGTTGTCTTTTGGAGGTACTTACTTACTTTTACGTACTGTAGGTACGTGTTGTTGTTCTTTCTTGAAAGAATGTCTGAACTTCCAGGGCTATTCTACAGCTACCTGGGGTCATGCGATCGCGTAGGACTTTTCGCTTTCTTGTTCTCGAGGAGTACAATGAGCAGCTCCTCATTCTTGCGACCTGGGTATCTCGGGGAGGGACGGCGTTTGAAGTGTTGATCGGGTTACTATCCGAGGGTTGTGACTTGTCTGACTCGGTAACTACCCTACTAGTGGATCCACCCTTGGAGACCCCCCTCTGTTGGCACAGAGTGGTTGTGAGGTGTGTGTCTAATGTTGTAGAAGTTATGGAGCTAGTGGGTCTCTGACAGTGGGAGTCAAAAATCGGAACCAACCCATAATTAGGAATCAACCTGTAGTCGCTAAGCCACTTAATTTATATACAAAAATAACATTTTATAAATAAAACACTATATATCGCGAACCATATAAAAAAAATATAAAAAATTAAGGAATTTAAAGATTGTTTATATTGATTATTTAAATATAAATAACATGTTTTTAAGCTTTTTTAACCTTTAAACATGTTTTAAGCTAATTTAACATAATATATAAAAAACACTTTAAAACACTTTAAAACGTTTTTAATTTACCACTACTACTTATATAATATTATTATATTTATAAAGCTATTAAATAAATTATATTTATTATTATTTAAATTATTAATTATTTAAATAGTTTTATTTATATTTATTTTAAATAAAATTTTTAAAATATTATTTATTTTATTTATATTATATAAAAACTTTAATAAATTATATAATAAAATTAATATATTAATTAATAAAAAGTTATTTTTAAAGTTATTTAAAAGTTTTTAAAGTATTAAAAGTAATTTATTTATTTTTAAAACTTATAGCAATAATAATATTAAGTTTATATTAACTTAAAAACCTAGCTGTTTTATAGGTTTTTTATCTTAATTTAAAGCTTAAAAAAAATGTTTAAAGCTATAAAGAATAAAATCATTAATTTTCTTAATATTTTAAAACTAGTTATATATATAAAAATATTAATGTTTATATTGTTATTATTTATTATAAAAAGTAGTTTTTTTTTTTTTTTTGTTTTAAAAATTTTTATTTTATAGTTATATTATTTTTAATCTTCTTTTACTTATTTAAGCTTTTAACGCTTATATAAATTAACAGCAGTAAAATTATTATATTGTTAGTTAAAAAGTTTATAAAATTAATTTTTTACTTAATTTATAAAACTTTCCTTATAATTTATAACCTTTTATATATATTAATTATTAGTTTTTTTTAACATAATTGCTTGATTTAACGTTTTATAAACCTTGTGTAAAACCTGTTATAAAAGCAAAAATAGCAGTGGATTTATAATATTTATATACTAGTTATATAAATAAACAACAAATTATTTTACTTATATAAAAAGATTGTTTTTTAAAAGCAGTAAAAGTTATTTTAATTTGTTAAAATTAATTAATTTAGCTTTTATATTATTAAAAACCTTGGCTAAATTTTAAAAATAATAACTAGTTATTTTAAAAGCTATTATTAAATTATATTTAATAAAACTAGCACTATAAATATAATTTAACGCTTTAATAAAGTTTATACATATAAAAAAAGTATACTTTTTTTATAAATATTTTTATAATATTTTTTAATATTATACTTTTATAACTTTAAAAATAAATAAATTTAAAAACTAAAAAAAATATATAAAATATAATAGTATAAATAATAATATAATATTATATTATAAGTAATATTTTTTAGTAGTAATATTAATATAGCTTATAAAACTATTAAAGGTTAAAAAATGTTATATTGGTTTTTTTTTTAATATTTTTAATATATTTTTTTTATTTTTTAAAGTATTTTTATAACTATTTAAAGTCTTTTTATATTTATTTATATTAAACTATTATTATAAAATAAATAGTTCGTTTATTATAAAGTTAATAACTTTAAAACAAAAAATAAAAAACCGCTTAAAAAAATAGTAGTTATGTTACACCTGACACACTAACAGAAGACAAGGCTGCTGCAATATGTGCTATATTGTGCGAAAAATCTAAGTATGAAGAAGGAAAGGAATCTACAAGGCTGCGCGGGGCGCGGCAACAATAATAATAGCTAAGTGTAGTGTGTGTGTGGTGGGGCAGGTGGGGCCAGGTCAGGTGACCAGTGGTCAGGTGACTGGCAGTCACGTGATGTGGGTCGTACGGATGGATGACTAATGTGGGTCTGCACCAGTCCCACTAGGCACCCAACCGTAACTACCCCCCCCGCAAAAAAATGTCTTGCTTGCAAGGCATGAACGGTAATCGAACACGCAGTCTTCAGAATGCTTTCCAGACAGAGGGGCGGTATCCTCGGGTATCCACCAATTGACTATCGCAGGGCACCCATACCATTGAGTCATCAACCGGCTTCTCCACATTCCTTGAATGCGAACTCCTTAGCACGCCTTAAGCGTGTCTGCGTCTTCCAACCTTCTCCCCCAAATGTATGGGTTTATCGTCGTCCGCGTGCGACGACTCGAATTGATCCTCCGCGGCAGCCGCCAGCCATAAATGCATCCTCGTCGGGGGTCCCGCCGCATCTGGGTTACGATCATGGAATTCCTTCAGCTTCGCAGCGCTGTTCTTGAAGTTCCTCGCGTAATACCACTCGTTATCGACATCCCAGCCCTTCCAATCCACTTGGTATTGCAACTTTCTGTAGTACACTCTCGAAGCCCTTACGTTTTCCACAACGAATTCCTCTTCGCCTTCGGGTTCGACGATTTCCCCTTCAGGGTTCTCTGCCGCTTGTCCCGGTAGTGGGTTATTAGGGTATTTTCGCAATCGGTCAGCGTGGTATCTATTGGTGGCTCGCCACGTCGACGGCACTTCCAATACAAAGGTATCCCCTTCTCTTTCCAATATCTTGTACTTCTGCTGCGTCATAGGGTAGTCAAGTTTATCGGAGGGTCGATCGGTATTCCATGCTTGTCGCTTCTTTAAAATAAGGACATAATCCCCTACGTCGAAGTCGGGTTCGCGTCGGCCTCGATTGACCTGCTTTATCATGCGATCTTGGGTACGTCGTAGATGTTCTTTGGCTGAATCCACGAATTGATTTATCTTCTTTGCGCGGTCCTGGGCGTCCTGTCGCAAAGACCTCTCCTTCGCCGGCAAGTCGTCAAGCTCTGCCCCAGCTGTCTTGTTCTGCCAATCAAAATTAAAGGGCATTGGGAATCCCATCTCCACTTCGTGGGGCGACAGTCCTGTAGACTCATGAGGCAGCGCCGCTTGTGCATGGTCCATCGCGGGTATCCTTTCTGACCAGTCATCTTGATAGTGGTTCACGTACGGCCGCAGTCTTTGATCCAAATACTCATTCATGATTTCTGCCTGTCCCACGGTCTCGTGATGTCCTGCGGAAGCCAGAGTGTGTCGGATTCCCATTAGCTTACATAATTCGTCCATGAAGGCAGACACGAATTGCGGTCCGCGGTCAGACGTAAGCGTCATAGGCACGCCAAACACCCTAAAAGGCCCCTCGTAGTACATCTTCGCTGCGTCGGCGGCGGTCGCATGTGTCGTACAAGGAATAGTCCATGCTCTCTTTCCCAATCGATCTACCATGACGAGTGCATTGTCGTAACCATGCTTATCCTTGGGCATCTGCTTAAAGTCTATGACGAGGTGGCGCCACACACGATCGGGGATTGGTAAAGGTCTCAGCTTTCCAGGGGTCTTATCGCGCGGCACCTTTGCAGGTCTGCACTTCATGCAATTCGCCACGTAATTGTTGCAATCCATCGCTAGCTTAGGCCACCAGTATCGTTCGGCTACCAGTCTCCTGGTCTTTCGCTGTCCGGGGTGGGCGGTCGGCATTCGGTCATGAATCTCCTGTATAAGACGCGTACGGAGATGGGGGTATTCAGGCACTACCAGCCTTCCGTGATATGTAGTCAATCCTTCTTCAATCTTCCAAGGGTTGTCGTCACGGTCGTCGGTAGTCTTTCTCCGGTACATCTCCATCGCTGCGTCAGACCTATTTTCCTTCAGCACAAAGTCAACCAATTGTGGTCCCTCTAACGCATCAATGTCGATCTTAGGCCCCACCACGGAGAGGGTGCATGTCTTCATCCAATCGGGGACCTTTCGCACCGTACTTGTAACCGGCTGAAAGATTGTCAGGTGATGTAACGCCTCCATCTTTTCTTTTTGCGTAGCGAGATCTTCTTGTTTACGCGACAAGGCGTCAGCCACCACATTTTCCTTACCCGGTCGGAACGTAATAAGAAAGTCGTATTCGGAGAATAGGCTTGTCCACCTAGCTTGCCGCAAATTCAGGTGCTGCTTTGTACTAAAGTACTCAAGTGCTCTATGGTCGGTGATCGCTAAGAAGGGCTCGTCTCGGTTACCGATCAATTCAGGTCTCCACTCTTCCAGGGCCAACTTAACTGCCAACATCTCCTTGTCGTGGATGTCGTAATTCAGCTCAGTGTCATTAAGGGTCTTTGAGAAGTATGCCGTAGGGTGCCAGTCTTCACCGTGCTTTTGTGACATAGCTCCCGAGGCCACACCGTTCGATGCGTCGGTTTCGATCTTTGTCGGTAATCCGTATTCGAAGTGTCGGAGGAGGGGAGCGGAAGTCAGGGCTTCTTTCAAACGCAGAAATGCTTCTTTACATTCTTCGCTCCAATTGAACTGGACATCTTTTCTTGTCAGTCGAGTAAGTGGTATTGCGATGCGGCTGTACTCGTCGATAAACTTCCTGTAGAAATTGCAGAAACCTAAAAAGGATTGTACACCTTTCACGGTAGTAGGAGGCTCCCATTCAACCACTGCTGCCACTTTGGCTGGGTCGACTCGCACTCCGTCTGTCCCGATAATATACCCTAAGAATTTGGTCTCTGTAACATGAAATTCGGACTTCTTCAAGTCAGCTTGCAAACCAGCATCTCGCAGACGCTGCAAGACTTTCTGTACGTGCACTCTGTGTTCCTCCAGATTATCTGAGTAGATTAGGATATCGTCCACGTAAGCACTGCAGAAGTCATCAAGGAAGTCAAACAACGTATTGTTGATGTACCGCTGAAACGTCGAAGGACCGTTGGTCAGACCAAACGGTAGGACTTTGTAACGGTATGCCCCGTATCGCGTACGGAAGGTTGTCAAGTCTTCGTCCCCTGGATGTACACGTATGCGGTGGAACGCTTGTCGCACATCAATCTTGGTGAAAATCTTGGCTTTGGAGATGCGTGACAAGGTTTCTTCAATGAGGGGTAACGGGTACCGATCCTTTTTCGTGATCTCATTCAGCTTGCGGTAATCCACACAGAAGCGGAGCCCTCCCCCAGCCTTCTGGACAAAAAGAACAGGAGATGCATAAGGGGCGTCGCTCGGTTCTATAAATCCTTTGCGAAGATTGTCAACCAAGTATTCCCGCACGGCCTCCAGCTCATCCAAAGACATCTTGTACAGAGGGCTGTACCCTAGGTCATCGGCTGACTTATCCTTGGTAAATTCAATCTTGTGATCTACCTTTGGTCGGTGCGGAGGTAAGGTGTCGGAATCTACCTTGCTAAATGTCCGCAATAGGTCATGGTATTCGGGCGGGATCACTTCCAACGCCTTCTTCCGTAGCTCTTCGCTTTCATCGTCAGGAAAATCGTCGCCGGATTTCCGTCTTTCAATTGCCTTGTCAATTTGATGAATGCTGGATATATGGACCTGACCGTCCAACTTATCCCTGTGCACCAGCATCTTAAAGGCTTTGGCGCTAAAGCTAGAAATCTCGACCGGAGGACGCTCCTTGTACCAGGCGAATCCTTTCCTCATGCGGTAAGGTCCATGTTCGTCTGTCTGCCACTCAGAGGACATCCCTTGTTGTTCTTTCTTTAACTTCTCCGCCTCTAGTCTCTCGCGTTTGGCTTGTTTCTTTTCCTGCCATGTGGGTTCGGGCGGAGGAGGTGGGGGTATTCCTGCTAAGCTGCGTTCCATCTTAGCTATATCGTCCTTGGTTGGGTCCTTCTTTTCTTTCGTTAAAAAGGTAACCTTCGCAACCTCAACCTTCGGCTTAGGGGTCACCGCTTTCAGTGCTGAAGGGTTGAACTGCACTCGGTTTCGGCTCTTCAGGGCGTCTTCTCTCTGCTGTCTTCGCCTAGCATCTTCTTGTTCTATCTCACAGTCCCTGCGAGCAGCGTCGGACTGATATTTCGGGTCTTTCAACCAAGAGCCCACGTCGTCCATTGCCAAGTTGCGCTCGTACGGGTTGTAGTCAGCAGGCAGGTCTGCAGGGAACAGCAATCGATTTCTTCGGCAATCGGGGAGTACGTCGTGTTGTTGGAACCACAGCTTCCCGATAATGATATCATGCTGGATGTCGAGAACAATCAGAAGGATATCTTTAAAGGTACGGCCTTGTATCTTCAGAGTCGCCAGCAAAGCCTTCTCAATTTTCTGCTCGCCTTTTCCGTCATATCCGGTGACAGGTCTAGGGGGAAAGTTGGTGATCACCTTAACCTCTAAGTGTTTCATAATTCGTTTCGCAAAAGGGATGCTCACGACCGTGTAAACATCAGCTCCCGTGTCTCCAAGAGCATCATCAGTAGTCAAAGATAGTCCATTACTGCATATGGTACAAGTGTACAACAGAGGTCTTCCACCCAGGTACCCCTCCAGTATGTCTATCGCCTTAACACCAATCTCTTGTGACACCTTCCCTGGGAGGGAGACAATCTTTCCCAGGGTTATTCTTTTGACTCATCCGCGGTCTGTTCCTCCTGGTCATCTGTTGCAGACGGAATCCCCATCTTGGCCAAGAGGGCATTGACACGGGCGTCCAATTCCTCTTTCTTCAACGGACAATCCTTCGATCTGTGTCCCTTCTGTCGACATTGGAAGCACTTGCCTTCTGCATACAACTGTTTTACTTCTTCGGCGGTGTTGGGAGTGCGAGCGTTGCCTCGGGCGGCGTCAGGTGCAACCCCACGAGGAGCTGCATTACCATTGCGCGAGTTACCACGGTTCTGGTTACGATTAGCGTTTCCGCCCGAACCCTTCTGATTGTCTTTGTCTTTGTCTTTAGCCCGCTGATCACGGCGTTTCTTATCATTGATGGAAAGGTGATGGGCGATCTGTACGCAGTGTTTGGCGAAGGCGTTGAAGTCAACGCTTTCTTTAAGGTATTCGGACACTACTTCATTGGAGAGTCGAATAGACAACTTGTCTTTGAACTCTTCCTTCCACTTGTCTTGGTCGAGACGGGTCTCGCCCGCCAATCTAACGAATTCAGTCTTGAAATCGGTGAATTGGGCAAGGGTGTAATCGTCTTGAGTCAGGGCGCGCCATTCAGCTTTGGCTTTCTCGGTAGCGTTCTCATCCTTGTACGTGGACTCAAGGTGCGTGAGAAGGCCTTTGTACGTTGTAACTGCATTGGGGTGGGCCTCTGAAAGGTAGGGGAGTAGATTTCTGGCCACTGAGCCGCCTAGATGAGATTCGATTTCTGCCATTCGCGCTGCGTCGGAGGTAAACCAATCACTGTTGGTCTCCAAGCGATTGCGCATCTTGCGGATCCAAACTTCAAAGATGACTTCATCCTTGTCGGGGTCATTGCTGAAGGTAGGCACAGTAATCTTAGCAGACTTATTCTTGGTGCTTACATCCACAGTGGAAGTGGCCGTATTGCGGCGCTGTGCGATCAGGTCAACCACCTGTTGGTTTGATTCGTTCACTTGATCACGAAGGCGGTCGCGCTCTTTCATCACAGTGCTCAATTCCTCAGCAAGTCGATCAATTGCCAATTCATCTCGTCGAGTAGTAGAAGTACCCGCAGCGTCTGCACCGCCAGGCGAGCTGTCCACTGGGTCTGCAAGCTCCACCCGGTCAATGGCGATCTGTCCGAATTCTTTGGTCCATTTGACTAAACGGGCGATTTGCATGCTCTGGTTAACCGCAAAGGTCTGCAGGTCGCAGGCTGCCTGTCGGAAGGCCATCATCTTCATAGTCAATGCCTTCACTTCTTGGAACAAGGCAGTAGGGTTCTCGCAAAGCTTAGCAAACATTTCTTCGTCGACGGTTCCATCTTGCCTGGGCCAGGCGATCTTGCCTTTAGTGGTGTTGGGCAGGAAAGGGAACACAATCTCTTTGCCTTTAGTGTATCTAGCGGCATACGCTTGAGTCAGGAATACTACCTCGTCGAGAAAGACTTTCTCGGAATTCTGTCGGTCCATGGGTTCGTAGAGCTTCCCTTTGGTGTTCTTTGCGAAATGGTCTCGCATCTCGTAGAGGAGGTTGTCCCCTTCTTCTTCTTCATCATCGTTACCCAAGGTCACAGTGTTGGCATTGTATTTTGGGAACATCGGGTATTGTCGGTTCGCCGTGCTGGCTCGAGTAGCTGGTACTTTGTCATCTCGCAGACGAGGGACCAGCAGGTCGCTAGCAGTACACAATACCTGCTTTCGTGCTTCTGTCTGCAGGACATGCAGATCCTGCAGTTCTTCGGTGTTTGGTGCGTCCGCCATGGTTGGTGACGCGTTCGGTTCTGGTCTGTTCGTTGGGAGATATCAAGGCAGTCCCTATGCCTGTAAAGAGAATGATACTTAGATTGTTACACCTGACACACTAACAGAAGACAAGGCTGCTGCAATATGTGCTATATTGTGCGAAAAATCTAAGTATGAAGAAGGAAAGGAATCTACAAGGCTGCGCGGGGCGCGGCAACAATAATAATAGCTAAGTGTAGTGTGTGTGTGGTGGGGCAGGTGGGGCCAGGTCAGGTGACCAGTGGTCAGGTGACTGGCAGTCACGTGATGTGGGTCGTACGGATGGATGACTAATGTGGGTCTGCACCAGTCCCACTAGGCACCCAACCGTAACTAGTTAAAATATTTAAAAAAATTAAACTAGATTTTTTTAGTAATAAAGCTATTTTTTAACCGAATAAATCGCGTGTAATTATTTATTTTAATATAAACTTATAATATAAAAAAATATTTTTTAAAAATTATATATAATAAAATAACTTTATTAGCAGTAAAACTACTTTTAATATAAATACTATTTTTATAGTTTATAAAATTTACTATTTAAACAAATAATTATTTTTTTATAATAATTATAATAACTTTAATATTATTTATAAAATAATTAATATAAATATTAATTTTATTAATATTTTAATTATTTATATATTTAATATTAAAAGTTATAATTATATTAAACTATAGTTTAAAGTATTTTTTAATTATATTAATTTATTATTTAAAATTAAGTTTTAAAAACTTAATAATTTTTATATAAAATATATAAAGTTTTAAATAATCTTTTTAAATCTTAATTATTATAAAAATATTAATAAAGTTTTTAAATAATTTTTACTACGTAAAAAAATTATTAATAATATCATAAGTAAAAAAGTCTTTAAGTTAAATATAATAATATATTAACTTTAAAAATAATAAGTAGTAAACTAGATTAAAGTTTATAAAAAAAATAAAAAATGTACGAAGTATATTTAAAAGTAGTAAGCTTATATAAGCTGGATTTAATAGCTTAAAACAACTTATAGCTAGCTATAATAATTATCCTCCTTTTAATTTTAAATTAACTTTGATTTATAAAGTATAATATAATAAAATAATTAATTAAGCAGTATATAAAATTAAAATAAATACTATATTTTAATTAAATATAATATTATTAAATATAATATATATTTTAATACTTAGTTAGTAATATAGTTATTAAGTAATGTTGTTTGTTTTTGTATTAATTACGCGTTAGTTTTTAAGTATAAAAAAATAGTTTTTTTTTGTATTTTTTTTTTTTTTTCTCGGGTTTTTTATTTTTAGTTTTCCTTGCTTATATTTACTTATTCCGCTAGTTTTTTAATTTGTTTTATATTTATACCTACTTTTATTTACTTTATTTTTTCCATGTTTACTACCACTTTTTTTTTTTTATACTATTATTATTATGTTTTTTTGTTGTTGTTAAAATAAGTGTGCTTGTAATTATAAGTATAAGCGCCGCGATAACAAGGTGCTGTTTATTATATGTAGTGCGTTTACGTGTTAAAGCTGTTTTAGCTGCGCTTAAGCGTTGTTTTAGCCGAAAAAAAGCTTTTTTTTAAAAATAATTTATAAATTATTAAACCCTGGTTTATTATTTTATACTAACTATATAAAAAGCTATAATATTTATGGTCTTATAAATATTTTTATATTTATTTTATATTATTTTCTAGTTTAATTTTACTAGCTGCTTGTTATAGTTTAATTTAATATTATTTATTTAAAAGAATTTTTTTAATAGTTATTTTAAATATTTAGCCTTAGTTTAATTAATTTAAATAATTAATATAGTCTGGTTAAAAAAGATAAAAATAACGTTGTTATTTTTAATATATTAGTAAAGTTTTAAGCCGGAATTACTAACGCTTAGTTTTGTTTTTTTATAAAATTTACGTATTTTTTAACTATTTATTACGCTTAGTAAGGTTTAACTATTTTAAAAAAAAATAATTAAATAATTTTTTTTATTTTATTTTATTTTTATTTTTATTTTAATATATTAATAATTAAAAATATTATACTATTTATATTATTATTATAATAAAGCGCTACTATTTTTACTAAAATATAATAGTTTATATTAATTTTATTGCTATAAATATTTATTTTTTAACTTGTTTTATTTTATTTTTTAATTAAATTAAAACCTGGAAGTTCGCGCTATTTATTACTGTGCTTATATTTTATAAGTTAAGCTTTTTAACGCTGGTTATTCTACTTGGGCTTTTTATATTCGCGTTTTTATAGCAGAAGTTAAGCAGTTATTTTTAAAAAGATTTAAAAACAAGAAGTAAAATAATCTTTAAAACTATATAGCTTATAAAAATTGACACAAAGTGTTAAGGGGTGGAGCTGCGCTGCGCGCAGCGACCACTATGCCCCACTTAACCTTGGGTACTTAAAGCAATCGCCTTCGGCGATTGTCTCCGCCGATCTCCTTCGGAGATCATCAATCTACTTACTTTACTACCCATGGTACTCTTTACCAAAAATATTATTAAATTTGTTTAAAAATAATTTTAAGGTAGTTTTATTTATAGCTTAATAGTAAAACGTAGATTTTTTTAAATTTAAAAATTAAATTTAATTTTTAATAAATTATTTATTTTAAGTTTTATAATTTAAGATTTATTTTTATATTATTATAAATTAAATCTTTATATATTAAAGTTTAATATTTTTTTTTAATTATAATTAATAAAGTTTTAGCTTATTTTTTAATATTAATTACTAATTTAAGTACATTATTTTTTATATTTACTTTTATATTTTTTAAATTAATAAATTATTTTAAAAATTATAATATTAAATATTAATATTTATTAATTATATTTTAAAAACTAGCTTTATTATTTTATTTTATAATAAAAAACTTAATTATATGTTTTTTTATTTATTATATTTTTAATTTTTTATTTATTATTATAATTTTTAAAAACTAGTATAAAAAGATTATATTTTAATTTAATATTTTAAAGTTTTAATAATTAAACTAAAAATATATTATAAAGTTAGGTATATTAAACAGAAAAATTAAATTAATACGCTTATAATTTTATTTAGCTAATTATTTTAAAAAAGCTAATAAATTTAAATATTAGCTTATAATATTTAAATTTTAAGTTTTTAATAAAAAAAGCTATTATTTATCTAATTTTAAAGTTTATTATTTTATATTTATTATTATAATATTTTATATATTTTTTAGTTATTTTTTGCTATTAAATTATTAATTTGTTTTAAAGGGCTTTAAATTTATAAAGTTAGTTTTAAACTTTAAATATTTATTTTAAAATAAATTAATTTTTAATAAATAGTTTAAACTTTAATAAATAGTTATATAAAATTTTAAAAAAAGTTTTATTAATAGTATTATTTATAATTAAATTTATAATAAAAAAAGCTTAAAGGAGTAATTAAAGCTAGTTAGTTTATTTATTATTTATAAAATATTATAAATATTTTTTAATAATTTAATTTATTTATTTTATTTACTTATTAGTTAAAAATAAAACGCAACTAAATATTATTATTTAATTTTAATATAATAATATAATTTAGATTAAAATTAATTAATAAATATTAAGCTTTAGTTTAATATAATATTTATAAATAAACTAAATTAATATTTAATTTTATTATAAAATAAAATTATTAAATTTATAGCTATAATCTTTATAAATATTAAAAATAAAAAAATTATTTTAATAAATTTATTAATAATAATAAAAATAAAATTAATTAGTTTTTTTTTATAAAAAGTTTTAGGTAATTTTATAATAAAATTTATTAAAAGCTCTTTGACACGGACTCGCAAGGGGTCTGTTGCCGACCGGAGGTCGGCACACAGACCCCTTGCGTGGCCGTGGCCGCCTGGCAGGCCGCCAGGCCTTGCCACCTGCCATGCAGCTGTAGCACAGAAGGTCAAGTGTAAATTCTGTGTGCTCCGCACACAGAATTTACACTTTCCCTTCTGCACCTTCAATATACGCAGTTGCACCCATGAGAAGTCTTCTCACTCTTTTATAAGGCTTATAAGTAGTAATAAAGTGTTTAATTTATTATATTTTTAATAATGTTTTACCTTTATACTGGTGTAAATTATATAGCTTTTTATATATTTTTATATATTAACTTTTAAATTTAGCTAATAAAACTTTTGTTTTAATAAGTTTTAAGTTTTTTATTAATTAAAATAACTTATAAAAAAGTTATTATAATATAATTTTATTAATTAAAAATATATAAATTTTTTTAAAAAAATATAAATTTAATTATTATATAATAATAAAAAACTTTTTATAAACTAATATAATTTTATAAAAGTTTTAGCTATAATTTATTTTTTTAATTAATAATACTTAAGGTTTTTTTATTATATTTTTTTTAATAAAATCTTAAAAACTTTAACTAAGCTTTAAATTTATAAAATTTTTCCTATTTATAGTTATTTATGTATAATAACGTATAATTATTTATATAAGTATTTATTAAATTAGGTTTAGTTTTATAATATAAAGTTTTTTTATTAATACTTAAGAAAATTTATTATAGATTTTAACGCTAATAATTTTTATTTTTTTTTTAAAATAAAAAATAAGTTATAATTTAAAGGCAACTTAGCTTTATAATTAAGCTAGCATAAAAAAATATTAACCCTGTTTTACTTTTTATTTTTATAATAAATAATAAAATTAAAAAAAGCTAAATAAATATTATTTTACTTGTTTATTATTTAATTTAAATATTTTTATAAAAATTTATAAATTATTATAATTTATAAAAATTTTAATAAATAGTTTGTTTTTTTATAAATAATAACATTAATATTTAAAATATTTTATTATAGTAAATATTTTTTAGTTTAAAGTTTTAAATTTTAATTTTGCCTTAGTAAGCTTTTAAGAATAAAATAAAATAAAACGTTATTTTTTTTAAGCATTTTTTTATAACAAGTTCTTTATTAAAACTATTTTAAAAAAATTAATTTTTATTAATATTTATTTTTTAAGGTTAAAATATATAAAAAAAATAGTTTTTTTAAATATATTTTTTAGTTTTTTAAAAACTGCTTTTTTAAAATTATTTAATAAAATTTAACTTTTTTTTATTTTAATTTTTAACTTTTTTAAATACTGTGTTAAAAATACTATAATTTAAAAATACTTTTTTATAAAATAACAGTAAAAATTATAAAACTTTAAAAATTATTATAGTTTTAAATAAATATTTAGTTTAAGTTATTTTTAAATAATATTAATACGTTTAAAATTTATTTTTATATTTTTTAAAAATATAATATATTTTAAAAACTTTAGTTTATTTTAATAAAATTAATATTTTAAAAGTTTAATATATAAATCCGCTTTTTAAAGTTTTTTAATAATATTTTAAATATATTTTATATAAAACTTTTTATTTGTTAAAAATATAAATATATTATTAAAATATATAAAATAATAAATATTTAAAACTTTATTAAATATTTTTTATATATAGTTTTAAAAAATAACAAGGGTATTATATAAACTTATTAATATAATAAAAAATTTATAATAATTATATCATGTATGTTACACCTGACACACTAACAGAAGGCAAGGCTGCTGCAATATGTGCTATATTGTGCGAAAAATCTAAGTATGAAGAAGGAAAGGAATCTACAAAGCTGCGCGGGGCGCGGCAACAATAATAATAGCTAAGTGTGGGTGTGTGTGGGGTGGGGCCAGGTCAGGTGACCAGTGGTCAGGTGACTGGCAGTCACGTAATGTGGGTCGTACGGATGGATGACTAATGTGGGGTCTGCACCAGTCCCACTAGGCACCCAACCGTAACTATGTATAAAAAGCTATTTTTTATTTATTTTTTTTATATATTTAAAAATAATAATAAGCGTTTTTAAAATTTATTTTTAAAAAAATCTTAATATAAATAATTTTATTTAATATTTTTAAAATAAAAAAGAAAATAAAGTAATTTTTAACTATAATATAATTAAGTTTTTTATAATTAATATATAACTTAAATTTTTTATTTTTTTTAAAAATAAATAAAATAAAAGCTTTTATAAAGCTTTTTAATTTTTTAATCTTGCTGTTTTTTATTATTTTTTTAAGTTATTTTCGAAGCTTTTTTAGCTTGTTTTAAGCTAATAAATATATAAAATAAAAAAAAATAATAGCTTTTTCTTTAATTTTTATTACAAGGTTTTTTTTTTTAAAATGTAAGAAAATATTAGCTTTATTATATTAAAAAAATTTAATAAAATTATAAAATTAAAATAAAATATATTTAAAACCACTTTAAAAAAGTTTTTTAATAAATTTTTTAAGTTATATAAGTTTTAAAAAAGTAATAAAAGTTTAATAATATTATTTATTATAATATATTTATATAAATTAATAAATAGTTAATAATTTAAATTAATAAACTTATAATTTAAAATATTATTAATTTATAGCTAAATTAAAAATAATTTTATGTTTTTTTAAAATAATTTAAGATAATAATAAAAGATTGTTTTTTAAAGCGTTATTTTTTAAAATAGTTATATAAGCACGTTTAAATTTACAACTTATATTTTTATTATTAATAAATTTATAATAAACTTAATAAGCTTTATATAAAGCTATAAAGTTTTTAAAAATATATTTAAAGTTAAAAATATATATAAAGGTTTTTTATAACTTATAATATAAAATAAAAATATAACTAATATAATTATATTTAATATATAAATTTAAATTTATATTAATAATAAAAAAAAGTTTAATAAGGTTTATAATAAAAATATTATATTATATATAAAAATAAATTGTAATAAGTGACACTTGGCACACGAATAAAGGCAAGGCTTCACCAAATGGTGCTGTATTGCGTAAAAAATCTACAGATGAAGAAGGAAGGAAAAGAAGCTAACTAGAACGCGCGGGGCGCGCA